>JACXSJ010000357.1:24854-198733 GCA_014851325.1 Pentalonia nigronervosa
TATTGTAAAAAAATTAAATATTTATTTTAAATTAGTGTGAATTTTGATATTGAGATAATTCTTTAACTATTTTGGATAAGATAAGATAAAATACATCAAAATCATTATAAAATATTAATAGTGGAAATACCAAAAACATAATCATTCTTATCGCAATCGCGTAGGACACACTTTAATTGTTCTGTTATACCTATTTTACACTTATATTAGTTTTAAAATTTTTTTATTAATTCAATGAGTTCTGTTTGGGCCACATATAAACCATTGGCGGGCCGCAGGTTGAGTATGGCTGATCTAGAGCGTAGTATTGTAATCAGAATAATGTTAGTTTGTTACTTTACGTATATATATGATTAAACAATTAATAAATATTCAATATAGAGAAACTAATGGCTTCAGTTGTCAAAGTTTAATTGATAAAAAAAATATTTATAAATAAATGTTAAAGGGTGGTAGTGTAAACTCTTTTTGTTGCATATTAGTACATTTTTTAGAATATGTAGGCATCTACTACTAAAATATATGTTAAAGTAACATAAATAAATAGTCTTATGACTCATAATATTTATACCTTTGATATCATTATTTGGTTAAACGCTTAAAACTGAAAACTTGACTGTTACTAACAGGTTAATCGATTATTAATAATAATATGTCATCTTAAAATATATCGCTTGCGTCTCAAATCGATGGGTATTTTAAATTTCGTATTTCCAATTGCGTATACGACATAAATTTTTGCTTATTAGTGATTAATGTAATAAAAACATATTCATGCAGCTGGCGTGGTGTTAGCTGTGTCGTATGTGAGGAGGCGGTGAAATTAAATAATAAACAAACGGACATTTCGGCTGCCGAAGCTTCCGCGACATTGTAATCACGCTCTCGGCACGACAGCCGGTTGCTGTGTTACTACGCCGTGCGACGCAACACGAACCACGCTCCTCATTTGGAGGGTCGGTGTCGCGAGCTATTTAGGGTGCTATCCTGTGCCGCTATGTGGGGGAGATGGCTTTGTAAATCGTATTTTTGTTTTATTTCTGTTTCGTCTATGGTAACTCTCCTTGATTACAATTCTAGTAACTGTGTACGAGATTGCTGACATTGCAATATATTATTATAATTTTAATATTTTTGTCGTCGTCTTTTTTTCTATACTCGTCCACCAAGTGTGCGTAGCGCACTGCGCACATATTCGTTTCAAACTTCAATAAACGGCCGAAGACAATAATGAAAAAAATTGTAAAATTCGTCTACTCACACTAGCACACAATATCATCGTAACGTTACGTTTCGTGTAGGAGTCTCGGTGCATGTTTTCCTGCGCGTGCGCGCTGTATGTGTTTACGACTAAGTAGTTGTGATGCGGCGGCGGAAACCTTGGTGCGGGCATTGTCCTCGTATCATCAAGGTCACCTTTGCTCTTCCAGAGCCCCCGCCCAGGTCACTTCTGATCGTCCTTTTCTCTGCGTATACATACCACACGGTACCTTGAATACGTGCTCGCGCGCTGTGCTTATCACCGTCGTAGTACAATGTGCAGAGGCTGATTTGTTCATTTCGTATTTTGCTTGCTTTAGGGTTTGTTGGGCTAGCTGTCCCTGATTCTTTGATTTTTTTCCATGCTGCTTGACGGCGGCGTCATCTGTCGAAAACCGGTTAGATCGTTTTATTGTATTGCAGTGACAACGGTGTTGTGGTTATTGTTGTAATTGGTGTTATCGATGGTGAGGTTGTTCGGTCAATTCCCGAACCGGTCACCAGTTATTACTTACTAACCACTGTCCACTATCATCCATCACTAAGTTGTTTTTTTTCTTTAATTATCGTTGTCGACTGCGTTGTTTTATCGGATTGCTGGTCTGATGATTGTTTTTTTTTTTTGGTATTGGGTTTCCGAGACCTGTGAATACGTTTATGGCTTTAAGTAATCGTTTTTAAGTGCTACTATTTGAATCGTGTATTATATTTCAGGGATGATCTCTAAGCTTTTTTTAAAACTGGCCAAATGTGAGATACATTTTTGTATGTGGGCCTAAGTTATTAGGGTAGTGCAGTGCTTAATTGTTTTTTTTAGTGGGGGGAGGCAAGAGTACAAAACAGTTTACATCAATACTATAGGTATATATTATACTACACTACTATACTACAATGGATAACATAGGTCAAAAACTTGTCCAAAATACATCTGAACAAACTAGTGTCAAAATTAATATTACCTACTATAATACTATAGGTAGTATTATTATACTACAAATGTATAAATTTAATAGCAAATAGCTAAAAGAATTCAAGTCATTGAAATGTTTACACTTTTATATAAAAATGTAGGCAGGTATTGTTTAAAAATTGACTTGATTAAAGGATGTTAATTAAATAAAAAGTTTGATACGATACAGAAACTGTATGTAGGGACTTGTCATGTTTCTCTGGATTATGGTTGGTTATGAGTTTATGATGTATGTTATTAAATTCAGACCATTTCTTTAATATACCAAATTTCTATTTAAAGTTTCCTTTCTTTTAAAATGGTACTATAACTTTTAGGAGGCTCAAAAAAACTTTTTTAAAAAAATAGAACTTCTAATAACAGTACTATAGGTAATAAATACCTTCTTGATGTATATAATAATAAATGATACTGTAGTTAATTTTGCCAATTATATTATGAGTTTTATCGTAATTGTAATATTTTATTATATTGTAATTTAAAAATAAATTAAAATTTGTTTGTAGATTGCATCCTCAACAAAAAAGTTATGGGGAGTCGAAGAAGGCAAAGAAGATGGACCTAAAGGCATACTTAATTTAAATGATCATCATCACCAAATGTGGAGAGATTCTACTTGGAGTTCTAATAGTAAGCATTTGATTTTTTATTGAATAATTGTTTTTCCTATTTCTTGTTTATCCATTTTATTACTTAAATTAAATACTTGTTTTATTTTCAACTAACAAGATGTTCCATGAATCGTGGTACTAGATTTAGGTATTAAAATTATATATTTCTTCCAATATTAAAACTCAAATGTAATATTATTAAAAACTTAAATTTTCTGAAAATTTCATAGCTTTCAAAAAAGTTGATTGAATTTATCTTCTAAACAAATCATAAATAAAAATAATACTTTGGATAGTCACCTATAAATAAGTAAATTAAATATATGGGTTCCTTAATGGGTGTTTTTATTGGTTAGTTATCAATATTATAAGTCTGTATCTATAAGAGGATAACGGATAATATACTGATACTTTTAGTAGATAGTTGTTTAAAATCATTTTGTGTGAATTTATTATTTTATCTAATTGTTATTTTATGAAATATTCTGTTTTTATTATTGATTATATTATATTATAACTTGTACTTCGGTAGAAGTAAGGCAGTACATTTATCTATCAATAACATTAGAATAGAATGCAACAATTTATTTATGATAATAGCGTAGATAATGTATTCAACATAAATCAAGTTCAATAGCATTACTACTTCACATTGTTGTTACTGCACCACTGCAATGTACTAAAGTTATAAAAAAACCAGTCTTCGAGTTAATAATTTTCATTTTCATTATTACATCAAGAGTAGTGTAGTCAAATAACAGAACCAGTTTTTATCTTTTATTCATATTTTTAGTTCACAATATATAATATTGTGTATCTGTACGGAGCAAAAAAATATTTTAATATTTGTATACTTTTAATTTACATTTTTCAAAATGTATATTTAAAATTTAGATAATTGCTATAATGCATGACTTATTAAGTTTGCTGAATTGTTTCCATAATATTTTATAAATAAGTGTTCATTGACATGAATATGCTATATGCATGTAGGTAGTAAAAACAATTACAAATTCAAACAAATTCATAAATTTAAATCGGTCTTAACGAAAATAAAAAGCATAGCATTAAATTAAATTGGAACACTCTTATTTTCTAAAATCCCAGAAAATTAAATTTTAGCTATATCTTGAAACTAAACAAATATTTTAGGTTGAATTCTTTATTTTTTTTTATATAGCAAGGAGAGGAGCTGGTTTTCCAGTTGGTAATGATTCTGGCAATATATTATCTCCAAGATCATCAGAGGCAGGAATTGGCATGAAGATGGTTGAATATGTTTTAGCCAGTACACCAAACAAAATGGAGCCTCTAGAACCTAGAATGAGAAATTTAGTTATTGTATGTATATTACAATATAATACACTAATACTATGAGGTATTAATGCCTGTTTTTTTTTTCAGAGTTCTAATGATAGTGAAACTATAAAGAAAGAAAAAGAAAAACCACCTGGTTCTCCCTATGATCCTGTAAATAGTAATAAAAAAGAAATGGAAAATGGAAATTGTTCGACTGTTGTTCAACAAAATGGAATGGTAGTTGTACAAAATGGCTTAGACGAAGATAAATATATCAAGTTAGTGTTGTTGGTTCACATTTACCAACTGAATACTTAATAATTATTATAGTTTTAAATTGTTTATTATTTCCTTTATTATATTATGTGTTTTTATTTATTTTTGATTAGTTATTGATAGTAAACTATATTTAATATATATAATGAATATAATTAACATTAATTTAGTTCTGTATTAATTTAAAATAATGATATAAGTCTGTTAAGATTTTTTTTTAATGTTTTCTGATTTTGCTATCAAATTTGTAATCTTATTTAATCTATATTTTGAACCTTTTTATCAAAATTGTTTATGAACAAACAAATGCTGCTTTTAGATATTAGGTTTATGGGATCAAATTCAGTGGTAGATATCAGGGGAGAATTGGTGGATCACCCCCCTCCCCCACCTATTAGGATCTTTGTTATCATTAAACATTAATACAATATACCTACAACTTAATACTTAAGAATTTATAAAGGTATAATCTGCAAATTGATGCTATGATTGCTTTGAATGCTTGAAGTCAAAATAAGAGAAGCCAAGTGGCCAACAGTAGCGTAACGCAGTATTGCTTATAAACCGTCCTAATTTTTCGCATGTGTACAAAATAATTGTGACATTTTTAGAAATTAAAACCAACAAAATTTGTTTATTTTTCATGCCAATTATAGTAATAAACTTCCGAAAAAAAATAAATAGAAGGTTCGAACCTTATTACTTTTGTTGATTTGGAATTTGTCCCTTCCTCAGAATTAGGATATATCCATGCCAAAATATATAAGTATGTCAAGGAACAATGCGAATTTGAATCTTGTATGTATGTGCATCTACACTTTTTTCTAAGTGTTAGGTTCTCTGCTCTTCATGTTTTGATATATGTGACCAATGAGTGGCGGAGAATATAACACACGGTAAAAAGTGGGAGATTTGCATATCACAATGTTGCTGACATTTCTATATTACTTTGTCATGGATTTATCTACCACTGATGTAATTTAATACAAACAGATTGCTTATCCCTTTTCAGACTAGCTTTGGTATATTATTTTCATTTTTTTTTTTTACTTAAGCTTTATATTGGTGGTACTAGATAATTAATGAATTGAATGGCCTTTTATAGAACACAAATTTTTAATTTGTACATACTAGAAATGTATTATAATTTTTATATTTTGTGTGAACACAAGTTTGATAAATGCTTAGATTTAGTTTTAGAAAAGATGGCCTCTTAAGGTCTTATAGAACTAAACAGAATCAGCCTAAGTATTAGAATTATATCACAGTATGTTTAAAATTGTTATATTTTTGATATTTAAAAACTGACTTAAGGTATATTTTTTGTTGCATTCTAATGTTTTTAATTTTATCCTCATTAAATACTTTTTAAATGTTAAAATATAATGAATTTGTATTATATAAAATGTAACTAAATGATTATGGTTAATGTATTGGTTTTATTTGAAAAATAAATTATTTTACTTTTTTTATTGTTATGAAAATTATGAAAATCCATATAAAATATTTGAAGTATAGGAATATCTAAATACAATATCTTATATATTAAATATTTATAATCTTAATATTGTATAAGTAGGCAATAAAATATAATTATAAATTGTATATTAGCAGTAAATTAAATGTATTTAATTTATTTTAATTTTCTTGATACTTTTATGCAATCTTTTTTTAAATATTATTAAAATTACAAATATAAACTTTTTGTTTGAGTTATTTTGTCATAACTTTAATTCATATTAATTATAGTCAATTAATACATTACATTTATTTAATAATAATAATTTGTTGTATAAGTTATTATTTTCTTTTCATACATGAAATATTTTAAATGTATACTTCCCATTAATGGTTTATTTTGATTATTAATGTTTCAGTAAAAATTAACTAACTATTACATTTAAAATAAGAATTTAGATTGTCTGTAGCAAGTTGTATCTTATTATTTTTAAATGTGTTCTTCAGTTCACTATTTTATCATATTTATTTTGTCATTTTCAAATCATACAATAAATATGATCGTTCTTTGAATTAAATAATAACTTGAAATTTGATCACACAACAGAATGATATATACTTAGTTAAATTATAGTTTGATACTGTTAAATGTATGACCCTAACCAAACCCATCTATTAGCAATTGATTTGATTCAAATATTAAAATTAAACAAATAACTAACAATTTGGTTGGAAAATTAAAAATTGAACTTGATTTGTCGAAGAACAGTATAAAAATTATTATTTTAATTATTTTATTAAATAATAAAAATAATAAATGATACAATGAATAATGTAAAATTTATTATAAAACTGAGTTTTTATTTAAAAGTTGTGAAGTGTTGGATTCAGTTAGTTCTTAAAAATCAAGTTTCACAACATTACAATTATATTATGTGCTTAAAGTGTTATAAACTTATTGTAATTGTAGTCTTTAAAGTAATATATCATAATAATAATTTTATCTATTCAATTAATCTTATTTTTATGTTTATGTAATTTGTCAGTATTGAGTGATGCAACTATATTTTTTTCTTATTATTTTGTTTATTTTATTTGTATAATGATAGTTATTTATTTGTATCATGTATTTCTTTTCTATTTCATGTTTGTCTTACTATGACTACATATACTGGTGATTCATTTATCAAAGAACACTAATTATTTTAAAAACTAATAACTTTTGTTTTTACTATTTTTGATTATATGATTTTTTAAGTTTTTTTTTTTACTTTTTTTTTGACAAGATACATTTTTAATAATTCTTTATTCTAAATCAGAATATTTTTTTGATGCATTATGTGTATACAAATTAAATGTTGATCAAATAGTTTTTGTTATAAGTAATTAAAGTAATGTTGGGAGGTGTGAAGTAGTGTAGTACTCCCTGTACCCCCTAAATTTTGATCTACTATTACTACTACACTTACCTAAACTTAAAATATTTTAAATTAATTAATTACCAATATAGTTTTTATATATTGAAATATTTCTAATAATATTCTGCTTTAGAATTAGAAATGAAAAATGTATGTTGTCATTAAAAAAAGTTAATAATATAATTTTTTCTTAAAAATATAGTTTTTTGAAATAAAATAATTTCAAAAACACTAAAGGGTTTTTGAATAATGAGTGTTTTATGTTAAGTGAATCATCTAATATATACAATTATAAACTATATTTGTTATTAAGCTATTAGTAGTTTCAATGTAAAATGTGAATAAATTAAGATATATGTAACTATAACTAAAAACAACTAAACTACAATCTACTAAATGTGTACATTCTTATAAATGTATTATGTTTATTATATTACTGAAAAATTAAACTTCAAATTTTAAAGTGCTATAAATTTTGTATGATGTTTTAGTCGTCAAGCATCACCCTGTGAAGAGGAAATCAATAAAAATGCAATGAATGCAGTTTCAAGCAATCAAGTAGTTAATGCTGCTTCCAATAATGTAGTTGTGATTGACAGTTTGCATGGTGCACTACACCAAGGACAATTAATGAATCATCATCACCATGGAATGACTATGCCTTTACACCAACAATTCCAAGTACAAGGAGATCCAAATCAAATGGATCTCAATTCATACCATGCCAACAATGCTCAACAACAACAAGGCGCTATTGACTCCCAGGGAAATGTTATGACTCCATTTGATATTCAGGTATGTTTTATATTACATATGTACAACAAATATTTTTAACTAGATATATGACTAATTTAAAAATTACATTTTTTAAATAATAAAATAATAAGTATTACAACATTAAGTTGAAGATAAAAAAAGAAACTGGAAATTATTGTTTATGTAATTTTATTCTAATAGAATTCTTAATAAGATAAAGTTACTTTTTGAAAAAAATCCATTTGTAACTTTGTATTGTAAGCTTAATATTCAAACAATTAATATTATGAACTAATAATTGTTTAAAGTATATAACTTTTAAATAACAATTTGAATAAGCAAATTCAATATTTCATATTTCATTATCATTTGATTTTTTATTGTGAAAATTAACTTAATACATAGGTATTTACTTACATGGTAATCATATGATTTTTTTTATAAATAGGTTTTTCATTAATAGGATCTTGTACATTTTAGACTTTGAGGAAAGTGATTAATGTTTTTATTTTGGAATGATGTGTGTTTTGATTTTTTTTGTGTCTGTTATCATTTTTTAGGGTAGTAAAAATGTTTCGATTTTCTACTTCAGCATATTTTTTAACTAGAAAGTTAATATAGTTGGTACTTTGGAAAGTTAAAAGTAAAAGGAGGGGGATTGGGAATTAAAAGTAATACATTTCTAGGAGTTTTTAAAAGCACCGAGAAAAACCTGAATATAAAATAAAATAAAAAACAGAGACATTTACTCAATACCAGTTTTTTGACTAAATTGATATAATTTTTGGTTTAATCAAAAACTTATAATCATAGATATCTTCCCTACTTAAAATTTTTTTTTCAGATTTTTGTATGATTATTTTCCATAAATGATTAAATTTTCAAAATATATTAATTTTTTTTGTTATTTATGACCATAAGAGATTTTTAAAAGTTTTTTTAAATTATTATCGAAACATTTAAAGTTCAAATTTTGTGTAATTAAAAATGTATAAAATTTTCTATTTTTATAACTAAGAATTGAGAATTTATAAAAAAGTATAAAGTATTTTTTTACATAGATATTTTGAGTTGAAATTTGGACTAAATTATATATTAAAACGAAGAATATCAATTTTGGTTTTTTTATGTAATTTAAAAATATTATTTAGGCATGGGGCACTTGAAACTTTAAGTGCCTATATTATTATACTTTTTACTTACAATAACATTTTCAATTCTATGTTTTTGTTAAAAATGAATTCAACTTACTGTGTTGCTAATAGTAGAATAAATTATTTTTATAGCAACAATATCATGAATTGTACTTAAGATATTTTATATCATTGAATTCAAATTTAACACATCCATTACACACGCACTACACTTTTGTAACATAGAGCAGTACCCACTTGCCACCTTTTTGACAGTTAATTTTTCCCTATCTATATAGGTATAAATGTATAATATGAAAAATTAATTAATATCTTAATATGGTTTAATATGTACTGTGCGTCAGCCTCTTTTCACAGCCGTACGTACGGTATATTTCGAAGTTATCGGGTGTGTACAAGGTTAAATAATGTAAATCGAAAAACGCTCGTATAATATCAGTTCGGTGTCAACTTTCAGGATTCGCCTAATCCGTAATGTTCTATACTAGTTGTAAGTCAGTGACCACGGTATATGCTTGACCGAAGTAATGGCTGTTCATATTGGCATACGTCTCGGTGATGATGACAATCACATCTTCCGTCAATCTGTCAATTAGTAAAATGTCGTTCGCGCCATCTGTTTTTTCCTGGCTTCGTATAGTTCATATATTTTATTAACCGTGTGTACTGTACGTGCAAGCGTATTATATTGTAGTGGACACCGGTATGATGTGATATTAAAGTTTGAAAAGTTAAATTTTGGGCGTTTGACGCCTTATGTTTAGATAGACGTAATATATATATATATATTTATTATTAAGGAGTTATGTGTATGCAATTTTGTATAGTGTTTGTAGTTTAATAGTGTGCTTTACGCCGCAATGTGGTTTGCGTGAGACTGAATAGTGGATATATTATGTTTTTGAAACTGTACACATTTACACATTACATATAACAACTAGCATGAGTTACAGCTACTTTTATGTGGCATTTGTTTATGTAATACGAGTACAGTTTAGTGATTTTTGTGATTATAAAAAAGCTGTTATAAGTACTTGAATCAAAATAATATATAGCGACACATATGTCAATTACCTATTTGTGTCATATCAATGTTATTAAATTTCTACAAATTGATTAAATTCGTCAACAGTTTTTTTTGTATCGACTTACATTTTTTTTTTAAATTTTTAATTTGTCATTATTTTTTAAGGTTTTAAGAAGAATGTCTTCATTCTGTGGAATGTTCGAGTCGTTTTCAGACTAATAATAATAATAATAATAATAATAATTATAGGTATTATGAGATCTTAACATTAGAATATAATTAAATACTTTTAGCTCTTATATCCCAAATTACCTAAACATCGAGATGTATGTTTTGATTTTATTTTTTTTTTAAATAGGTAACTATATTTTATATTTTTAAAAATAATTTATATTTGTTTGATTCAGATTTAACTTATTTTAAATTTATCGTCAACATTTCTAATATTAGACAGATACGTTTTATAGCAACTGTTAGGTATAAATATTATTTGGAAATGAATAATATATAATATTTTTTAGTATCACATGATTGATCATTTTTAGTTGCATTTTATCTTGTCAATATTAGTGTGTTGACTTTTATTATCTACATTCTATTGGTTTCAAGATTTTAAATTAAAATTCTTTTAAACCTATTTAGTGCTAAATCCTGTTGGCTATTTTGAAATACAATTACACTGGTACCAGGTAAAATACTATGTCAGGAAAAAACGACAAGAAAATAATATAGTGTAAAGGTTAAAAATAACACGATGTATATGTTATTTTTTTTCTATTATTAAATTGGAAAAAGGATAGTTGATCTTTGTATATTATTTAAACATATAGGTCATGGTCTCGAATGGTAAGCTGATCGATTCAGCGATTCAGGAATGTCAAGCTTTTTTTATCGGGATTCAAAAGTCTTGACTATTTTTCTGTGCAATTAATTATTGCGAGGAATCAGTTGGGTCAATAATAATATTAAAATAATAAAAATTTTTTCTTCAGTATAAAAGATGAAATAAAATAGGTTTTATTTATGTTCAATCTTATTTAATCTATACCCCTCCCAAAACTATTTTGTCGAAATGTATTTCAGTCTGCCTCGTAATAAAATAATATCGGAGATTTCTCCTAATTTAAGTATTGATAAATGAATTAAATGATTTGATATCGTCATTTGACAGATATACCTGCATGGATATTTCTTCTGATGTTATATTACAAAATTAAAATTTAAAATTTTTGAATTTAGGATATATCATAGATACATGTTACATTATTATTTTTATTTATATATATTAATGTATGTGAAATATTTATATACATTCATATAAATAATTTGATATAATATGCGTATATTGTTTTTTCTATTATGCTTTATTCTCATAATTATTATTATAATTTTTTTTAAATTCATAACTTTTCTGTCGTGATTTTTCGAATATTCTTGCGTTTTCAAATTATCTTTTTTCAATAAACTTGTGCCAAGCATTACATTTTTCGCCAATAAGCATTTTCAATGCGCATATAAATATGTCAGCCATCACACTTGCTGTTGCCAGGATAGTAGTAAATATTTTATCATTGAGTGAATTTCGCCAGAGGGAAATATAGGAAAAGTATTAGGCAATTTTCTCTCTGACAAAAATAGTAAGATGTTATACCTTCTCATGAACCACATATTATTAAGTTGGCGTCTAACCGACATTCTGGTTGTATTCACATAATGAGTTTCCACATTCGTCGACAATAATAAAAAAAGAATTTTTGCTAACCATAAAAAAACACTATATTGTATGAAATGAGTAATTTATAAAAAAATAATAATCTAGCAATAAAAACAATTAATTATGTTAGAGTAATTCTAATTCCAACAATGTAAAATACTAATCTTGAATTTAAAATTTTAATAATTTAATGATATATTATCACATATTATCACGATTATCTAATTTATTATGGTAATATTGTTAACGCCAATAAAATTAAAATCCCAATTGTATAGTACCTATTTCTGTCCTTTTAAAACTGTACCCAATACCCATAAGTGCCACAATTTTTCTAAATTTCAGTATTTTGGTTATAACTTATAATCATGAAAATTAAATAATTTTTATGTTAATATTTATTTGAAAATTTAAGATTATTTAAAAATATTTTCTCAGGGGAATTTGCACCTGACCCTTTCTTACGGGTGTCCCTGGTTATAAACGATTCCTATATAAAAAAAAAAATAACAAGAATAAGTATCTTTTTACATTTTATTTGATGATTTCTAAAATATACATTATTTATTTAAAAATTTTATAGTTAATTAATTTTTTGCATTAGGTTTTTATCAGTGAAGTTTTGCTTTTATTTTGATATTGATAATTTACTATCTAATTGTGAGTGTTTTATAACGACATTAACCTTTGCGCAAGTGTTTGTCGTTCACACGGGTTGGGGTTGCCCTAAATTTCGGCTTGTAAAGGAATAAAGATAGTTCAAGCAAAAAGTGATGGATATAGATCCCAGTTCTCTTGGGATGGATAAAATTACAGGTCAAAGAGTTAATGCTTTTTTTCTTTCTAAAAATAAGAAATCACTAATGAACTCTTTAAGTACATATATTTATATATTGTACTGATTTTATAGTTTGAAGTACAGTTTATTTTTTTGAAATACGTACAGTATATTCTTAACTTTTTTTTAACACAAAATATAATTTTTAAACAAATAAACCTAATTTGATTTTTTTGCGTTTATATATAATATTTTAACTAAGATTTTTCTTTTATGTATTTATTTTATTTTTTTTTTTAAACTTTTGTTTTCTTTTTGCTATAAAATTAGTACCTATATTATTTTTATTCTCCATGTCCTAAGAAGAATATATACATTTTTATAATTATATTATGTTCGTATTTAAAAGATATAATATTTTTGATGCAAATAATGTATATTAAAATATTATTAGCAGTGTTTCTTTTCAAACATCATACAAGATAATTATATCTTGGTATACACATGTTAAAGGAGTTACAATTTTTGATTGTAAATACTTAGTTACCAATCTTCAGTGTTGATTTGTATTTTTTTTATGTTTTTGACATTCATAATCTTTTGTTTTTTGTCCGTCTTTTATTACATTATTATATAGTCTTCCACGGGGTTTAAATTACTTTGATAACTTGGGGTACAACATATTTTATTAATATTAATTCTTAAGACATTAGTTATTACTATTGTTTCAATCTTCTATGCTAACCTCGCCACTTAATTAAATCCATACATATATTTTATTATTTTGTCTAAATTAATTTCCATTGAATAACTTCAGTAAATCGTGTGTTTTTAAGTAGTATAAGTTGTTTACATAGCACGAATTTCAACTCAAAAACAATACAGTCTTTATTATTTTTCACAAAATTGTTAACGAGTATAGTATATATTAACACAGCAACAAATAAAACCACGCGCTACATAACGAACGAGCCAATGCCCGCTAAACGTTTTCAAGCTTTAATCGGCATGACATTAAGTTGTATTGTGGTTTACGAGAAATCTTAAATAAATCACGGGTCTAACGATGGGAGAGTAGTTATACGCGACTCACCGGTTGTCCTTACGCGCGGGGAATTATTACGTTTTGTGGTTTTCGTAAACTAGGTATATTACGTAATTGAATTTTCCGAGCGTTTGGAGCAGACCTCTCTTCTACTTCCTCACCATTCGCCGTAGCGCGCGCGTGTTTCGCAATTTCTACTACTCCGCCGTCGTGTATTAATCTCTGTTGACGACGGTGTCGTCGGCATGTAATGATATAGCCACTATATAGAGTAGTGGTGGTGGTGGTGCAGTACTTAGTGTGGGTGGTTGAGTGGCGGACTGACGGATGGACTAGCGAACATACTTTTCGGTGCCAATTAGAAGGCGGATTCGCCGTTACTGCGTGTGCGTACGTAAACACATTTGTTCCGCACCGACAACACGACGGCGATCGTCATGCGGCCGGCTACGATATCGTAAACTTGCTATTGTTACACAACAGCGGCGTCGGCGAGTACGTTGACACGTGTACGCGCCCGCCTGCGTTCCTCAGAGCACGCGCAGTTTTTTCCTCCAGAGGTGTTGGTGGACGAGTATGAGAGGAAGGTGATATGGATAAGGAAAACGACGACGGCTAGGCGTCGGAGTTTTGTCATAAATATAACCATTATAACAACGTCACAGTGTACACGGCTGTATTATATTCTTCTGTGTACTTTCTGGTGGAGTAAGCTGTGCCATCATCAGGTGTTTTGTACGCACGCGTTAGTGTAGTAAAGTATTGGGTCGTCGGAGTTGTCGTCGGCGTGTTGTGTTCTCAGCTCTCTCTCTCTCTCTCTCTCTCTCTCTCTCTCTCTCTCTCTCTCTCTCTCTCTCTCTCTCACTGTGTCTATCTCTCTCTCTCTTGGTGGTGTGGCGGATGTTAATATGTGGAATTCGGCGGTATGCACGCGATGGGGTTATTAATAGAGGAGTGTATAACCGCTGCCGGGCGCACCGGTGTTGTTGGCACGCGTAGACAGGGTGCGAACGGCGCTGCACACCTTGACTGGCCTGTTGTCGGCTGGCCAGATTTTTCCCTCGTACACACCTTTCTGCATCGTTTAAAAAAACGATACTAATAATAAAACGTCGACGGAAAAAAAGTGCGTGGAAGTAGAGTTAGTGTTAGTGTTAGTGAAAAGTGTGTGTGTGTGTGTTAGTGAAGAAGAGCGAACAAACACCGTGTGCGAGAGGTGGAAAAAAATCAACAAATCTTCGAGATCGGACGCCGTTGGCCGACGTCGATCAATCAGTGTCGACCCAAATACCAATAAAATGGAGGGTAGATATAGGTTAGAGTTGTGGATTTGTGTGTAGGTGGGTGGGTGAATGTGTGAGCGTGATAGGCAAGTGTATTTTTTTTATTTATTTTAACACCCTAAAATCTATAGTTTTAGTTTAATGTACAAGAGTTCAAATATAGTAATAGTTACATCTTTAAACAAAAATACGTCTTAATTTAAATATTTTTTATTTTTATTCTCAATATAAAAATTTAATGTAGGGTATATAAAAATAAAAAATATTATAGTTTATTGGTCTGATATGTTGATATAAAAATCTATGCATCGTTAACATTCAATTAATGTCGTGAAAAAGTAAATTATTTCTAGTTTAATTTGCAGGTACTTAAAGATTACATTATTCCAAACTTTAGGTAATTACTATAACTGTTTTAAAGTTTTATACTTAAGTGCAATGTCATTATATCTACGTATATTAGACAAGTTTAATCGTTTAGATATTTAATCTAAGAGTAAGTCTATCATACCTAATTTGAACCAATGGACTTAAGAAATTACTTTTTTCTTTTTTAATTATCAACCACCCAGATTTTCATAAAGATTCTTAACTACTGACGCGTACACTAAAATAAATCGCTGTAGTGCACAAAGAGTCCTAGGGGTATTGTGAGTTTATACTATCACAGTTTTATTACAGCTCTTATTGTTGGTGAAACCCAGATTTATTTGAGTTTCTTCATAAATAAAATCGATTTTATCATTGTAGGATGAAAAAATAATTAGCACAATTCCTAAATCACTAATTGTCCATCGCTACCAGTAGATAGGCTGCATGTCAATCCAACAGCAAGTTATACTACTCATATATTCTGTCGATGAAATGTTGTATCTGATTTCCAATAACTTAGTTTATTTCCATGTACCTATTAGTGTTACTCTATTGATAAAGTGAAATACGGAATTTAAGAATTTAAAATTTGATAGTATGCTAGCTTAAATCGTGTACGTTTTTATAGCACCAAACTCAATCTTACAGATAATCTGTGTATTCAGTGGCGAATTTTTGATATATTTCTGTGGTGGAGGGGTTCTGAAAAATAATACTAATTAGTATTATTTTTGTTTTTTTATTGAAAACAAGTATTGACTTATTTCTATTTATATATTATGTATATTTTATATTTTACGAAATAAAATCGAGTCTTTTTTTGGTTTTGCCAAGTTTAGTCAAGACTGCGTCAACTGTTGAACAGTTTTCATCCCTATGAATCGACATCATTGCCCTGTCATTCAATTTAACCTTCATAATTAGGTAACTGGTCTTTTATTTGATAAACTTTAATTTAAGGTGATAATTTGCAGGTTATTATTAAATGTGGTCTTTAAACACCGCAGCGGTAGCGGTAAAATGCAGTAGGACACAGTTTACAGTAAAATTTTACCGCCACCCCTGCAGTATGTGAGACCTTAAGTCGTTTATTTTATAGATTTAAAAAAAAATTTGAATAAATGCTTGTTTTTTAGACATTTTATTGAAAAACAAATAACTTATTAGTTAGTACTCACCTATGATTTTTCGTATTCAACTATCGTGGTGCCCGGTGTCTACTGCTGCAGTCAAACAAATATCTATACATTTTAATAGTATGGAATAACGGAAATAGTGTTGTTAATTATAATCAAAATAATGGTAGACAAATAAAATCATAATCACAACATAACCGATTCCCCGAAATTACAATTACTGCAAACTATAATACATATATGTTATTGTTGAAAAACTAAAAATAATTATTCAGTTTATTTGAAATAGGTGTTTAAATAACTCTTAATGGTGTCTCGTAAATCTCGTAAATCCTTCACAGGTTGTATTAATTAATGGAATTGTTTAATTACTTCTCTACCAGTAATATTACTAAATTTTATTGAATAAAACTATTTGTTCCGTTTAAAAAAAATCTATTATTATATAACTCAATAGTATTTGTTTAGTATGATTTGAATAAAAACATTGGTAAATTTCGTTTCATTCCATATTTTATAATTAATCTGTGCATTAGAAATAATGTCAGTTACTTGGAAATATGGTGCTGGATTAGTATATATTAACCAAATTTAATAAACTAATTTTTTTTTCACTTCATCCGAAGAACCAATATTAAATGTGTTGGTTATATTGCTAATCCATAATGTTAAATAATAATTATTTTATTTAATTTATACTATTAGCATTTTTTAAAGATCTAAAACAGCTGTTAGAAAACTAAATTTCCCATCTTTGTATTATTTGCTTACCATTTTTACTTAAATACTTATATAGGCATTCAATTTGTAAATAAAAATTTTGAGGATTAAGTAAGTAAAAGTTATCGTGTTGTTAATGTTAATATTGATACTTTTTAAAGAGAAACTTCTTTGTACATCAGTCATCATTAATTCTATTATTCAATAAATAATAAAAATATTGTTTTCTTAAATATATAATGTTTGAATAGGTCAAAAACAGTTTTTTCTTTTGCGGGTTATGGTTTGAATTTTAGTTCCTTGGAAATATATGTAGTGATAAAATAGAAAGTGTAGTTAATTTATCCGTCATTTGCATGATGCAAACAATACAGTACAATTATTGCAAATATGCTGTAAAATATACTTGGGTTGTCAGAAGCTAATGAATATTTTAAAATTCATTACTTATACTATAAGTTAAAGAAATGTCAGTTTTGTGCATTTTAATAGCAAACATTTTATTTATTTTTATTGTTCTATATTAAATATAACTTTTATTTGTGATTTTTATTTTGGTTTATTTCTAACCGACTATAATATAAAACTTGTATATATGTGGATGAACTTTATAATGTAATTTAAACTTTTTACCTAGTTTGTTTTGAAAACTAAATAATTCAATTCATTCATATTAAATATAGTTATTTGTGTGTTATAATATTTTTTATTTTATAATAGTATGTACCTATTTAAAGTCAATATTGTTATAATATTCAAATAGTTTATAACATACTGTATACGTAGGTAGTTATTATTTGGAGAAGGCAACTGTACAATTTCTATTTAGTAAACCACGTCTACATACAATTTTTGCGGTTTGGCTATTTCCCAATAAGTTGTCACCATTTATGATTTAGACCATTTCACTTTTCATAAGATAATAAAACTTCTCATTTCTTTCTACTTAGATTACATTTTATGAACTCAATTTGTCTTTTTTTTCAAATAACTTCCTGCGGATCACGTTCCGTTTAATAATTCGTTCTCACCATTCATTAATCATTGGTCATGCCCCAAGAGGGTGGTTCTGCATGACGGTTTCCGCTCAGGTGCCTATTTATGTCCTTGGCGAATCGCTTTCAAGTGTGTCAATATAAATGACTACCTTGTGATTTATAATCTTTATATTTTTGAATATTTTGGCACAAGGGTTTAATAAATTTATCGTGAATGACTTACAGAAATTTAAAATCTTATATTATTTTGTCTGTTCATTTAATTGCATAGATAATATTAGTAATTAGATGAAGCTGAATTAAATATTTAATTATTTTATTAGTAATATTTATAATCAGACTTAATTTATTATACATAATATCAAAATAACTTATTTCCTTATCGTATTTGTCGATAAAAGTTTTCAATCTTTAATAATTGTATTATTTATATCCCATCTTCCTGCATATATATGAAAAGGTTTTAAACTTAGTGATATAAAACTAATTAATATTGGTAGGGGTCCGAGTGTTGTCTCGTTCAGACTTCGGTAGTTTGGCAAAAACTCGGCTTCCCCTCATTTACCTCTTTCTTTGAATCATGTGTATCGCTTGTGTAATTACGATGCTTGTTTATATAAAAATCGTTAAAGCTAATGGAAAATGCTGAATTTGACGTGTTGTTGCTGCAATTAGACACGATGACTGATTTATGTCGTAATGTTTACGTTTAATTTAGTACAATTTCATTAAGTTGTGTTCCTTTTTCTAAATATATTTTTATTTTTGCAATTTAAAACTAAGTAATGCTGAATGCTGATGTAAATTGATAGTTCATAACATTGAAAAAATGATTACGTGACCATAATATCATAAGAAAATTTATATATTATTTTCTTTCGTTAACCTGTTATTTTTTAAGTGTCGTTTTCATAATTTTAGGTGTTAACGGAGCATTTCATAACATTTCCCAAATCATTGCATGATAGGCATAACGTGTAAAATGTGTCTGAATCATATTTGCGTGTTAAAAGTACCTTAAGGCAGTAATACAACAGTTTTAAAAGTATGTTATTATTTCATATACATTTTCTATTTAGTGTAGAACTTTTATGTTAAATGTAATTAAAATTGTCTGTTTTTCACAATTCAGACTCGGACGCAAACAAGTTGAGTAGTTTTTTTAGTAAAACGTCAAACTATGTAGTATTTGAGAACGTTATTTTCGAGCATTCAGTATTCATGTGCCAAAAAATGTACTCACAGTTACGTTAGAGAATAAATGTATATTATTTACAAGTGTACATATATTATTATAATAGGTACATGTGAAACAACTAAATCATCCTTATCCTATTTTAGCTTATTGTAATGTCATTGTGAAACCATCGTGACACGAATGTTGTGTTAAAAATGTCACTTGTTGTAGAAACATTGGTCTTTTTTTACAAAGATCCGAGTGACCCACTAGAGGATTAAAAATTTTCTTTGACCCGTTATGTTTATTGGCCGCTGGCGACCACCGACCGGTTTTATACTACAACGGCAGTGGCGGCAACCGGGTCGTTAGTAAGAAAACTGCAAAACACTCGATTTTTTTCTTACTTTTTTTCTCTTGTTTTATTTTCGTCTTGGGGATACCACGCACAAACTGATATTATCATCGCCCCCAAACAATGTGCCCCCTGAGGTTTGTCGTTAACTGCGAGCACACGTGTGTATATAGGGAAAAATGGGGTATAAGTCTTTAGGAGATCCATTTCGAATTTTTTTTTAAAGTTTTAAAAAAAAGGAATTTAATATACCTATTTTAGTAAACGAAAAATAGCCATTTATTTTTTATTTTCATATTACAATTTATTTCTGTGCACACTATATTCTCGTATGGTATGTATATTTCGCCCTTATCTCGACTCATGATAAGAAAAGTTAAAAAATCCTCAGTGTACGTGTACCTATTTTATTCTTTTTAGTCATCGTTTATACGCAAAAAAAATATTAAAAATAAATAATAATCGTTATTCACGGGTTTCGTTGTTACAGTGTGCGTGAGAAGCACGCGCGTCAACGACCCACGGCGGCCGCGGTGAAGAACATCGCCGCCATTCGACCATACTATATTGTGGAGGTTGTCGACCCGTACGCGATGTTTTAGTCGGGCAACCGTGACGCGGCGATCTTTCAGGTGTAATTGCAGCGTTTTTGGACTGTACAGTCCTTGTAGTAGCAGGAGTGTGTGTGTGTGTGTGTGTGTGTGTGTTTAGGGGAAGGAGTTAAGTTTAAATGAGAAACCGCAACGGTGTCGACATTAAAGGTTCTGTTATATAGAGTCATAATTGTAAACTGAGTTATTTATTATATTATATTGTAGGATAGTACTCAAAACCAGTTTTATTATAATATCGGAAACAATAGAATTTTGGGTAGTAATTATATTGATATTGTTAAATTCTTGTTTTCTATTGGCACGTTATGTTAAATAATGACGTAAGTATATTATATACATATAAACGTGCATCATTTTATAAATGTTTAGGCTTTTTTTTTAAATATAAAAAAAAATAAGAGTACCTATGTCTATCTGTTGTTGGTATGAATTATTTATTTGTCGCTTTGAATTGCACCGCCCCCGCCACTGCTAGAGCACGCATAGTAAGCGTGATAAGTTGCTGGTTTCGATTGCAAACACGTCCGGTGAAAACTAATGGTTACCATGTTTCGATCGGATCCGCCGATTTTCCTAATCTTGGTGTTTTACGCTTTCGAAATATATATATATTTTTTTTATAGTAAAATCGGCAGTAAATAATTTCCTTCAGTTTAAAAGAGTATAAGTATTTTTTTCTTTGTTTTTTTTTTCAATACTACAATATGCCTCTTGCTTAGTAAACAATAAACATTTTCAGAAAAACATTAAATATATATTATTTCATATTGTATCTCTTCTTACCTACATACAGTATTATATGCATACATATAATGTATAGGCACATTGAATTGATTTTTGTTTTGGTATTTTGCTCCAATTTTTTATAGTTGTCACATTATTTATGTTTTATAGTTCGATACATTGTCTGCCCATTCACTTATAATTGTTATACATTTATATTCTATTTGAAAAATAAATTATTTGCGTTAAGTGTTAAACTGTTCAAGTATTAAATTGCAAAAACTGTTTATAAATATACAAATAGGTATATATGTATTGCTGGATTAAGATTTTTATCGCCCAAAGTCTATAATAAAAGGCTACAAATTATTATCAAAATAATATGGTTATATATTTAATAGTCAACTGTATTAGTTTAGTTATTATTTAATTAATGTAGTATACTCTAGAATTTTTTTACATTTATTAATTAACATAAAACAAATGTTTTTTTAAATAAATTACTTGATTACGTTTGTGCAATATACAATGTACATGTCAAAATTGTGTGCAGTTTACATTGTTCCAACCATATTGTTTACTCTAATTTCATAGATTTAATATAATAACAACTGTGTCCGGTTAACGGACATTATTTGTGTTTTACTGTGTTATATGTAGGTACACAGTTGATGCAGTTGTTATAATATGCATTGAGTAGGTAGTACATTTCACTTCTGTCAATGTTATTTTCATAGGGTTTACGAAACACAGTTTAAACGAGAAAATAAAATCTTCATGGTTTGCGTTGAATGCAAATACTCATAATTAAAAATGGAAGCCAAAAAAGAACATGGGCCCAAAGAATGAATGTTTTATTCTTTTAAGAATCCCGACAAGTTTGTTTTATACACATAATTATTATACATCACACGCGTCTTTCCCGCTACACGGCATTGAGTGTTTTAACGCCATATTCGATTACATTTGGTTAATGTCATTACGACAGCCACATTATAGCAGTGCATGTATTGCGACTAGTGTGTATTAATTTTCCAACGACCTGTTATTTCACATTTAACGACCAGAAATCCTAATTTTTTTATATTGTTACGCAAATAGTATCCCTATCGATGCTTCGGCTCATGCGTGCTCGCGTTTCATTATTTCGTTACTATATTTATTATAACAATATAAATTATATTGTGTGCACTTTATTGCTAGACGATTATGCGGACTATGTATATAAAATGCGTTATACCTACATAATATAAGTGTCTACCGTCGCCGCCATGCAGTGTAATGCTTATGTATATGCGAGAATTCCCGTTATGTGTTAGTCGTGCGAACGTGTTCTTCGCGGCCGTGACGATTTTTTCATTGTTTGCTTATCGAAGTAATAATAAAAATAATAATATAAAAAATTACATGACAATAGATCCCTTTTATTCCGTTTAAAAATGAAATAGTGATGGATTGTGTCACAGACTTCTGCGTCGCGCGTAGTGAAAAATTTATGTATATGCATATGACGGCATACCTACATCTCTGTGACGTGTATTGTATATTGCATCTACACGTACTCGTATTCGTGTACACACAGGAGTTCGGGGATGACGGGTTTTGGTGATTTGCTTATTTATTTCCCTTTGATCTATCAGCAGGTTGTACCGTAGAACACTATACACGTAAAGGGTTGTATATGTTTTTAGACTAAATTCGATTTAAGGCCTCACGGACACTTCATTATATTTGTCTCAGTTTTGCATAATATACTATATATTTCTTCTTGACTATGTGTTTACAGCTAAACAGCTCTGGTAGTAATGTGTGGGAGTGAGAATCACTTCGACTATGTATTAGAAATTCATGAAGGGGGAGAGAAATTCTTTGCTAAAACAGTTTGTCAAATAACCACCCAATTTTGAAATGGTATTAATTTCTGCAATTATGCATACTAGACATAATTCTTACTCCATTGGCATAGAAGAAAATCATTATGTCTTAGTCGTCTTATAATCTTTGCAATTAATTTATCATAATACCCAAATATTTTATTTTATTTTATTTACATTATACAGGCTGAGGCTCAAAACAATATGAAGTATATAAAGATATTTACAATGACTTAATAATAAGTAGCAATATAATGAAAACTAAATATGATAAAATGTATGTAGTGATAGTGTATAAGTAGTTAAAAACAAATACAAATAAAATGCAATAAGGAAACTTGGCTTAAATATTAAAGAGAAAAGAAAGGGTCGTTATTGGTGATGAGCATAAGGCGAATGATTGGGGAGTTGAGATAGTAGTTTGAGGATGAGAATGGAATATGGAAAGGAACAGAAGACGGGAGGTAATATGAAAGAAACACGAGATAGTTACTCTGGACAGTTAATTCTAGAGGAAAGGAGATTAGATAGGAAGGATAAATTTGCTGCGTGACAATGATTAGCTAGACTTTTTAAAAAGAAGAAACGTTGAATAGAGGTATAATCGTGAGGTGGACAAGGTACATTTAATTTATAAGCAGCATGACAGAAAAATTTTCTTTGAACCCTTTTTTGATCATGATACGAGTAGAAGCAGTGAACGGGTCCCAGAGTATAGAGTCATACTCAAGGATTGGACGTATTATAGAACAAAAAAAAAAGGGTTTAATGGAGTGAGTAAGTGAAAATCAGCAGAGATACGAATTATGGTACCTAGAAGCTTAATAGCCTTACAGCGGATAATTTGGATGATTTTTGGGCCATAATATTGAAAAAAAGCGAAACTAAAATAGTGAAAAAAATAAAAACGAAATTTACATAATTACGAAATTAAAAATAGCGAAAAAAATATTATTATAATAAGTACAAGTATAAAAATATAATGTAAAAAAATATTCATAAAATCATAGTTACATTTGTGGGGTTAAGTTATAAGCGGTACCTTTTAAATAGTTAATATTGTTGTTAGTATTGCAAGATAAGGTTAGGTTACGTATTTTTTCTGAACAATTTTTATATATATATTTTGGTGTTTTTTGCACCAGCAATGAACTATTCCTGTTTAATGTCCTCTAAATGTTGCTGATCTTTCAATACATCGATAAATGTCCACATTATTGGATGATATGTATCTTAAATAGTTAACATTACATTATAAATTATATTAAATTAAAATATAAATTTAATAAAATATTTTTAACAATATATTTTAAAAAACTAACCAAGTAATGAACTGAAACCTCTATGACAACTCTTTATGCATTGTTAGTCCTTGGCAATGGTACTTGTTGATTCGTAAAAATTCCATAAACTAATTGAATACTTTGGTAATCTATGACCTTTTCTTTAACTCATTGAGTGGCCTATCAAGGTGTCTTCAAAGTAGTCAATAAGTAGTTGTAAAATATTTTCGTTATCTGTGTAGTATTGTAAATCTATTGATTCTCCAAACGCATCTATCACATGATTTTCTGGTACATATGATAATGCTAATAAGAGTTGTATCTGTAATGAAAATGTCGAATCTGACATATATTTTTGTGCCATATATTGAATTTGTTGTATTTACGTTAAATACACCGGGGAAAATGAAAATGGCATCCTTTTTGTTTTAAATTTAGAAATACTTCTTTAAATGCATTAATTGATGCCATTTCAAAATCTGGCATAATTGATTTTGGTGATAAAATTGATTTCATTTTTTTTAATTGATTAAGGAGGTGTACATATGTTTTTTGTGATCTATTTGGTAATAAAGCGTAAACAGTAGGTATCAACGAATTGGTTGTCAATACATGTATTGTGTAAATTTGAGTGAAAAGTGTCGGAGTGCACTTAAATGTACCATGAACGAACCAATTATTAAAATTTTCAATTAATTCTAGATTTTCTTTTGTAAAAATTATTAAAATACAATCATTTGATGGACCGCAATCGTACTGCATGAATTGCCGTCCATCTTTAGTTAAAGTATATCTTTCAGGTATTTGGAGTTCAAAAAGTGACTGAGGATTTGGTGGTGTACAATCATTTAAATTAGATATTTCGGGTAATGCACATAATATAACTGTATTTAATTGTGATGAAGCGATTATTTGTTGAGGTTTATCTTGTGACGATAATGTTTATGATTTCATTCTTTCGACTTCTTTTTTTATTTCTAATCTGCATATACCCTGAATGTGGTTATTGAAGTCTCTTTTTTAATTTTATTATCACTAGTAGTTGTTAATCTATAACAACAATTGTCACGTTGTCGAACGTCGTACAAAACTATTTGATGTTCATATCGTATATACGATGTACTCTATTCACTAAGAGTTGAATATGTATTAGTAAATAGTAAGGTTACATGTAACAGTTGATCTTCCAGGATGGAAGCCATACTTTTCATTAGCAAGAATGTGATTTCATGAAGGGCGAATCGAATTTTAGGACGAGAGTTTTAAATAGTTTTGATAAATGGGTAGAATTGGTATTAGACAATAATTTGTGACATCAGTAGAATCACTAGACTTCAATATTGAGCTAATCGAACCAAGTTTAGGGGCAGACGGGAAGATTCCCGAGTTAAGTGAATGTCTAAACAATAACCATAACGGTTCAGCTATAACAGATCGGAGTTTAAACAAAAAATCATTTTGTATACTATCTGGGCCAATAGACTTTATATTTTGAGAGGAACCTGAACGAACAGTGGTAGACGTTACTAATTGGAAAATAGGCATTGGACGGGAATTGTAGGTGGTAGGTAGGATTTACTGACTGGGGTTAAAAACTGAGTGTTAGAGGGTTGGGTTAAAACAAAAAAAAGTTTTTGGCAAACAAATTAACCGTGTCTGATTAATTAGAACTTTGTATTTCATTGAGTGTAACACTTGAAAGTATAGAGAAAGACTCAGTAAGAGAGACATAGTTACAGTAGCATTGTTTGGAGGTAAATTTAAATTTAGTGCGAAGAAGAGAGGAAGTGCTTGTAATCTGATAGTAACTGAGTTGCTTTAAATTTGGCATGAGTGCGAGACTTAGCAAATACTAGTTCTTTGAGCTCAGAAGTATTCCATGGAGAAAAGGTGGAGGATCGAAAAGAGGTTTTATGAACGAAAGATAAAATTGAATAGTGAAGAGCGTCAATGGAAACAAACATGGAATCACTAGGGGAGTATGATAGAAAGATAAGTTTCCAATTGAAATAATTAAGGAAATTAGTGATCTGTTAGTAATCTGTTTTGTTAAAATTATGAAATGATTTTGAGGAGCGGTGTGAGGTGTAAAGTAGGAAGATTGATTAATAAAGAGTGGTGGGTGGTAAATGTCAGCAGTGACGGCTGTGTCAAGAGTTTGGCTAATTGTTATTGAGCTAAAATTTGAGAAGACGAGGTCAAGAAGAGAGTTATAAGAGTTCACTCTTATCAACTCATCGAAAGCAAGTCGTTCAGGAATTGATGTGTAATCATCAGAGATAGATTTTGAATGAAGCTTAAGCTACGTGTATTATTAGACCATGAAATAAATGATAGATTATAATCGCCAGTGAGTTGAACAATGAAATCAATAGTATCTAGATGAGCAGCATAATGATCGAAGGGCGACGAAGGTGGTAAATATGCACTACAGATAATAATATTTAAGGAGTCATGAGAGAAATGAACAAATACAGGGTGAGGCACTAAAACGGCCGATTTTCAAAGAAAAATTATAAAATAAAAAAAACGAATAAAAATTAATTATTATTTATTATAATGAAATACATAACTTGCCATTTATTTTTTAAAAATTATGTCTTCAAGATGATTGCCATCTCTTCTTCTCAAGCACCCTTCTAGCCCATTTCGTATATTTTCCACTACACGATGCATCACTTCCAAAGGTATACTGGCAATTTCTTCTTTAATTTTGTTTTTTAGTTGATCAATATTTCGAGGTTTCTGTGCATAGACTTTACCAATAACGACAATTTTACTTATTCACAAAACCATCAAGATGGAAATGTGCTTCATCAGACATCCAAACATTTTGAATAAAGTTTTCGTTCTCGTCCATTCGGATTAGCATTTCTCGACAAAAAGTTATGCGGCTATAGTGATCTGCAGGTTTTAATTCTACCTGCACCTTATACGGATGAAAGTTTAGGTCGCTGTGTAAAATCCGACGTAAACTTCTATTGGATAAATTTAATGATAACGCATGTTTTCGTGCAGAACGTTTCGGATTGTTTATGAGAGCGGCTCTGACAGCAGCGACGTTTTCAGGTGTGCGAATGATTTTTTGTTTTACAGGCATCTTTTTTAATGCTGAACCCGTTTTTTCAAAGTTGGTTATCCTTATTTTAATAGCCTTAGCCGAATCATGGCGTGTTTAAGATTAAAATGAAGACGAAATTGACGCTGTGCGGCTACATAACTGTCATTATTTTTGTAAAACGATTTTATCGCATAAGCACGTTGTTTACCACTCCACTGTTCCATGTTTACTAAATGGCATGTTGTCTTTGAACTAATAATATTTAGTGAGAATTCTTATCTTAATTACTAATAAGAAAATCTATTTTTAAAATCGGCCGTTTCAGTGCCCCACCCTGTACTTGTTCAACACTATTATTAGGAGTATTAAGGGGGTAGGAAGTAATGTCCTTAGGCACACCGACTAACACACCACCACCGTGGATATTGGTGCTGGTATGTGGAGACCTGTCGCATTTAAATATTTTATAATTACAGAGACCAAGCTCAGTAGAGTGAAAATTATTATTGAGCCAAGTTTCAGTAAAAGCGATTAATAAATAATTAAAACACGAGATATTACAATTGAAATTGACAGGTTTAGTACGAAGCCCGCGACAATTCTCGTAGTGTTTATTGATGTTGGGAGTGTTGGAAGCGCAGGTTAAACTTTGATTAATATTGATAATAATAATGGTTTTGTATTATGTATATTTGCTATATTTTATCGTTGACAATTTTATTCAGTACAGCTAGTTAGCATGTGTATAATGACTAATAATGAGTTTTAATTCAGAACTCCTAATCTGATACTGATTGTATGCATTTTACCATTACAGTATTATTACACAAAAACATATATACATGCGTCCTTTTTATCAGCGAATAATTTATCCACGTATACCCATTGTTTTCCAGTGGACGCGTAAATTTCATTTCATTGTGACTATATGATTTGAAAAGATAGACGTATATTCGCTTTGATAAATAAAAATTAAAAAAAGAAAAAAAAAAGTGGTATAAAAGATTTGCAAAACCGACTGCCAGCATTTTATGATTAACATTTCCGGTGTACGCTGAATCCTGTTTTGTTTACAGAGTTTCAAAAATAGCGATACAACATTTTTTTGATGTCCATACTATCTAAACGCGACTTGCATCCTTCTGTGGTTGTCCCGTACTTTCCTAACTCTTGAAACACATTACATATTACTCGTTATTAAAAAAACCAAAAAAAAAATTAAATTATTACTACCGGTCATTAATTTTTGTTTTAAAACTATCACGAAAACCACACAACGTTGGATCGTCATCATCTACGTGACTTGACCCCGTCATAATTCACCGACATTAATGTACTTTGCGTGCATGTGTGTGCCGCAGTGTTGTTTACCGTCGTACGTCGCATTGCTTTAAATTTTGTTCGCTTGACCGCGCGACACAACGATTGTCTCTCGTGTTGGAAATTCAGCTCTACCGTTTTCTGCGTGTACTGGGAAGTCGTCAAAAAGGGGAACGATATGATGGTGTTTACTGTGCCGTATGCAGTGTGGGCCTCTGACTTACTGCTATATGCGACCTATCTATTTCGAGTCGTTATCATATATTATGTATATGCGTATTGAAGAACATCACGTTGTTCGTGACCGACGACTTTGTAGTTATTGTAGTAGTTGCTGTGGATTGGCGGGTCGGTGGGTGGATGGTTGCGACGAGAGAAAAACGTTTAAAAAGCATTGGCGATTCGTGCGCGTGTCGGCACAGGCACACAACCGGCAGTGCACAATATTTACGTAAAACGCCGCCGCCATCGGTCGTCTATATTTACGTTGCCATAGCCTCGCGTGATAAAATATTTAAAGACATTTACGCCGGATATGTATAAGGATATCGGATATGTGTACGTATACTGATGTTTCTTGTGTGCACATTGCGTATTGCGTTTTGAATTTTTTTTTAGATTTTATTTTGCACGAGCAGGTTAACTATTATTGTTGCCCCCGTGAAATCCGTTTCGATTTATCTTTCCCCGAATTCTACATCAACCACAGTTCGCGTTAGGAAGGAATGACACCTCCGCTGCATGCGATGGCGCATGTAACCCATATCGATGTCCGTTTGTAGTTTGGTCGATTGTGTATGTGCATTGTTCTTTTATTCGGAAGTGTGTCTGTGATGTGATTATGTCATCGGTAGTGTTTAAGGGGGGAGGATGGGTTGTAAGCGAAATACATTTTGCGTTGTTCTGGGACATGCTCTGAGTGCTTTTCGCACGGATGACTGGTAAACGATATTTCTTTAGAATCGTTGACCTCAAGTACTCCATATGAAAAAAATAAAGAAATATAAAGAAAAATCTATTAATTAATATCTCATTTCGTATTGAACAGAGTCCGCTCACTATAGACGCAACAATATAGATTCGTGTCTGTTTTCTCTGATAAATTAATTTAAAAACTTATTACCTGCAATACTTTAATAACATCTTCATACTATATTAGTCTGTGTGAATTTCAGATAGAAAAAGTAAGGTTGTGTTGTGATGAGCGTGTGGATTTAATATTGTTTTATATTCGTATGAATCTAGATATATCCGTTCATAACAAATAATGCTTAATAAAAAAGTATCTTGGACAAAGTGTTAACTTAGTAGCTATTGGGCATTAAGCAGGTGGGTATTTTGGTAGTATACCTACATATACCGCAGATATAATGTTTAACTATTTTCGATTTTCAGTTTACTCGGCAATGAGTAGTATTTTTCTTCACAAAATATTGTTTGTACATTGTCATAAGATTTTTTCAACTGTGTAAACAATGTAACTCGACATACTAAAATTGTATTTTTTAAAACTTCTTCGTCTCTTCTATTTCATACAATTTTCATGAAGTTTGCTGGTTGTTATGTTTCGTTTACTTACATAAGAAGTCTAAGGATTAAAAATAAATACGTTTGTATTCAAGGAAAGTATGTACAAAATTATTTACATAGAAATTTAAATTATTTATATTCTAAAACTATATCTGCCGGAACAGTTAAATTTTATAAATTATTATTTATTATGTAAGTACCTTATTAGTTTTGAAAAGTTTTAATACTTTGTTAAAAAAAAACTGATGTTTTTACAATTTTTGTTCGTTTTCAGAGAACTAAATTTCCTTTATGATGGCGTATAGTATTAAATATTCTATTAGAAATTGATTATTCCCCTTGACTGCAATGCCCATATGATACTCAAAAAATGTAATAAAAGACATTTTTCTTGTGATAAAACTTATTTATTGTCATCGTGTAATTTATAAAATTAATTTGTCACGTACAAAATTAAAAAATATTTTTTTATGGCTATACCAAAATACCTAGCATAAATCACCCTAATGTATTTTAAAATTAAATACGTGTATCAAGTGGCCTTTATGTATTCTCGGAAATTATAATGCTGTTGGATAAAGCAAATTAAAAAAAGTTCATTGGTAACACGAATTTAACCTAATTACAAGAGTTAAATGATTAAATCTGCCAATAACTTTTGTGTGAAGCGGCGCGAGGGTAAAATCTCAAATTTTTATGGCTGCTGTTAAATGGGGTTTTTCTTTACGCTTACTCCTCTTAAAGTCTGCTTATTAAGACCAGCTCTGGGTGTTTCTTTTGTGTATTCAAGACGTTTTTATGATGGCTTTTAAAAATGTATATTATACTGTGGTATCCCAGATTAATTTGATTACCAGAAGGTAAAAACTTGCTGTTTGGAGAAGAGTAATGAACCTCTGGGAAATATGTAGTTAAATATATAAAATATATAAGTAGATATTCAGTTTAAAAAATATAAAGTAACAATATAATAACTGTATGTAGACAAACTGAGAAATAAATCTTCGTTGAAACTACACGTCATAGAAATGCCTTAAATCCAATTAAATTGAAGTAATTTATTTAGAAACTGGTAGAATATCATCGTACAATAATTCCTGAGAAGACTAGACATAACGAATCATTTTAAAGATTGTACTTACTGATGATTTGAGATAGGTATACAGTGTTAAAGCATTTCCAGTTGGATGTCATTAAAATTGATTTGTTTTAATTGCTGCCGTCACACGTGGTTACGTTATCTCATCGTATTAAGATTTATCTTGTGGCAGATAAACGATAAAGTAGTGTTATATATATTTTTAAAATATGACAGTGAACTGCAGTTATTATTAATTATTTAACTATTGTTTAATTTTTTTATTCAAAAGTTAAATATATTGGTGATTCACCAAGCATGCTCACCCCCTTTTTCTTTAATAATGTAATTATTCAAAATTTGACTTTTGGATAAATATACTTATAAAAAATAATTTTTCTGAACGAAGGACTATTAGTTTGAATATAAACCATTAACTCTAATTGAGAAACTACTTGTTCAAATTTTGAATTAGGTACATCAAAATTTTCCCTAAAATAATTTACTGTAAAAAAGTATTAATTTTTTTGAAAAACAGAAGTTTGTATCTATCATCACAGGACACTCCCTAAGTAGTACAAATTTTTTTTAAAAATTTAAATAAATTCATTATTAAAAGAAAAGCGGGGGTGAGCATGCTTGTTGAATCACTCTATATATATGCATAGGGTTATACGGTTTTTTAATTATTATATCGTTATACATTTTGCGCTCTAAAGTAACTGTTAATTACGAATAAAAACCCATCACTGTCATCGGCGATGAACAGCAATAGTCAGTGGTGTGTTGTTATTTTTCACACATTTGCATATTCACAATGCATGACATGCGTTTTATACGCCGCGTATAAAACAGTGTAATATTTTAATTCCGTTGTCATGTAAAAACGTACATACTCGTCATCGTTGCAGTGTGCCAAATAGTTAGACAAATTAAGTAATTATTAATAAAATATAACGGGTTGATTGTTTTCCCTTGTGTAATGTTGGGGTCTAAATCTGAACCAATGATGTATTATAACACTATATATTTTATACATTATACATGTACGTAAATATGGACAAGTGTAGGGTTATTTTTAAACTACCATAGGATAATATTTTATATTTTACCAGCATATTATTACTTTTTTTTACTATCATCGTCATTACTATTATTATTATATAATGTACATAGTTAACTTTCCGAACGTTCGTCGGACGCTCGTATAATATTGTGTTTTTGCAAAAACTGTGAGAATTTCCTCCCGCGATCGTCCGACGACTGCGACGGGAGTCCGTATGGCCGGTTGCTATTGGACGTCGACCCGGCCGTGGTGGCGCGCGCATGCGCCATTACTTTTTGGTCGCGAGTGATGTGCGTGCGGGGCGCGCTTCTTCCCACCTAGCGTGAACGCCGTGCCGCTACCGCTTATGTGTCCGACAACGACGCGCGCGCGGCAAAACGCACACGCGGCCGCCGCCGCCTCTATTCGCGCGCACGCAAACGCATCAGTGTTTGTGCGACTGTCTCTATTGACGGACTTCGTCGTTGGCCGCGTTAGAACCGTATCGTCATCCCGATATAAATCCGCGCGAATGTCGTGTTTTAGCAAACGTTTTGATATTTTATGAAATTAGTTAAAACATTTTTTTTCTTTCGTTAATAAAAAAACTTTTTTATCGTGACGTGTTTGTGTATAATATCACATATTTTAATATAAATATAAAATAGGTACTAACTTTTAACATACGCTCGTTAATCGTTATATCATCATGATCAAAATCCGGCGGCACGTTTAGCGGCGTTTGACCATCCGTCAACCGCAGACACTCCAACGCCGCCGACACCATGGTGGTACTGGAAAACCCGATGCCGGATCCTCTGGCCACCGGCGTCGGTCTGGTGCAGGATGCCACGGCAACCACCCCGTTGACCGTGGATACTACTGGTGCCGTGGCGCCGCAACACCACCAGTCCGTCGGTGGTTGCCTGTCTGCCACGTATCCGATACCCACAACTGCTGCGGCGGCGGCGGCGGCCGTTGCCGGCCAAAGGCACCATTTGAAAATGGTGCCCAAACGGTTCATTAACATGCACCAGTGGTTCAACCCGATCGGCGTCAAGCAGATCAAAGAAGCCATGGTACGTGCCCGGCACAAATTCTTTATACCCGATTGGCGCCACGTATAACAAAAGCATAATTTAATGTAGCAAATCTTTTGCAGTTTTTTTTCTTTTGCAATAACACGATTAAAACCGTCCTAGCAACCTTTTTCGGTGTTGTAGTTCTTTTTTATCTTAGACCGTGTCTACGAGAAAAAAATATATTAACAATAAAATTGTTTTGTCAAAAAATCCTACAAAACTAGTATACTGTGCATAGTGTATACGTAAAATATATTTTCTCTATATATAATGACCACCACCACTATCGTGGTTGTGCCGCATGCACATTTTGATCTCTATTCACCCCGCCAAAACGTTTTCTCTGGACCATTAACCATCATCTTTCTCTTACACTTTTGCTGATACGGATGAATAATATACCGTGTCATTTTCACACGTCCGACTATACGTGATGTACTCTACGACATTAAAAAAAAAAAAGTAGGGAAGTCAAACGGTTTTCTAAGGACATGCATAGCGATGGCTGTGGTTACGTGGCGACGTGTTTTCGCTGAACACCGCGCGTGTGCGAGTTAGCTGGTTAACTTGGCCCGAATAAAATGAAGTATTTTGCAATTGAAAATAATAATTCTGTTCATCCTCGGAGACTACAACGAAGTTTATTATAATTTCAAAAAAGAAAATGTGTATATACCGTTTCTGAAATCTCGCTAGACCCCGTCCATAAATCTGTTTTATTTTTTATAACCGTATAAATATATTACAAGTACATATAAAAATATATATTTATGCCTGTATAGTGTATATAATATATATTATGTTATCCACCTATAGATTTAACAAACTTTACGCGATCATGACTATTGCTATTTAAATGCATTATTTAAATTCAAAATGTAATACCTTTAACGTAATTTGGTGGAGTAGTACCCAAATTTTAGCAATTCCTCTAAAAGTCATAGACCTCTGGATACAGGTCGTTGATTTTTCAAGGTTCATTTTAGATAAGTTTTATCCACGAAAACGCATTATTCGTGCGAAACCGATACAAGTAGACCGTGTACGGATTGATTTTTGTTCGTGTGCGCGAAAAACCCTAGAAACATTAAGTTTTTTAAGAGGCTATTGACACAACGAAGGAAAAACTACCCAACGCTAACAATAATGCGTTTTTCTTTGTAACCAGAGCGTGACGACCCATAAGGCGATTTTTTTTTAAATTTTTGACACGAAATTTTCGGAAGTTAACCGGAATAATCTACTGGTTGTCACAACGATGCACGTTATTAATATTATTTACCTATTCAAAAAAATTCTTTTGTTGTACGTATTAAATGTTTTCATGAATCATGATCGTAGGCTTTTATATTATACAACATTGGTTAAAGCGTAATTTTTTTTAATATAATTAATAATTTAAATAGTGAAGTTAATTATAACATATATCCAAGCACGAATGTTTATTAATAATGTTCTTAAAAGTTAAATAAACATTAATGTGTGTATACTGATGTGGTGTGAACGTGTGGTGCATTTCAAAAAATTTTATTAGTCAAATTTAATTTTGATATACCTAAGGTACGTTAAAATAAGTAAATTATACGTAAACAATGAAATTTAATACAGTATTTTTTAAACTCAATTAAAGTGCATTTAAAACTCGTTAGTGATATCAGACATTAAAAATATACACTAACTATTGTAAGCCGTTAAAAATGTGACTAGACGTGGACGAAATTAGTGCCTTCACCAAATCAGACGCTGATTGGCCATTTTTTGATACAATAACATGCCCAAGGACACGTAGTATTCGAACAATTGGTGTATTTTAATCAATACGGCAAAGAACAAAATACATCTTCCAAATTGGGGACATGACTCTTTAAAAATCACTGTTTATAAGCAGATTGTTTTCGTGTGTTACACGTTTCGAGCCTGTCATTTTTGTTTTGCCAAAGACTTAGTAAAGATTCTGTGAGCGAATTCGAATACCTATATTATATATGTTATTTTTGTTATTATGTTATTATGTGCATACAAGTTGGTTGAAATTTTATAGTATTCAAGGTTTTTAAATAAACACAGAAAATAGTGTATAATTTTTGGTTTTTTTTTTTTAATATTTCGATTTTGTGAATTATATTACCATTTTTAAACACAGTAAATATACCTATTGTTATTTTCTCTGTTAGTGTAGCGTTTTTGGTTGTACTATACATGCTTAATAATGCATATTAGTTTTATACGCAATTGTTGATTTCAAAAAGGTTTATACTAAATACACATCGAGGACTTATTGTTCAGTAAAAATCGTTTATGTAAGAAAATTATATCCACGTGGATTTTCCACTTCTTCTTTCCTACAATCTTCAATATATTATATTTATACATCATAATTCCTCTCATTTCCATCTCCTCGTACTTACGACGTCGTATAATAATGAAATTCCTTCGCAGAACGCTTGTTGAGTAAAAAAAAAAAGAGATCCCAGAGATTGATGGTCTAATGATATTTTCCAGGCCGAATTATGGTTACCCTCATCAGTATTGACCCAAACTCGCATGTCATAACGAATTGTCTGTACAAATGTAGAGATCAGTGTGTCTTAATATTTTTTATTGTTATTATAGTTCAACGTGTCTTTTTTCTCTTGCTTTTATCATATGTGTTAAAAAGAGTAAAATACGTTTTTTTATATAAATTACTAGACACTGGGTTCGTTTGAATTTCTATTCTTGGCCATTAATTTATTATATAACGTATACTTAGAGATATTTTATTGTATTATATTTTGAAAGAATAAGGCAATTTCTAATATTTCTTGTCATTATGAGTTTATCAATCGGTTGAAGTGCTTGTGTTTGAATAAAGTATTTTATTTTGTTCGTTGAACATGAAAAATGATCAAATGTGTATTATTATTTTTTTACGCGCAAAAAAAGTAGATATAATCAAGTATTTTGTATTAGTTTATTTGGTCTTAATAACACTATAATTTAGTGTACTTAAAATGTGCTTTATTATTGCTACTGGATAATCTACATAAGAACGGCTTCCATTATTGTTATTTGTATTTAAATTAATAAAAAATGAAAGTAATGAAAAATGGTTTTCAAGACCAGAAAAGTATCCGAAGCAATTTAAGTGCCATACGTTTTTCAGCCGCAAATTTAATGAAATTAACTTTCTTTAAAGACTGGGAACAAAAAGTCATGAAAACTCCCTCACTTGCTCACAATATTAAAACAATGGTGATTAATTTTGAAACTTCCTCTGTAGAGGAAGGTATCGTCATACGATCATTAGTTATAACATATTTTAGTTAATCCGATCATTAATTTCTTGAACTTCAGTAAGGTATTTTCTAGGATTGTGAATACATCTAGGTAACTATTTTACTTGTGGTTTATTTATCTACGTATAAATATTTTTTCCGATAAAAATCAAAATTAAATTAAATAGAGTGGACTAGAAAATTAAACTTTTAATGAAAGTTTTCATCTAAACCCATAAAACTTGGCACTCGGGACTCTTAATTATAAAAAAACAGTCGTTTAAAACGAATTATGAAAGAATAAAAGAAATACATTCATGTCAATTGTATTTTGTTTTTTAATTTATTTATAATGAGATTTCCTTACTCAATAACAATGAAAGTTGGAAATGTATGAATTCACTAAAAGTAAACAGTAATTTTTTTCTTTTGAACTAAGTGCGAGGGAGTTTTATTCAGATAGCAATCATTTAGTATAAGTTAATGTTTTTAAGATTTTTTTTATATATAATTAGTAATTATTTTTTCACCATCCATTAATTTTTTACCTACCTACTAAACTTTTATTTTATACTTTTCCAAGCTTTTAACACATACTTATGGCGTTTGTTTTCAAACTCAATTCTTTATGAAACGTGTATGTCGATCAACAGACAAAAGTATACGATTTTCGCTATTTTTCCCGCTCTCGGGGTGTAAAAGAAAAATACAATATCGATTTACAACCATTTCTCTGTTTGTATTAATCATCAGTGTGTGCGTATTATTTTACTTTTGGTGAATAGTTTTTTATTATTACAGATATTAGTTAACAATAAAAAAAAGTTGCATAAACTGTGAATATGATGCTTATTATATATGTATTAGTTTTGATGAAAATGTTTATTTTATGCTATTTCGGCAATTTTATTAAATATAGTGACTCGCATTTCGTGTTTTTCGTAATTCCGATCATTTTACAATTTTCGATTACTGACAAAATTCTTTGTCGCCCTGTCCTTGTCGTGTTAAAAATGTTACCCAAAACTAATAATTAATTTCCAAATAACGAATTTAATAATAAATAAATATCTTGGCAGTATGCTAATAAAAATCAAAAAATCTGCGTATTAATTATTGGTTGTTGTTATTTACACTAAATTGTTATCATTGTTTTTAGTTCTATTTTACCACAGTTTCTAATTTTAATGTTATATTAGAAGCTTCAATTATTATACATTGACGCATTGTAAATATTTTATAAACGGTTTTAAAGTATTAACATAAGATTGTTTTAAATCAGAAACGTTTGAAGAGTCAATCATACCTAAACACAGTAGCAATCTGTTCGAAACTAATTCAATTACTAATGGATGCAATTTTTGAATACAGCAATTTACTACTCATTGGGCTTGCTTATCTCTTACTTGACACTGGTTATTAATTTGTTTCTTAGTAATTCTTTTGACCTTGATCTGTTTATGACTTTCTGACCTATACATGATACTATATTGTTTGATTATTTAAAGTATTATAGTCGTTTTAATTGATGTTACTTACTTATTTTTCTTTTTTTATATTGGATAAAAGAAATTGTTTTATTATAAATGACGTTTTATTATTGTCTAGACAAAGTATAAAACGGGTTTCAAAACAATTTTTTTTGTGTCATCACACAATATCAAAATATATGTTATACAATTTTTTTTTTCCATAATTTATTATATATACCTAACGCATAATGATGTAAATTAAATCGAATGCCATATACCAACAGAAAGTGAACCCCTCGATAGAAAATCGATCGCCTTAATTTTCATCTTATTATGTATACCTAGTGGAAAAGCCTTTCCTTGGTGGTGTATATAATTAATAATTCGTTTGCTTAACAATTGCTATATAAATATATATTAAATAAACGATACACAGAGTCTCAGAATTAAAAGATAAGAAAATTCCAACACGACATTCAAGTAGTTTTAGACCATAATAGGAATTGGCCGGATTAATGTCATTTAAAAACGTTTCAATTATAAAAGAAATCGAATAGTTTTTATCTACTAAAATAATGATAGGTTTCAAAAATTTATTTTTAATTACATTTAAAATTATAAGCTGTTTAATTTTTAATAAATATATTTTTTAACCTTCCTTGATTATAATTCACGGAATGTTAATTTTTTTGTAGTGTGATATATTTAATTTCGTGTGTGGTAACTAGAATAAATAATTGATCTATGTGATTATGTATAAAGGAAAACGTGGTAGAATTTTCCTTTTTGTATTAAATGCAAATTATCGTTTATTTGTTCAATGTTTTAAAAACTTTTGACAAAAAGCATTTAAATATCACGGTGCAGTGTTATTTTTATAGCCTATAAAATTAATGTATCATAACATGCTTATGCAATAGGGACGTGCTACAATTACAAATTATCCGTTTAATAATTTAAAAGTTGATACAAATTATATTTTTATTACTAACTTTACATTCTATAGCTTTACATACATTAACTGTTGTTTTTCGGTCTTCTGTATACTGACTAACATATATTTTATTTTATTTTTCAGGTGAGTGATGTTCTCTATATAAATTAAAGTTTTATAAAGTTCTATTGTCGTAAGTAATTTTTAAATTTATGATAAAATAAATCTAAGGAATACGAATACTTGAAAGAATTGTAATATTATTTTAATTAGGTTCACCTATTCAAAACTTAATTTGCTTCAAAGCAATGTCCGGAACTAATTAAAATTACTTTCCAAACCAATTATGTGTCTTTTGGAAGGGTTGAAAATTATTGTGCGTGTGCCTGTGAGTTTGTGTGTGTGTTGATTGTACTTCCTCTCTTCCCTATCCTGTGGAAAAATTTAATTAAATCCCCGACAGGAATACTATTGTGGTAATTCATATGGGAAGAGGTCAGGCAGGACAGTAATTTGATTTGTGCTGTTAATCGTACATGGTATGGAGTAAATTTGGATCATAGAAGGATCAACGCTTAGTCGTTATCAATTTTTTCGTTTTCGACATATTTAAAAATAAAAGAATATAATTTGAAAATGAATAAATTTAAATGCATTCTGTTAAGAGCACATTGATATCTATTTTTAAATAGACACATTACGTTTTTCTTATTATTTGTGTTAAAAAATTATAAAAAGGTAGTTTACTTATAGTATATTATATATGAATTATTTTTAACAATGAATTAACTTTACTGTCGAGGCTTGCGTTTATTATTAAGTTGTATCTAAGAAATAAATAAGCTGGATTCAGTAACGATCTCTCAGAGTTCAATATCATTCTATTTTTTCCAATATTTTCTCTATTGATACGTAAAGGTGTTGTCGGATGATATGCTTAGCGCTTCAATGGTCAAAAAAAAAATCAACAAAAATTTTATCAGAAAAGCAAAAGGTTAACACTACCTTTGCACTGGGTTTTGATCGGATTATGTTCATTTTATATAACTTTGAACTAAAGCACTTAGCTATACCTCTCGAGGCTTATAATCGCATTAAGGGCTGTCGATTATTTTATAAATCATCTTCAAATTTCAACATTTCCATTTGCCCCTGAGGCGGGTTGTCAAGTGCCATACTCTTGTTATGGAACGTTAATACATACTAATGGTATATTGTTGATCAAATCAAAACAGGTTTTCTTACAATAATAATATATTTATAATTATTTTGTGATTTTTCTGTTTTAAATATCTTTAATAAAAGGAGCATTTCTATTTTGTTAAAAATATTAGGATTTTTTATCAACATACACAATAGTGTCTTTTCGTACGTTTATTTCATCCAAAAAATTGATCGTGTCATTTTTATTGTATTTAAAAAAAATGCAAGTAAAACGTATATAAGCTGTGACTTAATTATTATCGCGTATTGTTTTTTCCGTATCTCGTTCACCACAATAATATACATATTTCCTATAAATTCTGGTGCCGATATCAACCGGCCAGTTTTATATGTATACCTATAATATTTTAAGCATATAACCTACATAAAATAAAATTGTTCGCTTGGTAACACATTGAGTTAGTCATTAATTGTGTACAACCTCACACAGTGGGCACAGAAAATTAAAAGGTATTTTGTCACAAAGATTTGACGCACGTGCACACGACAATAATACAAGCTTAATCGAAAAATTATAACGGCGAAAATCGCTCAATAATAATTCTAATAGGGTCGTCCCTCTGACACCAGATATATTCTTTGCTATGGTAATATTGAGGGGAGCGATTAAATTATTCGGGCAAAAGACGCTGAATGTCTCGACACATGCAAAAAGGGGTGGGATTGAGTATACGGTGCCGGATGAACACTCGTGCGCTGTTGGCAAAACGATGGTGCCGGATATAGATAAACGTTTCCGCTCACCGTTGGAACTTTAGAAGTATGGAGTAATGTGTTCCATATTTAGAAAGGACGCTTTTTCTACGGTTTAAAGAGAATATCGAAAAAAAATATACTGAGATATAAATAACGAATATATTTTATGTGTAAATAATCAGCTAAAAAGAAGAAATGAAGTCAACATGAAATATAAATAATCTATTAAATCGTATACATTTAAATATTAATATGTTCGTTACAATGTTTTTCTACGACAAATTTATTCACAACAAATACATAATATTAATTCTTATCTCAAACTTTCTGTCCTGTTTATTCAACTAGACCAATTATGAGTAATATTGTCCTGAATTCTGCAATATAAAATCGATGAACTCAATCAAAATGAACAAGCTTGTTAACTCAATAAGCTGTTTATAATTGTAATGTATTTATGTGATAATCATAAATAATAGTACAATAATAAATTAATGCTAATTTAGCATGTTAAACAATTTGCAGTGGTTAATGAATATATTAATATATGTTATATGCTTATAGATTTGAATATATTTTTATTTTTAATATCATTGAAGTACTCGTATAGATATTAATTCTAATAATTTAATAATTAATCTGTATTATTTTTAATTATAGTATATTATTGTAGAGAATAAATAATTAAGTAATTATACCAATTATATACTAAAATCTGCGGAAAAGCATATTACTATTACACTTGAATATTCAATTGTGTAATTTCTATTCTTAATATATTAATATTAATTTACGGATACTTAATGTTTTAAACCCTGTTAACAGAATTATGGTGCGTACAAAATAACCTAAACGTATCATAAAGCATTTATTATATTTATTAAATAAGACATTGATTTAAATGATTATTTGTTATCTATTTATTATAAGTTTTAAAATTAATTACTAATTATAAGGGTCATCGAAATCAACGAAAATAATTGTTTTTCTATATTCTGCGACTGAAGATACATAATATAGTATATGCCCAGTATTTATATATTTAGACTATTATTGTGTATAATACAAAATACTACCATTCATGTTAATCCAATAGTTAATAAGTAATTACTATTCTAGAAATGTAGGTATAATACATGTTTTTTTATAAATGTTATAGACCTAAAGAATATTTGTTAGTATATTTTACTTATTATAATTTTCAAATCTAATTAGTGTATAGAATTGTTTCATTTGGCGGGTGAAGGTTGTCGAGTTATTTGTTACAAGTATTCATATAGATTAATATACGCTTATAGAATCATTAGTGTTCATGAGTTTTCTTTTTAAATCTAGTTTTATTATGAGTCATATCTCATAATTTAAAAACGTTGAGTTCCAAATATATATATTTATGTAAACAGTGATAACTGCTATAGTATGCGTGAACGTGTGGTGATATAAAGTAATTTTTTTTTTTGTGGTTTTTATTATTCATCTACCAACCAGTTCAATGTACACTGAGTAAATTAAAAATTTTATAGTTTGATTTGAAATGTTGTGGACTTGGACATTATAATTTAACTTGGACGGGTTCAAAACATTTTATAATCGTACATTTAGGTACTTCAGATTGCGTAACAAAAGGAATTTTTTTGTTTTTATAAATATCATCTCTCATTTATTACTCTGCAGTATGTATATTATTATTCCTTTTCCTCTAATTATTATAAATGTTCCAGTCATGAACATTACTAGGTAATTGTTGGCAGATCTTAATTAATGGAACATTGAACGAACGAAATAGACTGAGAAATAAAAATAGCAAGATCCGTTATTTTTTTTTATTAGGAACCGGTTTCGCGAGAGATTCGTCGTGAACCGGACGGCCACTGAACTCCGTCCATTCGTACGACGTTGCCGGAAATACAATTCGTTCTATTTTCAATTTGTATCTATTCTAGTTGAATTTTTTTTTAAACGTTACTTGAGTTCGACGAACCATCAGTTGTAAGAAAAGTTCAATAATTGGCAATTCTTAAATATATATTATATATAGTCACGTGGTGACTTGCGTGTTTCGTAGCATATTTGATGGTTTATTTTGATATCCCGGAGAAAAAAATTGGTGCCATTTCATAATTTATCTTATACCGTTGAAAGTTAAATTAAAAGAAAACGAACCAATTATATTAGTGAATAAAAAGTACGCATCAAAATATAAGTTGATAAATGATGTATATGCTATTTTAAAGAAAGCGAAATTTCTTCAATGTATTTCTTTAGTATAGTTGAAAAATCAATAATGTTTTTTTGAACAATAAATTTGTTTACTTCCCATTTCCTTAACACAATAGAAATCGAAAGAAAACCTTTTTTTAAATAAGTAATCGATATTCTTCGTTATATGTACTGTTTTCATCTTCTCAGGAATCGGAATATTGTTAAATTTTGGTTTTTTAGACAATTAAACGTTTTGATTTGAAATATCCGTTGAATCCAATTTCCTATTTCATTAGTTTTGCACGTGAAATATAATAAAAAAAATAATACGGAAAGGGATGTTCTTCAATATTAAAATAATTGTTTTGTTTATTTAGATTTGTAACAAATTAAGTACACATTGTTATTATATTTATTTTGTTAACTCCAAAGGCTCAAAAGTAATTCTTAAAATTTATTATAACATGCAAAGTATATTAAGCTCGTTTACAGTTTTACACATAAAATGATACGAACATTCCGTTTTTATCTGACAGGATATGTTTAATATTGTGTATTTAACGATAATGGTTTCCCATTTCAAGTCATTATCGTGGATACATTATATTATGCTGATGCGTCATTTTTTTTATCAGTTCTTTTGTTGACACATGTGTCTATCATTGGTATTATGATTACTTTTATATAGTAACCTTTAAATCTGTTGTATTTATTGTAAAATAATATTTTAGTTGTCTAGTTGGTTGTTTATACTTTATATAAATTGAGGTTTAATGAACTTACTTTTGCAGTCTGTGTGTACTATTTGGAATATGTAATTTAATTTAAATAATCGTGAGGAATTTTCCACATAAATCTATAATAACAAGTTATAATTTAATTTTTCCATAAATTATGTTGTGACGTTGTGTAAACTGTTTTCATTGAAAATTATTTAATGATTACTACTGTATAAAGTAATACGTTATTTATTGATTAACTTGAGTTAGAATGACTACTCTAGTCCTTTAAACAGAACTTTTGAGTTGCAATGTTATAAATCTTAATTATCTCGTGGACTATTTATGATTAATATTAATTACGTCATCATTTTTATGATGAGTAATGTACGGAATATATATATAAATATGTTTATCAAATGTCAACACATATTATTAATCAAATTGTCGTTGTGCATCACATATCGATATTATTATATTGTTTTGTCGATTATTAAGTACCTATACATTTCCTTTATTATTTTATCTAAAACATTATGTGCGTATTTACTTGATAGTTGATTTGGTATATTCGTATTGCTTGCAGTTTACATAATAATATAATTCATATTACAATGAAACCTTTAAATACCGGACACTCGGTCGCTGAAATTATGTCTACTATTAAGAGGGTTCAGTTTGTAGAAAATATGTAGTTTGTTCTCCCCCCCCCCCAAAAAAAAAGTCCGCTATTTAGAGGTGTCTGTTAGAAGAGGTTTTACTGTACACTATTTATGTAGAAAAATATCAGGGGTACTTAAATAGGTACTTAAATAAATGTATATTAATTTATCGTAATTCATATTAACTTTTAGATTCTGGGCAGAGCGAGAAATGTATTTTTTATTTTGAATTACGTAATGTTATATGTAATTCCCAAAGATCGTTGAATGTCTAAATTTTTTTTTTATGCATTTTACCAAATATCCTACTATTGTATTATACTCTTGTATTTGAAAGTTGGTGACATAATGACGTTTTAATAATAACTTGAACCCACTGAGCCGTTGTGGTTTTGTTTGCACTAAGGTGCGTGTTGTTTTCTATAGCGCAATACAGTCGAAAATGGCAGTGGAGTGGCGGTGGTTGCATTTCAAAAGCAATTTTGTGGTATGTATATGAAGAGGAGGTAGTAGTGTGGAACTATTAACGTTATTTTCCCTGTGCACAAGAGACAGGCACACAACTTTTGGACGAATATTGTATAATGTGTCTAGTCTTTAGGACTTTGTTTTACCATGGACGTAATAAATTTGAAATTGCCCACGTTTAGTGCTTTACATGATAAAACTAAATTGAAAAATATTGATCTGTTTGCAAAATAAAATATTGTTTCTAAATGTATGCTGTGTACCTATAAGACTTTTTTGGTACCTTACGCACGAAAAAATAATTTATATTGTGGTGTTTTTATTTGTTTATGACCTATTCATAATATAACGATTGGAATATTAAGTTTATAATGTATAATAGTTCAGTAAATTTGTTGTTAATATTCGGAATGTTTTTGATTTACATTTTTCCAAAAATCATGTCTATCATCAAAAGATATATTTTTCAGTATACTAAATATTGAATTTCTATCAATTAGACAGTAATTATTTTATATAAAATACAACAATACCTAGCTTTATTTTTAATCAGTGTTTTCTGTGAGTTTTTACAGTTTATACAACTTACCATAGATTTTAAAAGCTGTACATTTTTGGTATGAAAATGTTATTTAAAAAAAATAGATATGTAGATATTGTTACCAATATTTTTCAATTAAATTTTTGACACTAGTTATTTAAAAAAAAAAGATAAAAAAAAATATTTTTTAACTATTATTTTCTAATATAAATGATTCGTGAAATTTACAAATAATTGGTTTTAGTAATGAAATTTATTTTTTGTTTTTTAATTATAAGTTATATGAATTCTGTTTTATGTATTATAAATTCGCTGATATATAGTTCAAGTTTAGAAAAAAAAATATTTACCTCAATAAATATAATAGAAATTGTTCTGTTAATTAAATTAGTATAACTCTGAAAGTTGTATTTCGTTGATTTAAAAGGAATATTCAATTAGCTAATGAAAACGTTTATTTTATTAAATTAAACGGTTGTATCATACATTCTATTCATAATAAGTTATTGATCTCTAAGTTAAAAAATACCTTTTTAATTAAAAAAACATTTATATTATTTTTTTTATACTTATATTAAAACTACGATATTTTTAAAATAATTTTTTGTCTGTTAAACTAAAATCCTACATTAGTTTTTGAAAAATAAATATTTTGCAATGAGTGTATATTTTTTATAGTAACAGTTTCAAAAAAAGATTTCATATCTTGTGTAATGTGCTCTGCTACAATATGCAAATTTATTTAGATATTATTTATATTTTTATATTTTAGACATTTATTATTATTTTTATTTGCTACAATTTAACAAAATATGTATGTGTTTGTGTATGTATTATCTTTTAAGGGTTTTGCACTGAGGCGTGTGTCTTAAAAGACAAGTGCCACCCCAGTTCATTACAATACATTTTCAGATAGAAAATGCTGATCTTTAAATATTTATTTAGTAAACGTTATTAATGTAAATAATTTTATATTTAACTATGGAGGTAAATATTAGAGTTGTTAAAAATTAATTCATGTATGTGTTTATTTTTTTACACAAAAATTAATCGTGAAAAACAAGTCTTATCTAGCTTTTAATTTTAACTTAATTCCTGAACTATGATACACTTTAATATACCATAATATATATTTGACTTACTCTATATGTAATGTTTCTCGGACGTAGTGGAGTAAAAACCTCCAAAATCCTTACTTTTAACTAGAAATAATTCCTTTTTTTTTTATCGTTGTTATCCATGATGTGGATTTACCATGACATAAAATGTTACTCGTACCCATTAAGAAAAAATAAACCAGACAGCTGTAAAAATACTAGAATTTTTTCATTTATATATATATATATATATATATATATATATATCACTAAGAGAATTATGATCAAAACTCTGCATTCAAACTGTGTACATTTTCCCCGCTCCATCCAGGAATTTTAAATGCGTCTCGCGCATGTAATGAATGTTCCGGCACGTCTTCGGTGCGTAAGTCCTTGAGTGCTAAAATGGAATCCGAAATAACGCCACAATGCCATTCTACTACTATGAATATCATTATTGTTGCCTGGCGTGTCATTTTCGTACAATGAGTGTACCCGGCATTTATTTTATTTTTATTTTCCCACTAGCCCCGTCAGAGCTCCGGGGGTTGTAACCCATCGCTGGCATTCTGACGTATACAAACACTATAGTTGCTACTGTAACATTATGTTATATGTGTATAGATACGTCAACCAAATAAAACGAAAAGTTAATAATGGAAAAAATAAAAAATATATATAGGTAAACAGCAATTAAACAATTATACGACTAGGTATATATAATGCCTATACGTTTTTGTTGTCAACAGCACTTTACATAATTGTCCTCTTACTTCATTCTCTTCACACAAACTTTGAAATTCTAATCCTTATTAGTTAGTGGTTATATATGATTTTGAATGACTACCTATTTATCCAGAAAACTATGCACGTTCCTTATCAATTGGTGGTTTTGTTACAGAACTATGATGGTGAATGCGTAATACTCTTAACACAATTCGTGTTGGAGAATATTATAGTATATTTATGATTAAACTGTAGGTACCGTTTTTAACTTGATACACTAAACACTATAAAAAATAAATGTTATTTATACAGGAAAAATTTATTACGCGTATAAAATATTCATCGATGCGACGTGTGTAGGTATTATTTCTCTTGAATTTGTCTCAATTGTCGTGTATGTTAAATGTTTCACTGTTGGAGTTATGTTTTAACCTTATAAATAAAACAAAATAAATAAACGCAAATTGACTTTTTTAAATAAGTAGAACTACTTAGCCTACATTCAAAAAATTGTGTAGAGGTGAAAATATATTCATACACAGATAAAACTATAACACTTTCTCCATGCATTGTGTGTGTGTGTGTGTGTGGGGGGGGGGGGCGTGTGTAATGTTGTTCTACACGCTCTTATTATGCTATGTAAGAAAACAAGCGAGAAGATTTAATTAGACTTCCATAAAAATGATCTTTGAATGTATAGAAAAAAATACCGGTTAAAAAATTGTAGAAATCAGATCACCGTCTTTAAATAATTTGCAGTAGGTGAAAACAAATACGAAATATTTACGTTTTTCTTTTAGCTGGTTACTTACCGTTTAATATTGATTTAATTCTTTTTTTATATTTTGACATAAAATAAAAATAACTTACAGTTTTGCCTAATAATTTTTAAAACTAAATTTTTTTTTAAATATAACAATAATTTATATTTACCCTCACACGAAGTGAAAAACTTAATGACTAATAAGAACGTTTTGGAAATCTGATTAAAACTATTTATAATACTTTTTAGAGTTCTTAGTCTTTTTGGCAATATTTTTTTTATCCATTATAGTAGTTAAAATATATTTAATTTTCTTCTTTGTGTAGATCATAAAAAAAAATCTTTTTTAAGCATGTAATTATAAGAATTCAAATACGATCTAGCCTAATCCGCTAAGCCATACCTACGAATGAGGATTATTCTTTCATGTTCAAGTATCTGCTATTTTCATGTTCAGAAAATACGAACACCTGTGTATAATTATTTTTAGCTCAGTATAACCTAATGCGTCTTATGTACATAAGAAGTTTTTATGTAACTTATAATTTAAAAAAAATATTAATATTAATAAATAACATTACTTGATATTAGTAACGAGTATACTTTAAAAGTATTATGTATAAATAATATTTGTTTAACTTGTCTGATTTTGTACTCGTTATAATTTTATATCATTTTACCTACGCTTTTGATTTATAATAATTACTTATTAAAAAATAGTTATTGTTAATATTCTTAAATGTTGTTGCTATATATTTTTTTTATTATATTACTAATAAATTTAATCCTGGTAAGAAAAAATGTCAACCCATTAATTATTAAATTGTTGTTTTTATAAGAAAGTAAAAGTCGATAAAAATATTTTAAGGCAGATTATCAGTTTTTAATTAATTAATTTTAATAGTATTTGGTATTTTGGATGTACGCTAGTTTGATACCAATATTAAAGTTTTAAACTTTATTAAAAAATGAAACTTTGTATACAATATTCTTAGTAAACGTTTTGATGAAATACAAAACTATTTAAGTTTAAAGAACTGGTATCCAACATTATTAGGAGTGGTTAATTGACAAGAGAAATGTGCTAGTTTTTATATGTAGGCTTGAGTACGTGGCTGACTTCATGCAATCTTATATAAATAATTATAAAAATAATAACTAATAATAGCATATATCGCGATTGATATTCTTGGTCAGACAATATCTTCAGTATTCTCAAGAAAGATATTAAGTATACTCTTATAATATCTTTAAGAATTCCCATTCGAAAATGTTTATTTAAATGTATTAGCTTTTAAACAATATATTTGCTAGTTTATAAAATTAATGTAAGTAAAAACGTCATAAATATATATTAAAAATTACAAATATGAAGCTTTTAATATAAGCATTCAGTTATTTAGTTGTACTAATAAAAATGTCTTTTAATAAAGCCTTTATAACTTAACCTAATGCTAACCACGATTGGTATGGCATGTGAAAAATGATCTTCTATTTTCTATTTGTTTATTTATATATGAAAACATTAAACAGTTAACTACAAGTTATAATACGTCTAATAAATTATTAAGTAAATGGTTCGTAGAATAGAAAGGTACAAGTAGAACCGTTAGATCTAATCCATCGATGGATTTCATAGGAAGGTTGTTTGTCTATAAACTAAAAAAAAAGTGTTATTTCTCAAGATACGTATATGGATAAACATATATTTTACAAATTTTTGCACGTACATTCCTGTGCACAATTTGTACGGCTTTATAACATTGCATTAAAATATGTCTAGAAAATATATTATGTATATATATTATTATTATTATATTTGATGTTATCTGATTGCTCTTACTGGCAGATGATCAAGTGTTCGAAAATAAGTCTAAAAGAAAGTGCATTGTTCGATAAATATGACGTAGTTTATGTTTTAGAACTAGACAACCGCAGAAAAATATTAAAAATAAACATAAATTATATTTTAACTAAAAAAACAATACGATCATTAATTGTGAATAAATTAAGGATCATTGATTAGTCAACATTAATTTGCTGAAAAAAAATTTTCATTGATAGGTATAGAAAAGATTGTCAATGAGATTTTTTTTTATAACTAAAATATGTTATAATTTTTCTTTCTTCATATCAAATAATAACTCATAATATTATCAATATAAATAATAGCTGCTTTTCAGATGTCTTTTAAAGTTTACCTTAATTTATAATCTGCTTAATATTAAAATATCGATTTCTTTTTAGTATACATATCTGAATTTTAAATTATGTATTTAAATTATTTTTAATATAATTTTTTTATACAATGTTATTTTATTATTAAATTTAATATTCATTTATTTAAGTACTTACCTATACATATATATTATTTACTTAGAATATAAATTATACATACAATTTTTCATTCTTTTATTTAATTTTGTTTAAGAAATATTATGATTAATTTTTTAATTTATTTATAGTATTTCTCGAATAATATCATTGTTAATAATTGATTAATTCATTTCCATTTCAAAATGTGTTCAAGTAGTGAAGTATGAAGTCTCGTAGTGTTTATATAAAATTGTATCCTTTTATACTCGGATAGAATGCATATACTCTTAGAAATCGGAGAAGAGGTCTAGAAATGGTCTTTTTTACGTACTAATCGCGATTCTACATAATAATGTTCTTACCTACGTTTATGTACTTCGATGTGTGAAAAGAACTACAAAGGAGATTTCTGTATCATTTTTAGAGCTTAGCACAGTATGGAATAGTGACGCGACGAGACAACGGAAAATGCGACATACGAATAGTATAGTGTTGTCGGCCAAACACCATTGCCAGTTCCACTACTACCTGGATAACTTGACTGCAGCAGCCAAGATTAATGGTTACGTAGGGCTAAAGGTCTGTCGAGGGATTTACAGATGCTAAACGTTTGACAAGCGGATACATTTTTCATGTCTCTTCGGATAGTAGTAGTGAGGAGATTGAAGAAAAAAATAGAAACAAAGTTGTAAAAAACACAAAAACAAATCACCATTTCTGTATAAAACTACCGGAGGGGGGGTCAATATCAAACGTCGAGGAAAAACTGTCCTCTGTGGCAAAAAAAACCCTCCTCCTTCACGAACATTAATTTAAATGTGTCTATTTGTACACATCGTGGCGAAATCGGTTCAATAATTCAGTGGTGGTGCCGGCCGCAAGAAAGAATAGTACTTTGTACCGTGTACAATATTGCAAACAGAGAGCAGCTTCTAATGGAAGTCAATTTTGATTTCACCGAATGAACCTATAGAATGGCTGCGGACGTATTGCAGTGAGTCTATTATTGATTTGTGAGGTTAAAAATGTAAGAAATCGTAAATGATTTCTCGTCATTAGCGTTTCGCGCGTGTAGTGCATACAGGCGCTTACTTGTAGAATTGTATAATATTGATGTGTATTTAATATATCTAGTCGTGGAGTGATTGATGTTTAGACGTTAATTCATTCACCGACGAGAATCTTTACAGATCTTTGATGTATAAGAGGTGTATAAGACTTAAAAGTTTCTTTGTACTTTGAAATGCTTAATTTTATCAAATAGTTAATTGCCTTAATAATTTAGGAAGGTATATGGTGCATTATATCAATTAATAGTACGTATATGACATTCATGCTTTTATAGTATCTATACACTATTATGTAGGTACATCAAGTTGTGTTATTAATATGCGTCTTTCCCAAATTTTATTTTAGAAATAAGTGAAAATCATTATTCAGAAATGTTAGTATTTTCAATGTACCCCGTAAAACTCGTACTCTGTCTTTTTTTATATATAAAACCGCCACTGCATTATTAATGACCAGGGTTCGCTGTATGTGTCAGTTCGTTGTTGAATCCTTTATGCACAAGTGGTTTATACATTTTAATATCAATAAAAATAAAATCATTCCTGTTCAAACTAAATGTAATATTAAATTTCAACAATGTTGGTTATGACGTTCTTTTATACTACTAATGAGGGTGCAATAAAAACATTTGTCTGTAATTTTTACGTATTGTGAGTAAAAACTACTCGCCTTACTTATTGTAAAACTTTTTGGTCGAAATTGAAGTACCGATATTTATAAAAAATGCTGAGAAACAATATAGTAATATCCTTATCTTGCCAAAAATTTTTTAGATTCTGAGCAGAGCGATGAATATATTGATTTTACAATGTTGTGTGTTTGTCATCACGTTGTAGTGCAATAAAAGTGTTCCGATTTTTTTCATCAGTGTCTTTTTTTTTTTTTTGATAGGAAAGTGAATCTAGTGGGAACTTAAGGAGGGGAGGTCAAAAGTAAAAAAATCCCAATAGTTTTTAAACGCCCAGAGGAAAAAAAATTAGGAAAAACGGGAATTTTTCCTCAAAACAAATTTTTAACAAAATTTATTTTCATTTTTAATATAACAAAAAAAATAATTATCGTAAATACATGAAATTTTTACCCAATGTTTATATAAGCATTTTCTATACACCATAAAATGTTCAAAATATTTAGACTTTTGAACTATTTATAAGCATAATAAATTTTTGGTTTTTTTTATTATTGCCGAAAATAATTTTTTCACACAGTCAAAACACTTGAAAATGTAATACAACGTTCTTCATAACTTTTTATAAGTGAAAATTAATAAAAAAAAAAAGTTGAACATAAGCCCCTAATAATTTTTATAAGCATCAAAAGTTGAAAATTCAAGAAAATAAATAAAAATCACGAAATTTTGCATTTTTTTTATTATGAAAACCATAAAAATTTTTTATTCAAATCTATGATTTGTAAATTTAACACAAGGATGTTAAGGATCTCTATAAGTTTTTCTACTTTTCTAAAAAGAAAAAATTTACTGGAATGTCAAACTAATATTTTATGAGATATTAGACATCGGATTATTAACAGTTTTCTTCGGGAACGATTTTCTTATTTTAATGTAATTCAAAAAGGAATAATTATAAACATTTAAAAATTCTACTAAATATTTAGGTTATAATTTTCTATACGCCAAAAATTTTTTAAAATATTTTGACAATTTTTAAGCTAATGCAAGTCTAAGAAGTTTTTGATTTTATCTATTTTTTTAAAAATATTGATAAAAAAAATTCATTGTTTTAAATTTCTTTAAAATCTAATACAAGATTCTTCATAAGTTGTTAAAATAGTAGATCAAAAATAATGAAAACACATAGGCACAATTTTTTTTTTTATGGACATCTAAACATCAAATTTTGACCGAAATTCATCATCAAACATTTGCAAATTATTTTGTAGTTAAAAATTTATAAAATGTTCAGTTTTTATTAGCTAAGGATTCAAAGTTTAAAACAATGTTTTTCGTAATAAGATAATAGTGTAAGCAAAAAATCTAATATATATATATATATATATATATATAAACTAAATAATTCTTTAAAGACATTTTAAGTTCAAATTTAAACGAAATGAGATATTTAAATAAAGAGCAATGATGTTATTTATTTCGTTGTAATTTAAAAATATTTTTCGTGGGTGCTTGAAACTTTTAAAATATATTATTATATTTTAAACACTCAGTTATATTTTTTAATGCAATGTTTTCTGCAAAAATAATTAAACCTATCTATTTTTTATTAATTGTAAAACGTATTATTTTAATAGCAATAATGTCATAAAATATACTTAGTTATGTAGGCTAACAGACGGGCTTCGCTCAGAATCGTTTTTTTTTTTTTTTTTATACAATGATATTATATCATTGAATTCTAATTTAACAAATTTATAACATTGACCCCACTGTACAGCAGAGAGATTCCCACTTGCTGATCTTTTTTTTATATTTGTGTAATAGTTATTTAAGTACTTAGTTTTTATCATAAGTTAGGTTAACGATTGAATACTATATACACTGTTAGAGTTGTAACATATTTTACGTTTAGCAGTTTTCCAAAATGTTTTTTTTTCTTTTACGGGTGAAATTCTTTTGATTTTATTTGGTCACTGTTTTAGTTTAATTTGTTAGCATCTGTTGATTTTATCACTTTTACTCAACCAGAGTTAATCTTTACAATCAATAATTTTAAGTTTTATTTTAATCAGACTAAGTTTTGCCTTGTTGAAGATGACACACTTGCTAATATATCAAAATGCCGAAGGTAACTTATAATAAGTATTTAATGGAGCTTATTTGTCTTTCAACAGTTAATATATATTTTTATATCAGCATATAAAATTGTTTTTGTAAATATATTTTGGCAAATGGATAACAGATTGACGAATGAATGTAGTAATGATGAGTTTACAGAAAAGAAGGATTATCTATGTATCTTAATTAGAAGTAATGATATTAAATTAGATTTACAGTTGCTAGAATTATCTCGAAATAGCTACATTAACTTTTGGTGTATCAAAATCCAAAAACATAAATAATGGAGGCAGCGACATTAAATAGTTTCCAAGTCAGACATTCAATCTGGCATAAGAACCGATACCCCCTTTTGACTTAACTCAAAATGTTTGATATGAAACATTTTTGCTTACGTCATAAATTAATTTTGGTGTATAATATTATATATATATATATATATATATTTATTTTTTTCGAAGAAAATTTAATAGAATTTATTAACTGCATAAATGGATTTTAAAAATAATAATAAATAAACGTCTGCTGACTGAATAAAAGCTGTGTGCATTTTGTCCACCGAGAGCTTATTGTGTAGTGTAAACCCTACCAACTTTATTGGAAATCAGTCGTCTATATCGAAATCTTTAATATGTAATGCTGTATGGAGAATAATAATTTCAAATGCCGTACTTCGATAAACTCCACTAGATTAAAAAAAAAAAAATGTTAGGTACAATTCATATTAATTATAGTGGGTATTTTTTCATTATAATAGTATTGATATTATATATATATATATATATATATATATATATATATATATATATATTCATAACTTTTATAATATATGAAAATACGTACCCGCAGCACTTATATAGTTATACGATTTAAACTTCTGTTATTGTCTTATCGCACGTGCGACTAGTTTCTCAACTGCTTACCTGGTTAGAGGATTTTGGTATAGAGGAACTCATCTGTTTTATTAAAGGATTATGGAATATTATTCGACTTTTGGTCTGAGCACAGTTTTCCCCTCTCGGGATATTAACCTCCCAATGAGTGACACCCTTTTCGGAGCATGCGTAATCAGTATTCATCCACAATCATAATAGGTTTTAAATATTTGTATTAAATTAAAGTTCTACTGTTAAACAAAAAAAAAAAATAAATAATGAAGACCTACTTGAAAATTATAGTGTTTTAGCAGTTAAAAAACTTAATTATAAAATATTTTGATTCAAGTATAAAAAGTTTTAAAGACCATTTTAAACTTTTAATCTATTTAAGAATTTTACAAGAACTTTGTATTTATTTAAACAAATCATTCAAAATACCAAATAATTAATACTTTACGAAAACTATAAACTGTGCAATGTAAATTAATATTTTAGTCATTCAACGAATACTTCCAATTTCAACTACTTATGATTTTATTTAAATATGTAATCCGACCATAGAATATTGGCTTGGTATATTTTTATCAGTATCTAATATTACAATTAAACAATTAATAGGTTTTTTTTTTATTATGCTTAAAAATAATTATGTACTATAGAAATGTATTAAAAATATACAACTGTAATTGTATATACATTCTTGTTTTTTTTTTTGAATTAGAGTGTGATGCGGTCGTATGCTCAACTGCGGAAACGCTCCGAGTGTACGTACCGGCCGGTGTTGCTAGTTCCCGAATGGGTGACCACCCAGGTTTTTAGCAACAAATCCTTGCCACACATACAAAACGTGTTCCAACCCTACCGTTCCTCAACCCACAATAAAAAACCTACTATAAAAAACCTACAAACAGCTAATGGCCATAGTTGCCGAGCTTAAGATCAATAAAAAAAAAAAATTCTTGTTTATTGTAAATTCCTAGATCGTATAATTGTTATTCTAATTATTGAATATTATTTTCTCGTTAAAAAACATCGTGTTTTAGGTATAAATTAGTTTATAAAAAATAATATTGGAATTTAAAAAAAAAAATCAATTGCGTGTATCTAATTCATAAAAAATCTTAATATGTCATTTTACTTGAGAAAACGAAATATGTACCCTTTAATCTTATATTCTACTTGGATTTCCAAAACCTTACGCACTCTTAAACATTATACTTGTGAGTCAATTTACAGCTCAACGTTTATTTTGATCTGTTTACTATTGCCATTAATAGATATCTATACTTAAAAATTTACCCTGATATAGTTTAATTACAAAATTATACTCATTACAGTATTTACCGAGTGTTTTCTGCTGTGGGTAGAGCTGAAAATTCGCTTAATGTTGTTATAATGTGTGCAGTCAAAACCTTTGTTTTGTAAATAATACATAATGGTTCGTATTTAACTATTATTCGGCTGTCATAATTTCTGTTTTAATTTGTTTTAATCATCTAAGTGGTTATATAGGTACTCATTATTTTAATAGTATGTGACGATAATTTATTAACGAGCGATTTCATAAAGACTAAAACTAATTATGTAAAAAGAAAAACTGGAACATTATTATGCGCATATCCACATCCTATTTAAATGAAAAATACTTTGGGTGTGCGAAGAAAAAGATGTCCACACGCGACGGTGGTGGCGTCGTTGTAATGGTTTATCATATTTTAATATAACGACCAGCATGACGGAGAGATGTTCTATATATATATATATATATATATATACATATACACGTTAGGTTTTTATTATTATTTTATTGCCCAGGGGAATCGACCTTTGCATTTATATGTATTGTTGTGTCGGTAACGGTCAAGAAAAACCTATCTTTGGCTGAGTTGGACAAATTTGTATTTTTCCATTTAAGTAGAATCTCGCCTTTTTCGACAGAAAAGGTAACCAATATTAATGATTATATACTGTAACCGGGGCCCTCAAATTGTCTAGCAACACGAGAATCGTTAATATCGGTAATGGGCTCGCAGCACGAATTGTGCCCACCTTCATCACTGCTACCCCCTCATCACAAGTCGTTTTTATATACCAAAAGCCTAATAATACGAAAATAACCTTACTGCCGCCACTTCTACCGGTCTGTCTTCGTGTTCGGTTCTCCCCTATTCCGTCGCGTGAGTTTCAGCACACCCACCACCACTGTCGTAACTTACTACTCCCACCGACCGACACGTAAATCGCAGAATGGGTTATCGAAATTTCTTTATTATTATCCCGACGGTGGTGACAGTAGTTGCAATATTATAGAGTATCGAGTATGATGTACTATAATATATCTACACCATGTTAGTAAAAGTAATTTTTGGTTTCCCCTCCTCCACCCCGGCTATACCGCTATTATTATACTGAACGAGAAAAAATCTATTTACATATTTCGTATAGAAAAAATCCAAAATATACAAACGATATATTATTATGAATATATATATATATATATATATATATATATATATATACATAATATATATACATACATAATATATAAGGTATAATAATACGAGAGTGTAGTATAATATCACCAGAAAAAAGCGACTTCAACACATGGGCCACCTCTTACGACCGCCGGCGTTCCGGTTATGCAATTTCGGTACACGAGCGCACTGCGGTCCTGGCGGAGTCCGACGTGTGCACGGCGCACCCGAACCGTTTTGATAAATGATTATGACATGCGCGTGCCACGGATATACACATATACTATTACGGTATAGTAACTGGCAGTCCGTCGGCGAAATCTATAGAACCACGTTACTCGAGGATATATCGTATTGCTGTACACACACACACACACACACACACACACACACACACACACACACACACACACCCGCGCGCGTATCGCTACCGCCTACAACCTCTAAAAACGACTTCAATCTCGTATAATATATATATTCTGGAATATACGTGTGCGAGGTATATAGGATTTATGTACACACACGCAAGCATGTGTGTACGGACGAGAATGTGGTGGTACTGAATTTCTCATCGCTTACGTTATTTGCCCTCCGTGCGCTCGCACAATATTCGGCAGGGTCGTACTCTCGATCCTCCAATCCCTCCCCCCCTAAAGTCCGACTTACGGGTGCTTTGCCGGTCTGTAAATTATTCTCGGGTTTGTGATACATAACAGTCGACGCACGCGCAAAAACATCGTATTAAATCGTGAACGATGTGCTCGTGTGCATGCGTTTACTCTGGCAATTATAAATAAAATACACACGCACCAGCGAAATTCTCCCGAAACACCACCCTTCCGCTCACCATCTCTGCGTCGTGTACTTGCTGAAAATACGCTTTGTTGCCGAATTGTTGCTTGTTCATCGTTGCGCACATTTAAATCAAACTTTTTATTTTGGATATAAAATTGCGTTTACCGCCAAAATGACTGCCACCACATTTTTACCATGATTTTTTTTTTCTATATTTTTCTTATCCTGAACTTTAGCTACTTTTATTCCGTTGTTAGTGTAAATATGGTAGGTATTATTATTTATTGTGACATAAATCTTAGCTTCAAGTTCAACGTCTTGTATATGTATTATAGGAAATTTTATTAAGGAACAGCTTTTCGTAGTAAACAGTAATTAACGTTGGAATTAAGTTGTTATTATCTTACGGCTTTGTGCGAGATTAACTCAATAGCTATTGAGCTATGAAAAAAATATTCTTTTAGATGGTTTCTTGAATGGTAGATTTTTTTATATTTTGATCAGTATATATTACACTGAACACATAAAACTATATAACCAATTCGTCAAAATTATTATATTGGTTAGAAATTGTTTACATTTGGTTCATCAACCAATAAACATCATTTTAGACCATCAACTATAAACCTTAACACTTTCAATCAACAAAATAAGTATTAACGAGCTAACGTAAATAAAGGGCGTAGTTTTCACTAACTTAAAAGCCTACATGGGTGTGGTAGTCTCATGCTGACTGACACACCTTTCAAACTTTCAAGGGAATGGTATTCTCGATCAACCCTTTTCATTACTTTTGAAGAATATGCTGGATAATTTTGTGAAGGAATGTGATGTAACACATGACAGTATAAGTACAATATATATTATATCTCATAATATACGATATATTATAGTAACTGATTTTATACCAAACTCCTTGATTAAAATGGTTTTTATAAGTAGCTGCCTAATAAAATGCTATTTGATAAGTCGTTTTCCTGAAGTTAAAATGCAAAACTGTTTTGATATGATTTGGTGTTCAACATTTTCTACAGTCTTATATTTTATTTTTATTATTACTAGGCATACAGATCACATTAAAATATCTCCTGACAACGTGTGGTGTGTTTTTTTCTGCAAGTATAATTTAATACTGAATGTAATGCGTCAGCGATTGAACATAACATGTACTTAATTATTTATTTCAAAGCACAGCATGAATATACCCTGTCAAATGTCTAAATATTAATATATAATATTATGTAAAAATTATTGATGAAAAAAAACAGCAACTTTCTTAATTTAATGAAGTATTATTATTTTACTTTCTACAGCTACTGATTTTAAAGCAGTCGAGTTTGTTATCTGTTATCTCTTTTTGTATTTGTTAATATCAATGAACCGTCCCTTAGATATAGTCGTTTGCATAATAAATAATAATTTTGAAATCCAAAAGTTAAAATAAAAATGAAAACAAAACCTACCTATTGAATATTCTTTTATGCATTCAAATATACATACTAAAGTATTTTATAAATATATGTATATTACAGTGCCTGGTGCTCTTGACCTCATTTCATTGTATATAGATTAATCGTAATGTATTTTATTGATAGAGGTCGTTTACTTATATCTATATCTATGTTTTTTTGTTTCAGGTGAGTGGGTTATTGCAAGTATTAGATACCTACCAATTGTAAGTACGTAAAAAAGAATGAATACAATTTCCAATTTTTGTTGTATAAGATTGAGTGGTCACCAATATGTTTATATTATTAATTTTGTCGCAGAAATCGTACTTTATAGCAGTAAAAAGTACTATAATATAACCCAATAAATCTTGAAATATATGCTAGGTATATAAAGTATAATATGCACTAAAAATATAGAAATCATTTACAAAAAAAAAAAAGGTGGCAACTACAACAAATTAATTACTTTGAATTGAATAGATATTCAAGTAGATATTCAGTGCAATACTATTTTCTATACTTATCTATGATTTATGAAAAAGATAAAATACATCTAAACCTTTCAAATATGCTACATACAATTTTATATTTAGAATTGTTATGATGTATAAACAAATATATAGCTCACTCTAATGTTTTTTATCTGTATTTTTTAATAGTTAGTAAATTTTATAGAATCGGAGTCTTAAATTTGTGTATACAGAGTTGTTAATTCCTTTGAACCTATTCAGTCTGTTTCAAAACTACTATATTAATTAAATTACAGAAAAAGTAAAATTTAATTATTATTATCAAAGTAGAGAAAGATAAAAAAAAAAGGTCAGCAAGTGGGTACCGTTCTGCTGTACTATGAGTATCTAGTGGGGTCACTGTAATGAATCTATTAAATTCGAATTCAATGATATAAAATCATTGTATACGAAAAACGATTCTGAGCGAAGACTTGTTTGTCAGCCTACATAACTAATTGTATTTTATAATATATTGCTATTAAAATAATTCATATTACTATTAATTATACATTTGGTTGAATTAATTTTTGGAGAAAACATTGCATTTAAAAATGTCATTGAGTGTATAAAATATAATAATATATACTTTAAAAGTTCCTACCTCCCACAAAATATATATTATTTTTATTGCAACGAAATAGCTAACATTGTTATTCTTCATTTAAATATCTAAATTCGTCCAATTTTGTACTTTAAATACCAATAAAAATACACTTATGTTGATATATTTCATTGAATTTTTGGTTACACATTTAACTACTACAGTAGATTTAAGCTCATTTTTATTAAAATTTTTACTATCAACAAGTGCTATAAGGAACCTTGTATTCAATTTTCAAGTTTTTTAACCGAGCAATAACATTTGTATTGACAATAAATGAAAATAAAAATAATCCAAACATTTTATATGCCTACGAGGTGTGCCTATTTAAAAACGGGATTATTGTTATAAAAATGATTTATTTGTAAAATTACAATTATTAAATGTGATCCCCTTCTATATACTCTCCACCCATTACTATACACTGTTTCATACGTGTTCTTCATTGTTTGAAGCAGTGTTGCAAATCTTCAGATGTCAAGCCCTTAAGTAGGTCTGCCGCTTTAGTCTTCATCTCTTCCACGGTTCGAAAATGAATTCCCTTCAACGCAGTTTTTATTTATGGAAATAGATAAAAGTCGCAGGGTGCTAAATCTGGCGAATATGGAGAATGCTCGAGTACTGGAATGCGTTTATTGGCTAAAAACTGCTTAACAGAAAAAGCATTATATGCAGGCGCATTGTCTTGATGCAGAATACACGCATTGTCCTTCCATAAACTGGCTTTTTTTTTTTCTGAACTTTTTCTCTGAGCTTAATAGGAACCTCAATATAATATTTTTGATTAACTGTTTGATCTTGAGGAACTCGTTCGATCATAATTATGTCCTTGATGTCAAAAAAAAAAAAAAAACGATAAGCATCACCTTTAATTTGGACTTGCTCATTCGAGTTTTCTTGATTCTCGGCGAGGTAGGAGTCTTCCAGTGCATTGATTGCCTTTTTATTCTGGATCATACTGGAAAATCCAAGTTTCATCACACGTAATGACATTTTCCAATAAATTTGGTTGCTCATTTATCATTTGCAGGATATTAGAGTAAATGTTTTTACGGTTGTCCTTCTGGTCTTGACTAAGATTTTTCGGTACCATTTTGGCACAGACTTTGTTCATGTTTAAATTATTGTGTAAATTTTATCGTACTGTTTCTTTGTTTATATTTATCATATCTTCAATCATACGAATACTGAGATGACGATCATTTCGGACAATTTTGTCAATTTTGTCAAGGTTCTCATCAGTTTTTGATGTGCAAGGGCGACCAGGATGTTCGTCGTCTTCTACTTCTTCTCGCCTATCTTTAAATCTTTTATACCATTCAAAAACTCGAGTACGTGACATCGTGTCCTTCCTGTACACCTCAGTCAATATATTTAGACATTCTGTGAGCGATTTTTTTAATTTAACGAGAAATTTTAAATTAACACGCGGTTGTATTTTTAAATTAGGCATTATTCCGGCAATTTCGTACGATATTGTCCACATTAGACAATGCGTGAATGCGAACTAATTGACCAAAAGAGTAAAACTGATATTATTTGATGCGTTAGCTTGTGCAGATAATAACTACAATATAATTACCCACCAGAGAGTTGATTGCACTCTAATCAGAAGGAAATCATTTTTAAATAGCCACACCTCGTATAAATAGCTCAAAAAGAATCAAATCAAAATATCTTGAAAATTCTATTGTGTATTTAAAATGCTTTTATAATTATTTAGTGAAAATTTCATATATCTACTGTTGTTTTTTGTTACACTAAAAAAGAAAATCAATTTTGTCAAAAATTTACTTCACATGAAAATTCCCGTTTTTCCCGACGCGTTTGAAAACTATTGGGAAATTTTTACTTTTGACAACCCCCTCCCCCAAGTACTAATTAGATTCACTATCCTACCGAAAAAGATGCGGATAAAGAAAATCGAAGCACATTTACTGCCCCAAAACGTGATGACTGACACAAAAAAAAATTTTTTAAATCGATTTATTCATTGCGACACTCAGAATCTAAAAAGGTATATTAACCAATTAAGTATATATATATATATATATATATATATATATATATATATATATATATATATTATTTGATGCAAAACATTCGAGTAATTTTATCTTGTCTGGAGAAAGTACCCATTTAAAGGTTATTTGCGCAATACGAAGTAATAGCGAAACAATTAACAAGTGTAAATTAATATTATTCGGAAAAAAGATTTAATTGTTACTGATTATTATAATCATGTATCATATAGTACTCGAGTGTGTATAATGTATATTTACAATTTAACATCGCGTTAATTTTTTTTTTTTTTGTTAAAACATATAAAAGTTCGTCTAATGAATATTTAAACGTTAAAAATTATAATAGTTTTGCATGTTTTTCACAGTTTTGTACAGTCGAAATGTATAAAATTACCTTAATGAAGAAAACTAAAGCAGAGGATCTTGCCGGCTGGTTGTCAGTAATCATAACACCTATAATTCCACCACTCTTTCACTTTATGTGTATTATACCATGCTCTGCACGACTCAACTATAATCAAATAATAATATACTTCCTCGTAAGATGTTTCATGTTTGTCTTATATGTATGTAGACGTATGGCAATAAAAAACATTTTGATATGCCGATATAATGCATTTTGATATACGTATAACATATTTAATAAAATATATAGGTAGGTTGATATGGATAATATATTTATTTATTTAAAACTAAGAGAATCCATATTATGACGATGTGGTTTGTAAAATAATACCAGTAACCAGTATTTTGTTATCTACGGAATATAAATGGTATATTATAATACGAAAAAGTAAATTACAAAAAATTCGATTACATATTGCTATTGCTACCGGTTTGTGGTTATTATAGATCTAAATATAGCTCCAAAATATATATTTTTCATATACTTGCTGTTGTAAATATATATTTTTTGCACCATGGTAAACAACCTATAGAGTTAGATTTATTGATATGTTTCTGTAAAATGACAAGGAACTCGAGTTGTGCGTATTATAAAAGTCTTCTTTTGGGTTCATTTCATATGCAAATTAAACATACTCATAGAATTTGTGCAAAATTGAATCACGATCCTTATTATAGGTTTTTTAATCAAATTAACATTACACGCCATAGTTGGGTAAATGGTTTTATTTTTTTGTTTTCGATTTGGCTTACATACATAAACATAAAAATCTTTTTTGAATTTTAACTAGCATAAGTATAATATCTATATACATTATACATATTTATCATTAAATTAGAGTTAATGTTTTATAAATATATATAGTATATATATATATATATATATATATATATATAATTTATGAAAAAAGTTTGATTTATTTCATTAGTTTATAAATAAATAATAAAAAAAAAAAAATACCAATACTTTTAACTATCAATTTTATTTTACTTACGTATAATTATACAAATAAATAATGTCGACAACAAATATAAACTACTAGTTATTGGCTAATTGCCATAAATACTCTATTTAATTTATATATTTTGCTTTAAATTGATTAACTACTTTTTAATTTTAAATAATTTGTAATTTGTTTGAATGAAACAAAAAAAAAATTTTTATAAGCAATTCATGACAAAAAATGTTTGCATATTGTTGTATCTATATGTGAGGAATGAATATTATTTTATTGTAACTTTATTATTAGTTGTTACGTTCACTTTAACATTTTCTTTAAATAAATAATTCATTAAATAATTTTAAAGTATTTTATATTATTACTGTGCAGGTCAAATATTCAAATTAAATCTACTTGATATTTATAGATAATGTATTTTGTAAAAACAAAATAAAAGATAATAATGTATATTAGTATATGTAGGTTTTTATTTTTGGATTACATTAAAATATAGTTAAATATCTAAACTTTGAATTCTTCTGTAAACTATTTTTAATGGAATAAATAATAATTTTAATAATTTTTATTTTCACCGTAAATATTACTTTAAAATAATATCTACCGAAATATTTTATAAAATAGTAAGACACTAGTGTACCCTTAAAAATCATAAAACATCGCCATACTCTTGGTATGTAAGTTAAGTATTGTCAGTGAATATAATTGCGTAGAAATAAAAATTTATAATCTTAAGTAAAATACGAAATCAAAAACTTAAATATGTTAATTGTCATTTGCCATTTGTCGAAATTTTATTTCTAAAGACTTGATCTTGTTTCGCCAAGGAACTTTGTCTATGTATGTTTCTTTTGTTAAATGAATGAAAAATTGCTCATGGAAAAAATAGTTATTATTTACTTATAAATAAATATAAAATTTTGATATCGGCAAATTCAAATCCATGTTCCTACCTATGGCCTAGTTTAAAGGTACTATGTTTTTATTCCTTGAGAAACCGTATAAAAAGCACTCGATTTAACTACGTTTATATGTATTCTATACAATATTTTGTATCTAAAGCACTCTTCTTTTTTATTACGAGTCCACGCTGTCCCCCATCACAATAAAGAAACTGGTACAAATACTTAAAATATTAATGATCTATTATGTAAACTTGACTTGAGATATAAACATTTAAAAATAATAATAATTAAGTGCACGGCACCTGTTTTTAGTAATGTTATTTTTAATTATACCTATAACATGATAAATACCTTTAACTGTCATAGATTTTTTTTAAGGTATGGAATTTTTGTATCACTTAAAGGTCACTCAAATAATGTTATGCTGACAGAATTAATCATATTTTTTTTTTTTTTTTTTGGCACGTTTTCACCACTGGTACCAATAATCATTCCCCAATAATATCCCCTGCCGGAGCATTGAGCGCCTTTTACGAGCTTTCCATTAGTCATTTTCCTATGCCAGAATCGGCTCATTTGTCATTAAAACACGCTATGTCGAGGTTGAGTAATGAAAATAATGTACCAAATTGTAATAATAATTGATTAATGCGAAATACCTTTTGTGGGTGTTGTGTCGAGTGAGAGGTTTGGGTAGTGGTAAACTGTAATTCAGAGCGTACAAAAAAAAAAAATAACACAACCCCGCAACCCTTCGTTATGTGAAAAATATTAAAAATTAAAATGATAGAACCCCGCCCATGTTAGAATAATGTTAAGCTTTTCACACGAAAGTTCACCTATGAAAGACGTTGGTATGTAATTTCGTTTAGTCAATCCAAATATAATTATTATCGTAAAATAATCAATATCTTGTTAATTTTTAACATTTTTGAACTTACCAATTGGACTTTATAGTTCATGTGAATATTGGCTGAATTCTTTTAAAAAATGACTTCCTACTATAAAGTTCAACTTTAAATTGTGTTTTTATGTATTTAAGCCGTTATTAACTTGCATAATTTGTTGGTTTTCGATTTATTCTATTAATTTGCATAACCTTTAAAACTCATCAATAACTTTTCAGTAGTTCTTTTGGAATGAAATTTACTCAAAGCTATTTTTTAATGAAATTAGTTTTGTTAATATTAAAAAAAAAAAAAAAACTATTAATCCCAGAGATTAAAATTATGAACATTTTATATGCTTAATATAAAATTTCAAATCTTTTCTCTCGGGTTTTAATTTAAAACAGGTTTAGAAGATTATTTTTTCTATATAGTTAGTATTTAAAAAAATAATTAATTTACAGATTTTATATTTATATTTTATACACACATGCTGAAAATATAGTTTGTAACCTGCAATTAAAATAATAAATAAACTGTTTATAGTTTTTTTTTTTGTAAATACATAATAATTTATTTGAATTTATTATGAATACTAATAAATTGTTAACTTTACGTCTTTACATTAAAACGAATCGTTTGAAATTTATGTAGCTATCAACATTTACAGCGCAAACAGAAAATCACACGTATGGTGACAAATTGTTGTATTTGACCAGTTTTCCAAACGAGTAAAAAGTTTTTTTCGACAGTGATCAATCATAATTCAATATTTTTTAGTCCCCTAGATTACTAATGACTGAAAAAAATAACATCAAAGTTTTTCTCGTTGGCAACTACAGTCGTTTTTTTCAACAAATGTTACAAATTAATCTGTTTGGTGACACAAACTTTTAATTTTTGCATTGCTATACGATAAAATGCGATGATGGGATTATTAATATTAATTATTTCTCTGCGAATTAATGATGAAGTCGAATCATTTAATCTTGTAATATGTAAAGAAGACATTAGTGTGCTTAAATACGATTTGAAAATAAAAGTTTACTTTTTTACGTAGATGTTAAATATATGTAATGTTATGCACGTTACATTTTTTTTTCATTTATTTATATAATTTTCTTTTACATTTAACTTTACTGTTTGATTTTTAGTACTTTCTTATAATATTATACGTAGGTATTATATTTAAATGATAAATATATTTAATATTTTCAGTAAATTAAATAAATGTATTATAATAAATAAATACACGTAGGGCACATAATGATGATCAAATAGAACTTCTTAAAAAAATAGTTTAGATTTTTAATGTTTTGTTATTTTTCTGTTATATAGTTTTTTAGTTTTAAAATACAATTTAGTACGGTAGAATTTGTATGTTGTAGTTCTATGATCTCTTGCGTTTTAAGTAGCAATGGTTCTTGTTCAATTTAGCACAGGGATTTTTCTGTTAGCATCACACGTTACCCAGAATACAAATTTATATATTATAAATGTTATGTAATAAAAGAAATCTAATTTACGTTGTACGCTGGAGTGCAACGTGCAATAAAATGTGTGTAGCAAGGTCCCGATTTTTTTTTTTATTATTGTTATTATTATTATTATTATTATTCTAGTAATTTAACATTCCAGACTCGGGTTACAATATGTCGTCATAATGAAAACGGAAGAAGGAAGGCTGGGTCATAACTTTGGAAAAGTTCAATATGTCCAGCTTTGTTTCCCAATGTTGATGTGTTACACGTAACAAACGGTTTTTTTTCGCCGTACTATGTATTTACAGTTGGCACATCGATAAGATGGATTGTGTATTTCCCGTTCCTGTATAGTCTAAATAAATAAAAATAAAATGAAACAATAATAAACGTGGTCCGACGCATTTTAGTAGACCCACCGAAAAATCACTCTTGTGCCGGTGGGGGGATAAACAAATGCAACAAAAAAATAGTCGCTGTTTTCGCTCAATATTGTCGAAGTTTATATTCGAACACGATATATCATGTAAATAGCGACTACAAAACGATAAGATTGTATTTGAAAACACGTGTTGTATAGGTACTACAGAAACACAATAATTGTTATAAACTAATTGATTACCCATAGACAAATACCCAATGTACGTTTATTCGATAAAATATAATGCGCTGGCGCGAACGCTGTTGAAATTTGTGTCATATATTGGCCTCGTTTTGAGATCATATGTTTGCTTTGTAGTCACGAATAGCTGAGTTATATATCGGAGAAGTATTCGAATTGTACAAAAACTAAAATAAAATACGAAATATACATATTATTGTTATACTTTTTGTGTGTAGAGTTTGCATAAAGTTTTATGAAATTAACTTTATCTCTTCATAAGCTTCATTTAAATTATAATTAGTTGTACACGGAAGAAGTTTCTATAAAAATATTTTTTCTTTTTAATAATTTTAATCAAAATATAATTGAAAAGGCACCGAAGTGCAAATTAGATTTAAAATGAAATAATTTAAAAAATCTCAAATATATATATATATATTAACATCTCTGAACTTTTTAATCTTCGCGATTTATTGAAGTTGCGGTGTACAAATGAAACTCGTGAATATAATTTTTAACGCATTTTAGTAGACCCACCTAAAATTGATTTCTTTATGGTGGGGGGATGAATTGAATGCAACATAAAGATGTGTCACCTATGTCCGTTCGGATTTTGTTTGAATGTCGCATATATCCTAGAGACGGCGGCAATACACGTAATCTAAGCACCTATGTAGTGTATTCGATAAAAAAAAATATAATAAATTGAGTAGGGAGATGCGTGGCTTTAAGTGTTCATGTTTTCGTATTCGAAAATTCATGTGCTACAAATTGTGTCAAAATGGCAATTGTGTGCTGTGAACGTTCTCTCGAGCGACAGTTTTATAACGTTCAACAAATATTATATATAATGTTGGCGTCGAGGGTAAATGTCAATGGATTACACGTGCATATGAATATAATGTTTTTTTTTCAATTTTTACTAAAGGGGTTTTACGCAAAGGCCATATATGTTCACCTACCCCTTGCACATTCTACCAACCAATATAATTTAACGGCAGTGCGTTACAGTGGTCGAGTTCCTGTTCTATGTATATTGTTTAAAAAATGTCAGCGTAGGACGACATTTAAATGTCACGTCGTCGTTAAGGTCGTTTTTGATAGTTTCTCCACCGCTCGCTTTACTTATGGAATAATTGTTGTATTATAGTTGACGAGTACAAATAAATAATATAATTGACCGACCTAATAAGTTATAGGCATTCTGGACCAATTAGTGGAGAGAAGGTATTCTTTAAAATGCGCGTGACTTGTCGTTAGTTTTATAAGCAGCTTAAGTATTTGATCCAAAATGTCTGTCCGAACTAAACGAGTTGGAATTTCTAAACTAATTACTTGGGTCCGACTCGTAAGTACGACAATATTTAACGTACGTGAAAACACATGCCTTTCCTGACATCTCCATCACTTTTTCGTTACATACGAGACGCCCGGTGACAAAGTTGATTTGAAATTTTAAAACATGTTAAAATTATACTTTAATGTATTTTACATTGAGATACTATATTTTTTAAACGTGTCAGATTGCATGTGTCGTCAATGCCTGTAGCTTGTTGTACTGCGCACAAACATTTTTAATTTTTCGATTACTTTTTAATGTTTGTTCAAATTTATTGCAAACGATGTGGATTAATAAATCCAAACAAACACCGTATTTAGTTTAAAAAAAGTCAATTGGATAATTTCAATCGTATAACAAATAATAATCATTATTTACATATTATTATTATTATTATTATTATTATTATTTTTATTGAGACTCAACTTTTACCGGTTGTTATGTTAAAAACATTTTAACGAGCAATTCAATATAGAACCTACATTAAACCCCTGTCGTGTCAAAAGCTTAAGTATTAAAATCCATCCCATACCAGTTTGCAGAAATCATCCAAAATTCCTATTTTGACCACAAATGTCATAAATAATAATACTAAATAGTGAGAATACCGAGAAGAAGTTGTAAGTTTAGACGCATTTATAAATTATATACAATATCCTAGAAAGGCTGAATTTAAGATAAAGGAGTTTATGTGTATTCAAAATATCAAATTGATATAGGTGTATCCCAGACTTGAGGTTTCCCCGCACATATATTTTGTATATTAATTTAATCAATAATTTTAATTATAAATTATGAAACAAACTAATGTCTCTTATTTAGTTTGATATATACATACTTTTGTAACATACAACGACATTATAGTATAAATTAGTGTTGTTTCTAAAAAAATCTACCGCATTTATATTAAACGTTAAAAAACATTTACATCAACAACATGTTTATTAATTATTATATAGCATATTTTATACTTTTGAAACTAAACTATATTTATTTTTTAATTTCCATAACTACCCACGTATAATATATTGATAGTCATTTCTTACGTTATTATTGTATATTAATATAACAATACTATACACAATGAGATGTGCTATTTGAACACCGCTGAATGGTTTATTGAAAATTTTGTTTATTGTTTGTATTGTTGCTTTATCGGAATAGATGTATTATTATATTTGCCCGTATTTTTTTTTTTTTAATAAGTAGCACGTGGTGTGTTTGAGTTATTGAAATATTGTTAGAAAGCAAATAATTTCAGAGCCATGGCGTCTTGGTTGTTATATACTGTTCTCGAAAAAAAAAGGGATTTCGTTGAGGAGAACATCCATAAAGCCGTCGTGTGTTAGATACACAACTATAATATAATACTATGCGATGAAATTCCATTATGTGCCTTTGGTATAGAGGTGGTTGATTAGTTTCTGCTGGGCATAGAAAAAGCATAACATACTTCTTATATATACGCGTAACACTAAAGTGGTTTTACATTTTTCCCTTCGCGAAACTCAATTTTATAGTTTACATAACTAGAAACAGTTCATTTTGTTGTGATTTATTTTTAAGTTTTTAACGTTTAAAATAATAACTTTTAATTCTCCACGTCACAAACTAAACAAACGGAAAATGTAATATTATCAGAACAAAAATCGAAAAACGAAAATAAAAATCATAATATTTGGAAAATTTGTTACTGTTATAGAACTGAAAATATTTAGACCCCTTTTGGTAGTGCGTTTTGCTTTTTTTTTATGTATAACTTAATTTTTGTAAATCAAAATACTTTTGTGTCGGTAAAAAATATACTTTTTCAAATGCTAACTGACTGAAATCCGACTCTTGCCAGGTTACGTCATCCATCCATGTTACATACTTACAAGTCAAAACGGTATTTTTGCCGGGCAGTAATCGTTTTGTTTTGTTTCAATCGACCAATTAATTTCAAAACAATAAATCAACTGCATTGCAACTATAACATTTTATTGTCAGTCCGCGATTGTATAGTCCGTTACGACGATACGCGTCTTCCTGTTGGCGGCGTATAGAGAAAACTTAGCTGAAGCTTACCATGCAAACCACCGATAGCTCCAGTAGATAATATAATCCTACCCCGGTTACAAAACCTTTTGACCAACCGCATTATAATTAGATCGTTTACATAAACTTCGAAGGACCATGCGCGATACCAGCTGGCAATCTTAAAATATACATAACTTTAGAATGTAATCTAGAGGATGTAGCGGTGGTGTATATAATATTGAGAAGAGACAGAAAGAGCTTAAACTCAAATTAATTGACAAACTTGCTGTCGGTCGTGTAACACACAATATATAAATACCGCACATCACACACATATCACATTATATACCTACAGCCGTATAATTAGTATTATACTATTATATAATATATATACGACTGCTAAATGGTGTTCGAAAATACCTTTATATTTAAATTTCCCATAACATGTTAATTTAGACGGCGGGGTATAAATTAATATTTTACTTTTTAATTGAATTAATACGTAGGTACAAGTTTTACTCTTAACGCCTTCCGTGTATATAATATATGCGTTATAATTATAATATACACAATGCCACAATGGTTTTACACACACACATCATATGTATTTACAACTGCGAATCGTTGTTATTAATATGTTATTGTCACCCGTTTCAATATTTGTCTCCAATTCGATATCTGTATATGAAACACAATGGGCACTGGCCGTCAATTTGAGCAGTATTCTAGATGATTAATTACTGTGCACGGACGACAGATAAACCTTTAGGGCTATTGTTATGCCTGATATTATATTCGAATGGGAAATTCTTCCACGGGGTTATGAGTTTTGATGGCTATGGTGATGGAAGGGGGGAGATCAACTCTGCTGCTGTCTGTCGCCGGCGCTACTGCTGCTTGCCTGTTTGTCCCTTCCCCCCATATCATCAACTGTTTATAGACTTTGGGAAGTCATGGAAATGGAATTTATTCCAATCCAACAAATTCTAATGGATTCCAAGGACCGTATGCAAATGAAGAGTCAACGACGACTACGATGGCTGTGCCCTGATGGCCTGATGTATATTTTGAATGGTTTTTGATTTTAACCGATTTTTCATTATTGTACGCAGAGTCAGAAACAATGCAACCGTCGTCTTCGTTGTGTTATTGTTATCTTCATTTTGATTTTATATAATGCTTTCTAGCAAATCGAAATGATGTTTTAATATTAATAAAATAAAAGACGTACTTCTTATTTTCTCTAAAACAATTTATTTCAATGTTTAGTTGTAAATAATGCATGTATATCAAATAAAAAATCGTACTATATTGCGTTACGTTATTATTCAGCGTTCACTGGTCGGAGATTTTAAACAGATTTTTAGTTTTATTTTTTTACTCCAAATAGAATAAAAAAAAATAAACTAATTAAAATTTACAAAAAAAAACATTTTTTGAAAATCTTATACTGTTAACTTTTTTTGTATGCATATAAATAATTATATATCTAGATAACTAATATATATAATATATTTTATGGCGTTTATTTAAACTCAGTTTGCAGTGTCAAAAAGATAATGTCATATTTTATGTAAAACTATGTATACCTATGTATATATAAAAAAACTTTTAAAATGAATTTGTATCGCTTTTTTGATATACCTAAAAGAAAAAAACCGTCGAATGTTTTAAATTTTTTCAGTTTAATATACTATAGCTATATTGGAGCTTTTAACAGATTTTTGTTTAGAAAGATTAAGCCTGTAGAAAATTACATTTTAATTACGTATTGTAACAAAAATATGACATATATAAACTGTAGTATATGTAATTATAACTGAGGAGTGCCAGAGAATTGAATTATTATCATCGCGTCGCCGACTGTTCCAGTAAACCTTTTTAAATTGCATCCCGGAAACATCATCACTTATCCCACATCCGGTCCGATGAAGACTAGTTGGTGGAAGGGAAAGGTTGTCGTTTTTCCGAGTCTTCTGCAGCAAATCGCGGTCGTCGGTTTTTTAATGCGTTTAAATAATAATAGTGATTTATTCTAAGTGTAAAAAACAAAACGAGTATATAATTAAAAAGATATACATATATATTATAGGTAGTGTATGTCTTCTTGGTCCCGTTAATGTTTTCATCGCCTCTTAGGCACTGGTTGTCTTGGGAAAAATAAAAAATCGTCTTCAAATTTGCATACTCTGGTTTTTATCATTTCGTTCGGTGAAGGTGACGAACGAAACCCAGTCCCTTCCACACGACCTAAACGAAAAAATCGATCTTGATTTATTTATTTTATTCCCAGGCCTGTTGTCGATGCTGGGAAATCAGTGAAGACGTGTTTTCGATAAACTACAAAACAATACTTAAGGACGCATTATTGAGCGATATGTTCACAGAAACTCCTCATCGCATTTACCTAAACATATTTTCTGCATATGACGGGTGCCCCCGGCATACCTATATATACATTGAACATATATATTATCTGCAGGTCGTGTATCTGTTGAACACAAAGACGAATAGCAGAGTTAACGAACCGTTTACATCCCCGACGATTCGGAACATCGCACCCGAGTTTAGTCAAAAAAAATATATGAAAACAAATACCATTACAGTCATAGGTCTGATCTGTTAACGACAGAGCGCACGCGCGCTTGTCACCGATTTCGACGTCTATTAACCTTTTTTGGCCGATCCGAAATGTTGGCAAATCATCTGTAAATGCGCCGCCGTTTGTAACGTTTTGTAATTTTTCGTTCTGGTTTGTTTTTTCAGTTTCTTACAAATTTTTCCATTGTGGATTCTGTCCATATTTCTTTCGATATTGTGTTAATAATATATATTTATATATGCGAGTTTGAATTTTTTGTTTTTTGCTCCTCTGTCGGGATCATGTTAGTATATGTATTTATGTTCTATTACAATAATAATGATGGTGTATCGGTCGTGTCATTTCGTGTGAAACACGCACACGCTCGCAACCGTTAATTAATCAATTAATTTTCAGACTCTTTCCCCTATACTCGCGTAAAGTTTCACGTCGAATTAATTTATCTTTGTCCTCTGTACCACTACACCCTACTCTCCAAGAGGTTGTCATATCGGTGCAGCATGTATAATAATGATGATTATTATTATTATTATAACTACTAGTAGGTTGCGCAGACTGATCGGTATTTGCTTTTGTCGTAGTCGCATATAGGTATTTGTATTTGTTGTACAGCATTAGTGATGATGGACGGTGCAATATAAGTACGGCATCAGAGGGTAGTGGACTTTCGAATCGATAACATTGGTATACGTATATATATATTAAATTCGGCGTCGAACCCCTTCACATCCTTCAAGTGTCGCTGTGGGGCAGTGATTTTGTTTCAGAGTTAATTATTTTTGTAAATGTCTACGCCGGTTATCGTTCAAAATGTGTGTGTCCTGCACTCCGTTCATAATAACGTCTTCTTTTCGCTATTTTTGGCCGTGTTTTATGATGACGCGATGCGCGCGTGAACAATCTACACACAAACTGAAGGTCGTATTTTTATTTTATTTCATTTTTATCGACCCACAACCCTTTTTTAGTTCGACAGTTGAATATATTTTTTTTAATATTCATGAATACGTCAAATACTTATCGTATATATATGTATATGTCTGTGTATATTTACATAAAACCTATTTTAATATATCTTTTCTTTATATATTGGATGCTTAAGAATCATTCAAATTTTTATTTTCAAAAGCAACTTATTTTTTTTCGATTGAAATTCCGATAATTTTTTCAGACGTTTCACCGCATAAAAAACTAATATTAGCAAATTTTATTTTTTATTCTTGTTACGAAGTGTTAATGTATATTTATTAGATTTTAACTCACATTTTTGTTTTACACCATCCCATAGTTTGCACTTTAAATAAGTTAAAATTTATCAAAATTTTGTTTATTGCTGTTAGCCGGCATACAAATATTCCCTATAATATAATTATTTTTCCTAATTATGTTTTTAAAACGTCATTTAAATATTAAAGTTTTTGTCTAAGAATTTAAGAATCATAATAACTTTTAAAAAAATATAGATATATTATACAGGTAGTTAATAAATGACCATTATTGTTAGATTTGATAATATTTTTATTGTTATAAAGTGTCGTTTATTTGTTTCTGTTTCATAACAATCAAACATTCATAAATAAACACACATGAACTAACAAATATGTTTATTTATATATAAGTATTAAAATTATTTGAACATTTATTTTTTTTTAATCATGTATGGGTTCAATTTGATCGATATATTGCGTATTTTATAAAGAACGCAGTTAAACAAGCCGCTAACAAGTTTTTTTTATCTAAAAAATTATTCATGAATGTTGATTGATTGACTTTTCAAAAATTAAATAAGGAACGTAGTATCTATTTCAAGTTTGTAACAAATTAAAAAGTCACATCGTGAATTGAATTACAACCGTTAATCTTCACAATAGTTTAAAAGCGTTAGTCATTTAAAATTACTATTATTTTAATTTTAAAATCTATTAACAACGTAATAATTCCCATGGTCTTATACCATAGATTGTTTGTTTCATCGGTTTATTAATAAATATTTTTTTTATAAAAATTATATTAATTGATAATATATTTGTAGCCAACAGATTATGATGTATATTTAAGATTAAGTTAGATTAGGTACGCAAAGTTTTTAAAATGTCGCATCATCAAAAAAACCTACAATAATGTTTCTGAATGTATTCATTTCCTCAATAATTTTATATTATATTTATAAAGATGTGTGCAGACAAATAGGGCACATTTTATTTAAGAAATAATTTTAAAAGTTATATACATACAAGACTTAACTTATTCTTTTGATCACTGTGCACCTCGCACAAAAACAAACTTGTGCGACAAGATAAAGTTAATGTTTATGTGGTACTCGCTCAGATAAGTGTTAGAAGAATAAAATTTCTTAAACTTCTCTTTTATGAAGTGATAATTAAATATTACTATATTCTTTTTCTGAAACAACCGAAAAACATGTTTTTTGAAACGCGCATTTCTCGTCACAAAGTTTTGAAGTAAAAAATATTATGTTTAATATTACAATTTAAAAATATCATTATATCACAGAAAAATAAAATATTGTATAAAAATTAACCCACCAAGACACCAACACAACAATTATGTCTAAAGATAAGTCAATTCACTTTAATTTGAAAGCTAACAAAATTGATTTATGCTGAATGCAAATTTGCTATTTGTTGTAATCACATTTGTAATACACGTGTGTTATAATTTTACAACAATAAAGGGCCATAGTGAGGTTTGGCGCGCGTTCACGTAAAAATGTTATGAGCACTTGCTGCAAATTGCGTCCATATGAAAATTTCTAGGGACGGCAAATGGTATTGTAAATAATAATACATTATAAATAAATAAACGAGTCGTTGTATTTCATCCTAACAACACGCAGTATGTTAAAAATGTACGGTCAATCAACCCTAAGGTCTCTCTCCATCGTCTTATATATATAATATATTATTATTATAGCGATTATTACATGTTATCTTGTGCTTAGGCGGCGACCATTGGTACAGGTGTATGAAATTTTGATAAACAGCGCGCGCCTGCGCACAATGTGTGGGCCGATCCCATCGGTGACGCGGCGGCTTCTTGTCCGAGAGAAAAATTGCATTCGATCAAAATACCATAGGTAGTTGTCGCATAGTATATAATCGCACCGTACCTTATAATATATATATATTATTATCTATTATTAATAATAATTGCCAACCTCATCTTATTATCGTCTTGTGCATGATATTATATTTATATAGAGTATTCCCAGAGGATCGACGGCGGCGTGCGTATATAATATATATTATATTTATAGAGATATTCGATCGTCCTATAATACGAGTAGAAGTATTATATAGTAGCTGCAGTATCAGTGGTAGTAGTAATACTTATACTCTATATAGTATATGGCGTAGTAGTGTGTGTATATTTGTATTATATATATGGTATATAGTCGGCAAAATGATCAATTGCTTTTCCCAGGCTAAGGGTGCGCCCTCGAAATTCCGTATCCCACTCCCCGCGGTGCAAGAGCGTGGCGGAACACAAAATTGCTTTTCTAAATACCTCCGATATCATCCGTGAAAATACCTATCATTGTCGTAGTTAGTCGTCCCGATCGTCCGTTCTCACTCCGCGCACATAGTTCAACTTATTTTTTTTTTGTTCGTTTCCTTTCCTCTCTTTCAATTTCTTTTTTTCGACACCAAGTGCCTCTATTTTGTAGCTAATACCCATGTCAAATCTCCTATTAACCACTTTGCAGGTATTTAACACTTCGTCCCTGCCCCGCCTCCTCACTCACTCGGTTTCCGAGATCGTCATCTTTTCGCCCGCACGTGATCAGCGACGACAATGAAAACTATGAAGAGTGAAAGATGCAACGATTAAAAATCATATATTTTTTCCTCCTCCCATTCTCGTTTGTTTGTTTTTGTGAATCTCACTAGTAATGGTAAAACGAGCATTTCTTCTGGCTTTCAACAAGGCAACAAAAAATTCAAATCTTTTTTTAACGAAAAACTATATATAAACGCGCGTTTAGAAATTAATCGAAATCTGGTTTTAATTTTGTAGCGGTGAATAATTGCATTTTACCGCTGGAAAAATACGATTGCCCATATTATTATTATTATCATATATCAGTGATGAAAAGAAAAAATACACAGAAATAAACGAGAAGGACGTGTGACAGTCATGTTCGGCGTTTATTTATTCGTTTAGTATGTCTATAGAAGATATTGTTTATCGAACGTTTTAGAACCTTCAAATCGAATTTTCCCCGAAATACAACACTTATTCCTTTCGGCGGCAGTATAGCCCCTTTTTCATGTGACACACGTGCGGGGTGAAATAAAGAACGATATTTTTATTATTTTTCCTTACTTATAGTCGTGTTACTTTTAGTAGTAACTTACCATTTTGTAATATTACAATAATGCACAACGCCGCTCTTCCGCTTTTATACCGGCATATACTTAAGACGCTTGTCAAAATATAGTTGAGACTTGTGCGTTTTTACAATAATATTTTTTTCTCCTTGTATTTTTCATGCATATGTACATATAATATATATGTTTATTTTATTCTTCGCGTTTTTCGCACAGGTATCGCAATCGCGTTTTAAACGAATGGTTCATGAACTGTTTATAGTTCTGTGTATGAGCAGCCACGCATATGTAGAGTGAGAATATTACCATTTTTACTTCGTTCTGAAATCTGCAACCAGCTGTAAAAAAATATGATTATATTACACAAAAATATTCATAGCAATTCGACTTGTATTTACATACCTGTGCAATCTTTATCCAAATGCTAAAACCCCCTAAAATGTTATTATACATTTATACCTTCGCCCCCTGCAGTAGCTACATGCAAGTATTGCTATATAATTAAACGCAAGTACAAACTGAAGCAAAAAAATTACTTAAAATGTTTATTTGTGATTTTTTTTAATTAAATGCTTAGTACAAATTGCGGTTACTGCAAGTTCATAATAAAAAAAAAACCGTACGTTTAATTATTTAAACTTTATATTCATATATTGTTTGTACGCATTGTATAAAGTACATGATGTATACTTAGTGGTTCTAAATTAAATAAAAGAAAAACATTTTCTATATCTTTCACAATAATATATTCATACTTTTCATTTATCCACAAGTTCAGTTGTTGTTATGTGAAAAACATGTATTGTATTGTTTTTGATATTTTAGTATTCGACCAAAATAACTTAACAACGAGGATGGATACACAACGTGCTATATATAACATGAAAACGTATTTATCCGAGAAATTTTGTTCATAACTCGTAAAATGAGAATGTCAATTTCACTTTGACCATTCTGGATGAAAATAAGTAGAAAAATAAATTAATATCCCGCCGATAACGTTAATAGAAGTTGACTAGACATAAAAAAAATTTGATTATATCTATGGATTGACATGCGCATATGTACAAACCTAGCAGTGGTAATAAGGTTTCAACCGAAGCCGTGTACAATGCAGTTTACATATTCCGTATACCTGTTACACTTATAAGTTGCTTTGTCATATCGCTTTCTAATAATTACCTATTGCCTATTGACAACGACGTTCCGAAAATATAATAAAATACTATGTCATATTGTAATTTTCCAGTGCACTGCCAATATGATTGTGTTCGATTGTTTTCTTGAAATAGCTATAGAACATCATAGTACGTCTGGCTAGACGTATTTTCGTTCCAGATTTTTCGTTCGAAGTTTTTCATTATTCATTAATTTGTACATTGAAAAAACAAGATATCTCTTGCTATGTATCTCACTAATAATAATGTTAAAATATAGAAAAAAAATAAAAACTAATGTTGTGAGCCTATTATCAACGTAATATTAGTAACGAAAACACAATATTAGCTCTTATAACGATTTATTAATTATGTATGTGTGGGCACATTATGTTATTATACTTGTAAAAATTGTGTCGAACAACAGAACGCGGTGAACGTCATAATGACAACAAAATAAGTGTTTGTTTTGTTAACGCATATTTTTGTTCCCCTCAGTATGGCGAAACAAAACACTAAAATTCTCCCGATCAATACAAAATTATAATAATATATTTAACACACCTTACAATATAATAATGTCATAGACGGTTTACTCATTCGTTTTACCGCTTTTGTTTAGCAGCTGTTCCGTAACCATCAAGCGCAACAAGCAGCAGCGGCTGCTGCTGCGGCAGCAAACCCGGCCGCAGCAGCCGCGTTAGCGTCTCAACAACTACAGCTCATCCAGCAACAGCAGCAGCAACAATTTCACTTGCAGCAGCAGCAACAGCTGGCCGCAGCGGCCGCTGGACTAGCTGCGGCTGCATCGGCACCGGCTGCAACGCCAGTCGCCGCTGCTGCGGCCGCGGCCACGTTTGCGCCGCCAGGCACGACGGCCACGACGCCGTACATTATCAACCCACAAGAACCTTACATGATCGCCGGTAAGTGTACCATAACGTATTATATAGTTATCATCGACTTAGTCCTATTATTGCACATCACTTATAAATATTTGTATTATATATTATATGGTGTGATATACCATAATATTTTAACCTGTATATACTTCACGATTATACCACATCAATTGAGGATTTCCTGGCTGAACTGTCGTAATAATATAGCCGCTGGTATAAAATAATATTGACTATAGGGACAAACCTGTACATTTACGTTTATAAAAAAAAAAAATTATAAACGTACAACACTATCAATAATTTTATTATTTATATTGTCAACAATGTTATAAATACATTATGATAGATTTTATTCAAAATTAATATTTTCTGTAATTCCAAAAATCCAGCTAATTTAAAAAAAAAATCATTTTAATTCAATTTTGATGGGCATTCAATTATTTTCATTTTAATAAACAAAAACATAACAAGCACCAACTCAATTTTTATTTGATTGAAAATAATGAAATACCATTGTTATCAATATTCCTTCAATATTATTTTATATTTTTTAACATAAAAATGTGAATACAGTACAGGTAGTCAGGTAAATTATCAATCGATAGTCTGGATAATACGTCAATGCCTTATATAATATTGTTTATACAACATACTGATTAAATTACAGTTCTCATCGCAATAATATTAAATATATTTCCATTTCTTTACACCTATCTATCTACCTCTTTTCCAAATAACGAATGAGCTTTTCGTATGTAATGTCTATTCTGCCTAGCCTTGTTCAATACTATGATATTCAGTACTCGAATTGGGAAAAATTAAATAGAGAAACTCATATCCAAAGATTTAAAAACTACGTTCCAAGTACAAAATGATATAACATAGACCCGCGAGGAAAGGCCCTAGCCTAAATATTGAATACTACATTTCAGCTGCATATATAGGTATAAATTCCAATTATAGTATATGTAGGTGAATGTTGATTTATATTCACCCAATTATATTTCATACATTCAGTCACTTAATAAAGCAATATCACTGACAAGAATTTAAATCTGCATTTTAGTAATAATAAGTTTGTGTCGTCTCAATACAAAAAAAAAGTAGAGGCGCTCAGTCACCCTCCGCAACCCTCCTCCAATTCAAACACTGATAATATTTATTATTTTTCGATAGGTAAGAATATATTATTCGAACTGCTCATGCAGGTATAATATGTCAAATCAACTGGATTTGGTTTTTTCTTGTGGCCCATTATTCTAGTTCTATATTTTCCGTTAGATTAAGGCCTGCTTCCTATTCACTCCGCCATAAATCTACACTGATTCCTGCGTCGCATGTGTAATATAATTTCACTACTATAATTGTAATACACCCACCATTTTTATATGCATACCTATTATATTATAATATTATTGTACCGCATCTTTATTTCGAACGATTTATTACTATTGTGTGTGTGCGTGTGTTGTCACAATAAAGGCTTTATGGGCTCAGGTCCGACAGTGGTGCCACAATACTACGGCGTGCCATGGGGCATGTACCCGGCGGGCAGCATCATACAGCCGGCCAGCGCGGCCGGCCAGCCCGGCGCCGCGGCCAATGGCACCAACACGGCCCAGCAACAGCGTAGGCCGATGAGCCCGTCACAAGGTGACGGCACCCAGTACCAGGTCATACCGGCGTTCTACGACCAAAACGGATCGCTCGTGATGACCCGCAACGGCGGTCAGCTCCGACTCGTATCGCCGGCATCGGTCATCGTCAACGCCCAACAAGGTACTCTATCGTCTCGGCCCTGCCCTAGTACAAATATTATAGTATATTATAACCCTTCTCACAATATTATTATAATTTATTATTACGCCATGTAATAAATACCTATTGTATAAATGTTGTGTGTGTGTGTGTGTGTGGGGGGGGGGGGCGAAGTGAAAATATTTTCATTAGCGTGTTTTTCCCGCGTCGTGCGTCGCCGCCGCCTGAAATATTTTAATTATCGTGCGACTGAAAGAAAGACGCCGCACCCCTTCCTATTTGACGACGGTCGTGTATAAAACTGTCGCGCAAACAGTGTTTTAATATTATATATTAATATACGCTGACGAGATACAATATAGTAATAACTAATAACAGTCTTGTCTCAACGCTGGGCCCGCGCGTCGTCATAGCGAGTATATTGTATATATATTTTTTCGTCGTGGCAACTGATATCGATGGTAGAGCAGCGGTGGTGTATATAAATTCAAACGACACAAAAGGGGTGTGTAATGACCGTATTAAAGCAGTAGTGCGTCTATATGTATTATATATATATAGTAAAGTTGCAGTGCGTAGATCGAAGCTAATGAATTTTCCGTTGGTACATTTATGTAAACGATATAAATACAAGTGTGTTAGATTATTTCGAGCCCCGCCGTGTGTGCACCGCACTGTGTGCCCCACAAAACGAAAATATGTCGCCGTATGTACGCCCGACATCAACGCCTCAAACGCAATTGCGCCGACTTTACCTCTATCGCCACCACTTCGTGTTATTGGTGTTTTATCTCGGGGTATTTTTTAACAGGACTCCAACCACAGCCTCAGCAGGCGGTCGGTTCGGCAACCAACAACTATTCGACCAACTTGACCTCTCTGACATCCAGCCTTTCGTCGCTGGGGGTCAGCGCAGGTACGTTTTTACCTTCGTCGCCGTTGTCGTCGTCGTTGTTGTTGTTGTTGCATGTCGCATTATATATACGTATATACATATTATATGTATGTATAATAAATAATACGCCTTTGCGAAATTCTACAGTCCTTTCAACCGTTTTGTTTAACGACTATCTAATGATAATAATATAACAATAAACACGTGGTATAATAATCTCGAATAGCGTGCAACAGCAGCCGCAACGTATATAGGATTCGTGTGGATTAATATTATGTTTTTCTCTTAGCGACGCCTGTTATAACATAAACGTGCAGTTTATTATAATATGCGGTTTTTTTTTAAAAAAATTTTTGTTGTTTTTTTGCACGCTTTTGCATAATATTAATAATAATAACAATAATAATATATACCACAACCCGATTTTGTACACACAACATACCAAAGGATCTCCCGAAGGATCCAAATGCCTCCACACGATTTGCAAATACTACCCTTACACGCATTTGTGTTGTACGCACTTCTGCGTTTAATAATAATAAAACCATACCGCACATAACCACATCATTTTTACACGCTAACCACCACCACTACTACTACTACTACCACCACTATTATATTCTCCTGCTCAGTAAAGTATACATACTCTTGACGTCGACGCCGGTAAAATAATGGGGTACGAGTGTAGGTTTTCACACGTCGTTGTTTTCCCTCCGCCTCCACCCGTAATCGTTTTAATATTAATACCCGATTATACATATTTGAGTGACACGATTTCTCACGCGAGTAGGTTTTTTTTTTATATGATGTTTTGTTTTGTATTATATGTATGTTATAATTATATTAAATAATATATAGGTAGTTACCATACATGTGTATAGCGTGTGCATTGAGCGGCTATACACAATATACAATATGCGTTTTTATTACATTTTTTTCTACCTGTTTAAAATAATGAATTCGCACACTATACATACATGTTTATGTATTACCATCCATGAACTAGCTATAATGTTACATTGTTACTAATTAGCATAGCATATAATTGATTGTTTATGTATAACGTTTTTAAAATAAAATGCCGGCATGATCAAACGTTGACATCACCCATGTAGATTACACATAGTATTTGTAAACAATTTGTCGTATGAAAATACAACATTAAATATATAGATGCCTATAATTATTGTGTGAGGTATTTATATTCTATATGCTCGTAGTCTCCATAAATAAAATACTGGTCAACTGCTTGTGTAGCACATATCGTTGTGTGAAGTACTACTCAGAGGCCAGAGAGAATTGTCGAGTTTTCTAACTCTTCTACCCGCCCATCCATTATATACTTTTGCTGCAGTTTCTACGTTTTCCATTTGTAGTGTGCCAGTGTAGTTTTCGACGAGGGGGATTCTTCATAGCCGTGTATTTTTCGTGCTTTTTGGGGCCAACACCCGCATTTTTTCCATCAACGTTTCTAACTTCAACTACACAATTTAACCCGCAGTTGTACCTATATATATATTATATACTCAAATTTTATTATATCGTTTCTCTGTTACGTTTTCTCTTTTCAATATTTATTATCATTACTAAGGTTGGGATTTCGTACACTTTGTTTTCCGAAGCTACGTGATGCTCGTTATATAACATAATATATACGTTTCGTATATCTTTGAATCAGAATAACAAGTTTTTATTTTGTAAGTTTTTGACGATTTTCGATTTTAAGATAATTTTTTTTTTTAGAAAATTTTATGATTTTTGGAGTTTTTTGAATTTAATATTTTATTTTAAGATTTTTACATGCTTTAATATGTTATTTATGATTTTCGTGATTGATATATTTTATAAATTTAACAAACTTTAACTTTAAGTAAGTTCTCGTATTATATTATCGGACAATAGTAATGTGAATGTCAAACCCTAGATAACGAATAACAGCCTAATGGTGATCTAATACTCTAATATATTAGACTAAAATTGTTAAAGCAATAAAATCGACGTCTGACCATTTCGTTAGTACCTACGAGTCTTACTATTGGTAGTACATAGTAATTTATTTTCTATTATTTTAGTTAATTGCTTTTAATAGTTAAATATAACTAAAAATTCTAAGTCAAAATAATTGTTTTTCCAGATTTAAGAAGTCCAAAACGAATAGTTCTGTCTGTAAAACCTTTTTACAATCCTTTAAAAATTGTATTATAATTTATACTAAAATTATTAAAAACAAAAATAATTTGAATGTATTTTTTAATGCATTATTCAGAGTTTTTGGGCCATAAATGCACTTGTTTAGCATTTGTCGAGCATTAAAATCTCAGTCCTATAATCATTTTGGTACTCGTCTAATATGCTACCTACCTTAGTTATTTTTATTTTATTTCATTTTATTACAAATTGACGAGTGAAATAGAACCAGGATCAATTATTTATTCAGATCAATGGCGAGCATATAGTACCTTCAAAGATTTAGGTTATCATCACGAAACCATCAATCATTCCGAGTTTTTTGTTGATCCTACAACGGGCGCCCAAACACAAACGATCGAGTGTATATGGAGACATGTTAAAACTAAATACGGAATTAAAACCCGAGGAGCGACAGATTTGTTAGACCGACAATTAATAGAAGAATGGTGGCGGTCCGTTAATACCCAACACGATTTATTAGAAGTTTTCTAGAATGATATAAAAATAGTATATAAAAATAATAAATAATGATAATGATGTATTGAAATATTATGAAGTACTTGACAACGGTAAATTAATAAATTATTTAGTAATAAATTGTTGTTAATTTGTTATTATTTTATGGTAGGTAGCTTATTTTACGATAGGTAGCATACTACACCAACGAAGTAGCGGTAGGTAGCATTATTAGACGAGTACCATCATTTTCTTTGACATCCTGCCGTGTTATTATCTCATGTTCGCGTATTGATAAATTTGTTACTGAGTATACAGTTGGTGGTCGTGTATTTGTAGCTATGTGTATATATAATTAGCTCAATAACCATTGCTGCCGTGTAACGTGCACGTGGCCATTTAAATCTTCGGTCGATGGGTTAATTAAAACGGAAGTATAGTGACAACACGATCAAGATGGATGTGCTTGTTAACCACCCCTACGCTTTAGAGTGCAGGTGAAGAAAACGTACTTGCAACTACTACCGGTGAAATTTATTACTATTATCATCCTATCTTAAAGTTTTAAGGGTTGATTAAATTAAACCTGAGTAGTAGGATCATAAATTTTAACGTAAAAACACGATATGCTTAGAGCACAATTGTTATTCAGTTCTCGTGGATTTAGATTCGCAGCTTTATTATTGCTATTATAATATACATACCTATACACTATGGGTGTTGTAGCATTTTCCTAAACCGCCCCGTAGTAATGATATTATGTACACTTTATTTACACGAGTAAATAACGCCCTGTGCCCATCCTGTATACCCGTATTATATTATATTAATTGTCATTATACGCTCATATAATAAAATAACGTTAACATTTTTTAACTTTTTTTTTTAATTTATAATATTGTATTATAATAGACGTCTAGTTATTGTTTCGGGTTAAACTGTAGATTAGCCGCGTATGACTGTATGAAGTACGCGAACAATACGTTTACCCGACAATTAAAACAACTGCAGTGTAAATGACACCACTGCTTTTGCGGCTAATTGTTATGTTTTATCGTCGCATATATACTACCCACCTACAAATATATATATAAGCATGTATTTTAAAAGCAACAATACTTACGGGGCTGTTTTTTTCCCGCGTGTGTTTTCGACAGCAGGCGTACACGATGTCAACGTTAGTCTTGGTCTAGGTTCCGGAAATGCCGGCAGACGCGATTCCTTTGACCGTAACACGTCCGCTTTTTCCCCGTCCATGGATTATGCCCGTCATAAGTGGCCGCAGTACAACACACTGGGTATGTACCTATATTTGATTTTTTTTTTGTATTCATCGATCTGTTGATCGTGTAACTAACGAACTCTCCTCTGTCTATTCTGTACAGCGTCCCAAAGTCCATTGGGTCTCGCTTCGGGATCTCTAACCCCTCCACCAGCTATGGGTTCAGCGTCAAATTTACAAATGGGTCTCATGAGTTCGGCAAATAACGCCAATAGAGGTCTGATGAACGCTGCACCGGGTGCTGAAGCCATGTCCAAGTTCAGAGCCAGTGGTACGTGCATGTATACATATAATAATGTTGATGACTACATTATACTATATTGATATTTGTATTAATTTTATTTTATTTGTGCGATAGATTACGCTATGGGTGGTCTAGCCGCTAATGGAGCCATGTTTAGCACAGCGGCAAATCCGAATAATACAAATTCCTTGTTCAACAAAATGGGTGGTGTTCGTGGTAGCGCTTCTTCGTTGGGCGGTTCCTCTATAACATTGGACTCAAAACCGTCTGGCCGCAGCAGGCTCTTGGAAGATTTCAGGTAGGTTACCTTCTTAAGAACAACATTTTGTTTGCTGCCATTTTAGGGATGAGCTCACTCAATAAGGTTGGGAGGGGAGAGGGGTTTGAGTCATTTAATGATGTACAAAAAATGTACTTAACTTAGTCCATTCCAGACATATATAACTAAATAGCCGACTTCTTTATAACAGCCTTGCAATGTTTTGTGTTTGTTCCAGTCATTTGCTTAAACAGCTATGTTTACATTTTTATGTAATAATGCTAATTAATAAAGACAAAAACGTCTAAACGTTTTGAACTATTTATTATATAAAAGTATAAACATTGCCATTTAGGCATATGGCAGCCGCGGCTCTAATAATAAATTATAGTCAGCTACATCTAGTTGTTCATATATCTATGGTCCAGTCATAAAGATTTTATGTTACTAAAAATATTGGTAATATAAAATCCTATAAATACTTGATTAAATATTTATCTCATACACTGCAAAATTGGGGAAAAGGGCTGGTCTTAGTTATTTGTTTAAATTGTGTGGCTTATCTCCTATCACTGTGCGACATGCATCTGATCAGTTAATCGTAATTGATCCAATTCTCCTGCACTGTGGCAGGAACAATCGTTACCCCAGTCTTCAACTACGAGACCTCACCAATCATATTGTCGAGTTTTCCCAAGACCAACATGGCTCAAGATTTATACAGCAGAAGTTGGAGAGGGCTTCCACGCCCGAGAAGCAGCTGGTGTTCTCCGAGATATTGGCCGCCGCATATAGCTTGATGACTGACGTGTTTGGTAACTACGTCATTCAAAAGTTTTTCGAGTTTGGCACACCCGAACAGAAATCTACATTGGCGCAGAAGGTATGTCGTTGTCACTATATATTATATTATAATCTCCGAATGATTTTAATATGTTGACATTCTAATATGGACTCTTCAATTTATTGTTCCGTGTGTTAAATAGGTACGCGGACATGTATTGCCGTTGGCGTTGCAAATGTATGGCTGCAGGGTTATCCAGAAGGCGCTGGAGAGTGTAGGTGGAGAACAACAAGTGGAAATTGTACGCGAGTTAGACGGCCATGTCTTGAAATGCGTTAAAGATCAAAACGGCAATCACGTAGTCCAAAAATGCATTGAGTGTGTTGATCCTCATGCTCTACAATTCATCATCAATGCTTTCCAAGGACAAGTAAGTGATTTTAAAGTGCAAGATTTTTATTATGCATTGGAAGAAAAATTTAGTTTCTACTAATATCTAACAACATTTTATTTATCTAGGTTTTAACATTATCAACACACCCATATGGATGTAGAGTCATTCAGCGTATACTCGAACATTGTACATCTGAACAGACAGCGCCAATACTTGATGAAATGCATCAACATGTTGAACAATTGATACAAGACCAATATGGAAACTACGTAATTCAGCATGTACTAGGTGCGTTTGTGTTAAACATCATCTTGTTTTCTTTTAAAGAGTACAATTTGTATTAATATATAACTGCTCTTCTGGGCGCACTTTCTTAGGGTCGTGTATTAAATTATTCAATTGTAATTTCATTTCACAGAACATGGTAAACAAGAGGACAAATCTAAATTAATATGCTCTGTCCGCGGTAAGGTGTTGACTCTGTCCCAGCATAAGTTTGCATCAAACGTTGTGGAAAAATGTGTAACGCACGCTACACGTAGTGAACGATCTATGCTTATAGAAGAGGTTTGCGGTTTTAATGACAAGTGAGTAGCTAAATAAATAGAGGATATATTAAATTTATGTGATGATAATTTTTTTTTCTTTATCTAGTGCTTTACATGTAATGATGAAAGATCAATATGCCAATTATGTAGTGCAAAAAATGTTAGATGTATGTGAATCATCTCAACGTAAGGTGCTTATGCACAAAATCCGTCCCCATTTTGCATCACTGCGCAAGTACACTTATGGCAAGCACATTATTTCGAAATTGGAAAAATACTTCATGAAGAGTAATCAACAGTCAGTGCCTGTATCTGAATTGGGACCTATTGGACCACCAACAAACGGAGTGCTTTAAACAGTTCTATATTTTTTTCTACTACAATTTTTTTTTTTTTATTATTGTATCCCTTAATTAGTATTTTGAATCCAAATTAAGTTCTAATTTTTTTTCTTTTAATTTTAAATTACTATATTATTATTATTATTATTATTATTATTCAAAGTTAGTGGGTTTAACTTAATTTTTGAGCGTTAAAATGATTAGTATCCAAATTTAGTTAGCATTACGTGGATTTAGATGTTTTTTTATTATTATTATTATTATTATTTGTTAGAAACAAAAAAAAGATAAATAATTACTAATTAACTTATTAGTGTGGGGCTTTAATATATCTTAATATTAATTACACTTTGAATACAATATGGTAAATACGACAATTTTTTTTTTTTAACAAATTCTAATATGGTGACGTTTACAAGGTATGTATATTAAAAAAAAATTAGCACCCCATTTTTGTGACCTTAGCGAATTTCTTATACAGCGTTTGTGTTTATTTTGCTTCCAATTATATTATAGTGTACAAAAAATGATATCGGATCATCTTATTAAATGAATTTTTTTTTAAGTTAACAAATGATTGTGTATAATACTTTGTATAATTTTTTTTTATATAGTATTTCATTTAATTTTTAAACAGGGTTTAAATTAGATTTTGATAGTGAAGTTTTGTTTGTTTTTCTGTAATATAAAATCAAATTTCTTTCTTTATATAAATATTATGCATATATATATATACCTATAAATCGAAAGTAATTCATTCCTGTAATTTTTTTTTATATATATATATATATACGCTGTATAAAGAAATTATATAATGTACACATTTAATCGCTACAATGCTTGTTTTTTTTTTTATTATTATTATTATTATATATATATATTATATATAAATGTATAAAATTGCATATTTTTAAATCTGTGAAAGCCATTATGTTTATGTTGTATATGAAAAATCTGTAAGCTAAATCCTACCAGTTTTGGGTACACAATTATTTTTATTTTTATTATTATTCTATCCGTACTGAAAAAAATTCGTGATAAATATGTGTATATAAATTTATGTTTATATATATATATATATATATTCAAAAATTATCCTGTCATTCGTAATAACTAATAATTTTATATAATTTTATAAAACTCGAAACGTGTTCTCATAGACGCATAAGTTAGACTACGATGTTCCTGATAATATGTACATAATGAAGAAATGTAAACATAATCTTTTTTCTCAAGTGATAAATTATAAAAGTTCTTTTCTTTCCAATTTATATATTAAATATTTAAAACAAACACACAAATAACACTATTAAGCTCCATTAATGGGGTGAATAAATTAAAAATTTTAAAATTAATATTATATTTTTACGTTTTGGTTATAATATGTATAAAACACATAAAAATTTAAAAAAATTAAGACTGCTAATTTTTAGTATATTGTGTAATTAAACTTTTTTCTTATGTGATGAACCTGTACCTATCTATGAACTTAAAATTGCAAATTTTGCTCCAACAAACATAGGTAACCATATTGTTTACCAATAATTCACTATTATTTATTTCAGCGCCTATCGCAAGTTCTTTAAAATAAAACTGTTGTCTTAACTGTAGCCTTTGTCTTGTAACTTTCCATTTTTAAAAGATATTGCAGTTTTATACATTTGCATTTTTATTTACACTCATTTAATTATACGCAATCATTATTTTAAAATATAAATTCCATTAATAACGAATAATAAAATTTTTGCATTCAGAATTATTAAATTACACATGTTTGTATATGATAATATATTTCTAAAAATTTAACCACCTATGCAATTTATATTTGTTCTTCAAAGATATGCGCATCCTTTAATTATTAGAACCATAAACACCTCATTAATATTTTATTTTCAATAAGTGGAGCTGTATTTATGTGTGAAATGTCTTCTCGACCCATCATACATGTTGATAGATTGATCAGATAGTTTTTTTTTCTCGAGACGCACTTAGTAATTTACCATATAACAAATGTCTCTCGTCAACTTCTTAAGTAACTAAATAAAACATAGATACTGAATTTTTTCCCATTAAAATTAGACTTTTAATGTTTCTTATAATAATATTCTGAATAGCTGTTATAATAAATAATTAATAATATTAATAAATATAATATATATAAATGAAAACATTTTTGGGCATCTCCTTATCCCTTTTAATCCCCTCGTAATACATATACACTAGTTTAGAACTAATATAATAATATATAAATATATTTTGATTTATATTTTTAGATTTATTTTTAATTTTTTGTCTATTATCATATATTTTTTTTTAATATATGTGTATAACTAATAAAATAATAGTTAGATTATTGTAGAAATGTTAACATGCAATATATGTGTGTTAAACATATTTTGTTCAGTAAAAATGATTTATGACATAAACTTTTTTAAAAGTTTTAAGTAGAATACACGTAAATATATATAAAATGAAAAGCACAGCCTGTTTAATCTAAGACCTTACGACGATTAGAATTTTTACTTTATCTATTTGTATTTAATTTATTATTCCTACGTAAATTTGTATGGGGTTAACTACTAACAATTTAATATTGGCAGTGTAAAGAAAACGTAAAAAAGTTATATATTTCATAGCAAGACTGATGTGTAAAGGTTTATTAATATTTCGACAGTGTAAGTAAAATTGTTCATTATTATTTCCATTATATAATATTTATAAATATATGAAAATAATGTTAAAAAGTTATTAATTTTTATTAGGTTTTTTATTCTAATTGACATTTTGTTAGTTTTTTTTTTTTTGTTATTTTTAATGACGATCAGTGTAATGAATTTCTTTTACTATGTGTAAACAATTATTATTATTATTTTTTTTTTTTTTAAGAAATTCAAAACCGCTTTAAAACTGTGCTGTGGTTTTAAATATAAACATTATTATTTTATAGACCCTATTCGATTTACTAAGGAAATATCGTAGTGGTATTTAATAATGTAATAAAAATTTATTAATTAAAATAATATTCTTAGTATATATTACTACTATATAAATATATACATATATATTATAATGCCTGTATATTCAAATTTAAAAACATTTTTTTTTTTTTGTGTATTGGTATAGTGTAACATTTGAATTTGTAGTTATTGTGTTAATTTGAAGTTAAAATTTTGATGCTATGTGCACGACAAAAAACCGTAAAAAAAAATTATAATGTTTGTTATAATATAAATTAAAAAATATATATATATTAGTAATATTATATAAATTATAGTTCTCTGTGTAATTTGATGTAATTGATGTAATGTTTAGCATTTGTGTAATAATGTACTATGTAAAGGTATATAAAAATATAATTAAAAAAAAATATATATATATAGTTTTATTATTTATTCATTGTTGGTAATGACTAATGTTGTTTTTAATTCCATTGCCTAAATCAATAAGTGTTTCCTCGATAGTTGGTTAATCATTTTCTTGTCAAGATCAGAGAACAGAAATATAGTTTTTCTTTTGTGACTAACGATACCATCCACCTAAAGTAGTGGTTTGATTATACAATTTTATAATAATATGACATGTGTCTTGTGTATGTCAAATAAATCATAAAGAATGCTGTTTTGACGCCAGTTTACTCTAATCAGTGCCAATTAAAAGAATCGATGGTCTTTTTTTCGGTTAGCTAAATTTTAAAGCGAGTTATACGAGTTCCTAAGTTTTTATATTCTCCCTTACTTCTTGTTACACTCGCTTTAAAATTAAAAACAACGATTAATAAGAACACGAACAATAGTCTTAATAGAATTGATTAAACAGTTAAATTTTCTATAACAACACATATGAAACGGGTTCTACTGTACTCAAATTTTCTTCCTATATTGTATGTTTGTAAAGTTTATTAATGCGACTATGCAAGCAGCATTAAGTCCTAAGCACATTATGAAGTAGTTAAATATATTTAATTACCAACAGACTGTAGTTGGTAAAGTACTTGCAAAACTTATACGTCACCATGTCACCTTGTAAGAATATTATAGGACAACATTTTTGCGCCACACTCACTTATACTAAAAATTATATAACAATTGTTATCATACGTTTTAAATGTATTGTAGTTACGCATCATCGGTCTCAAATTAATCAAATAGTGTCCAATTCAACTGTACATAGGTACCTACACAATTTTTCCTATTTACTGTTTTCTTTAGGTGATTTGTACGTCTGTATGTGTCTGGAACAGCATTTACTACATACAAGGTCCGTCAATTGAATGATGGCAATAATTAAAGTATTAAATAAATTATACTTAGTGTCTTAATATTTATTGTAAATATTATTTTTAATCGTCATTCATATTAATACAAAAGGTTTGTTCAAAATAATTAATTTATGCCTATACATAACACTAAACATGAAATAGTATAAGAACTTAACACTATAACTATAAGCAATAAGTCATAATACTAATGAATATGAGATTGATATTGCGATTATCTATAATATGATATTTGAACTTTTTCGAAAACTTAACAAACAAAAATACATTTTTAATGTATTACATTTAATTTTTATTCTTAAGTGTTTAATAAACACCATCTACATATTGGGCGATGGGCCTTAATTATTATTAACTATAATTAACCTTTTTAAGGTTTTTTAAAACTTCGTTGTATATCTTAAAATGTTTAACTCGACTAAAATGTGTATTCTGAAATTTATATAGTTAATTTTATTATATAAAAACAGGAAAATAACAAATTTTTGAAACCTGGAATAAGTATCACTGCTTTAAAATAGTTGGTCAAAATGTCTCTATAGGGTTACAAAAATAATAAAATAATAAACCAAGTTGAAATTGATCGTACTTAAATCTCACTTAAGTTATTCGAATCACTTCAAACATAACACGAAAGGAAAAATTCATCTATGTTGAATTTGCCATTTACTGCAGAGAATTTAAAACTTTTGAAGCAAGTGCATACATAAGCAATAATTTACAGACTGAACTAAACAAAAAACTAAAAGCTCATCACTGTAAAATCAATAAAATATTTAGAAAAATAGATATTTTAACGTTTATGGTATTTTCTCATGCTCAGGTGACAACTCTTCCCCACTACATCCTGATAGATTTAAATGTTTTACAATTAATTTTATTGATGTTATTATCTAATCAATTAATGAAAAAAAAAACAAATATAAGACCCCCAAAAAAATGTTTTAAAAAATACATCTCAATGACTGGTATCCGTTGTAGGTATACTACTTACAGAATGATAAAACAAACAGGATTTTACAAACCCATAATATAACAATATACACAAGACACTTGACGCTTATTCATTGTGTGGTTTCTATACAATATATATATATATATATATATATATACATATATATTCCAAACAACAGCGTTCATCGGGTAAGGGGTGTGTGGGGGGAGGGTCCCTTTTTAAAGAACTATTGCGAATAATGTATTAAAAACATATGAGCGACTGTTGTGCGTCTCAGCTTGCGTGCCGCATTTGGCTCGCAATCCTCGGTAAACGGGTGACGCGTTTCGTCCGACCAGAAACGATAAATGCTCACATTGAATACGTGTGTTTACCCAATGTAATTACAAAACTCGTTTCACTGGAATGCCGTCGCACTGCTCAACACTCAACGGACTAAAACTCTTGGACGGCGACGTGAAAGCGGTTTGATCGAGATCCGTTGAAAATCAGTGCGGTCGGATGCAGGGAAAATGGTCTACCAGCCGCCGCTGTTCTATACTTATCAAGACTGATTTACAAAAATTATCGCATTAGAGATGGACGACAGCTTTTCATACGATTTTACGAACGATGTTAAAGGACATAAAAACACTGAAAACGAGTTTGCTTGGATATCAGAGTGCATTAAAATCTAAGAAATATGGTGTGGGTCTCGTGCGTACTAACTCCAGCTAATTATTCAATGAGATACCTACATACGTTCGAAAATATGCACGTGACGTCATTGAGTCGAAATCTGAACGACGACGGAGTACCCATGTTTTACGTTTAAAAAAAAATCTAGATTGAAACAACTACTTCAATAGCTAAAATTAACGTTTTTATTATTTTTTTATGTTATCTGAAGTGTATTTATGTGTTTATGACACTGGTGCGATTATAATTTTGATATAATTTCTAGCTTTTTCTTAGTGTTTGAAATAATTAGAGTAAAACGCTGTTTGTGCCCGTGAATGCATGCAGCGTTGTCGTGCCGGCGGCAGTGCAGTGATTATATTATTATTTATATTAATTATTACTTATTTGATATACAATAACAAAATATATTAAATTTGAAATCACACTGCCTATTGTTTTAAACGCATAAATAAACGAAGTATTTAAAAAAAAACTATCGTGAGTTATTGAAATCATTATGTAAATCAAGCAAATTTTACACGTATATAGGCGGTTGGCTCATCGACTTGATGACTCGTTACACGGCTATTTATCAATCCTTATTATCTAGTTGAGTAATTAATTTTTTATCGTCGGATTTTTACTTAAACTTTGTTCATTATATTAACTATAATAATAAACCATACAGCTTAAAATAAAATAAAAAATATTAGTGTTATTGGTATGCTGTTTAATAATAAGTAGATAACCTAGGAATATAATAAGGGTTAAATAATAATATTATAAATACATTTTTAAATATGTTGTTATAAAAGAAGTATCGCTCACAGTGGAAATGTCCACGACAAATATGTCCGGGATAAAATTGTACAAAATAAACTCTCCATAGCAAAGTTATTGTTTAGAATCAAAAATAGGGTAAATATACAGATAAAAAAAATTATTAAACATATATAATACCTAACTAAAGATGTATTTACTACAACATTGATTCATGTTTTAAAAAAATAAACAATTAATATCCATTTGTTTTTTTTTTAAGTCAGATAATAAATATTTTTAAAAATTGTTCTTAGGTACCTAATACTTTATTATTACATTTAAAATAAAATTTTGGCTTTAAAAAAAATTAGATAATTAACAAATACGTATCTTATTTAAAATGTGTAAAGGTCAATACTAACCTTAAAAAAAAATTGTCCATACGTCTTCATTATTTTTATACTCCTTGTAAATATTTCTCTTTGGCAGAATTCAAATAATTAATAAAAATTAATAAGCAAATATATTACGAATGTTTGATGAATGTATTAATTTTACAATGTGTGTTTTTTTTTGTGTCTATAATCACGTTTTGGTATAGTAAAACTGCTAAACACGCCGGGGAAAAAAAAAAAATAAGGAGAAACAATAATTTTTTCACAAAGCAAATTTTCAACAAAATTTATTTTTATATAACAAAAAAAATAATGATAATAAATACATACATTTTTCACTGAATGTTTATGTAAACATTTTCTATACACCATAACATTTTAAAAATATTTTGACTTTTTTTGAGCTATTTATAAGCATAATAAATTTTCGAGTATATATTTTTTTTATTATTATTATTATTGCCGATAAAAATTTTTTCAGTCTGTCAAAACACATGATAATGTAATAAAATGTTCTTCATAACTTGTTGTAAGTGAAAATTAAAAAGAAAGTTGAACGTAAGTCTCTAATAGTGTTTATGAGCATCTAAAGTTAATATTTCGATAAAATACGTAAAAATCACGAAATTTTGCAGTTTTTTTTAATCAGAAAGTCAAACTAATTTTTTATGAGCGTTTGAAATTAGACATCGAATATTCACCTGTTTTTTCCGGAAATGATTTTATTATTTTAATGTAATTCAAAAAGAAATGATTGAAAACGTTTGAAAATTTCACAAAATGTATTGATTATCACTTTCCTTACAAAAAAAAAAAAAATTTAAAAATATTTTGAGAATTTTTGAGCTAATTATAGGCTTATAAAATGTTCACTTTTTCAAAATTTTTCTTCTATAAACATCGATAAAAAAAATTTCGTTGGGTCAAATGTTTTAAAAATGTAATACAAGATTCCTCATAAGTTGTTAAAATAGCAGATTAAAAATAATAAAAATACATAGGCACAATTCTTTCTTTTATAAGCATTTAAACTTCAAATTTTGACCGAAATTTATCATTGAACATTTGCAATATGTTTTGTAGTTAAAAATGTATAAAATGTTCAGTTTTTATAACTAAGGATTGAAAATTTAAAACAAGGTTTTTTGCAAGTAGTTTATAGTGTATTCAAAAAATCAAAAAATATATTAAAAAAATTATTTTTTATAGACGTTTAAAGTTAAAATTAAACATCGAAATATTGAACATTTGCAAATTATTTTGTAGTTAAAAATGTATAAAATGTTCAAATTTTTTAATTAAAAATTAAAAATTTAAAACAAAGTTTTTCGTAAGTTATTTCAAATGCAGTTTTAAAAATATTTAAGATACAAATGCACATTTTATTTTATAAGCATTTCAAAGTTCAAATGTTCACCAAATTCATCAAAATCTCGAATTTTTGCAAATTATTCAGTAGTTGAAATTGTGTAAAACGATCAGTTTTTATTACTAAAGATTGAAAGTTTAAAACTAAGTTTTTCGTAAGTATTTAATAGTGTAACCAAAAAATCAAAAAAATATATTAAAAAAATTATTTTTTATAGACATTTTAAGTTAAAATTTGGACATCAAAATATCAAACATTTTTCAATTATTTTGTGGTTAAAAATGAATAAAATACTCAATTTTTATAACTAAGGATTGAAAATTTAAAACAAGATTTTCAATAAGTAGTTTATAGTTTAATCAAAAAAATATATTAAAAATATAATTTTTTTATAAACATTTTAATTTTAAATTTGGACGAAATTAGATATTTAAATGAGGAATAATGATGTTATTTATTTTGTTATAATATTAAAATATTTTTTTAAGGTTTTTAAAATGTTTACACTATATTATTATATTTTATACACTTAATTAAATTTTTTAATGCAATGTGTTCTGCAAAAATGAATTCAAATTACTGTGTTATTAACAATAGTAATAAAATGAATTATTTTAATAGCAATAATATCTTAAAATAGGTACATTTAGTTATGCAGGCTGACAGATCATCTTCGCTCAGAATCGTTTTTCGTATACAATGATATGTCATTGAATACAAATTTAACACGTCCATGAAAGTGACTTACTCGATATTACTGTACAGCAGAGCGATACCCACTTGTTGACTCTTTTTTATTTAATTTCGGTCAATTTTAGTATTATCTCACGGACATTTTTAATTTTGGACAATTCCACCGCGGACATTCTTGGTTTGGGATACTTTCACAGCAGAAATTTTCGTACACTATCCTCACAACGACTTCCCTCCTCCTTTACCGTTTAAAACGTTTCTGCGCAACTCTCAAAAATTAAGAAATATTTTCTCTTCTTGAATTTATGATGTTGGTGGTTACTATAGGTACTTACCTACCTATTTCTCAGATTTGAATGCCTCAAAAAAATATAAATAAAAAATGTATTTATGATTGTTAGTGACTAAATAAGCAGAAAGATAATGATTGATGACCTAAGAAAAGCACTTTATAATTATTTGTTTTTGAAAAAGGTACACAGACATATACATAGGTAGCTATTGTTATGTTGACACATAGTTTTGTTAATTACATGTTACATGTAAATAGTAAAAGTTGGTGGCTATTGTTTCGAACTTGAATGTAAAAAAATAATGTGATCATGTGATGTAATAAATAATAATAATACATATTTTAATTTTTAAAACGTGATCAAATTTCTTTTTTGTATTTTTTAAAAAATGTATATAAAATAATAAATGATGCGGACTATTCGTTAAAAGGATTATTATTTGAAAAGTGTCTCCGATAGCCATAGAAACATCCTGGCCTTTACATCATGATTATGTTATATATAATATATAATATTAAAAATGTATAAATAATTTTTATAGTATAAATAGCATATAAATAGATAGTAACATATGTATGCGTGGGTATATTTGACACTCGGTATATGCTAATGTAACTATACACATTTACCGGATTTCCGGGGACGGTGTCTATAGGCACCGATTCTACGTTTACTACGGGATACCAACTCTTCCTGTCTTCGTTCAAATAGCTATAATTTAAATAATATTATTTTTAACTATTTTGTTCAGTATAATTTATACCGTTCACAAATTCTGGATTTACTGTTAACTATAATTGAAACATATAGATACCCACATTTAAATATTAGAAAAATAATTTAATTAGCACAAATATACAATATAGTTATATATTTTTTTAATTCATAAAATTGGTAAATTTAGTTTACACATACACATAGTGTAAAATTATATTAATTTAGTTTTCTCTATCAAAACACCATAGAAATCAAATATAATCAAATATCAATAGTATGCAATATACATAATACACTTGCCTATATTTAGGTACAACATTACGATAGGGTTTTCCGTATTGAGATATATTGTAATTTAAAATTATTGAACTTCATGGGTTGATGTAATTACCAAGTCTCTGAAGTACTTAGTATTGTTTGAAAAGGGTTGTTGGTTCTATCAAAAGTGCAAATATTTGTCTTGTATAAGAAAAGAACTCACAATCCCTAAAATAAAATACCTTTACGCATTAGAACCTAAATATACATATAAAAAAAAATTGTAATTAAAAAATCAATATCAAAAATTGTAAAAATCTCTCCAACACATTTTCGTTTGCTAAAATGTAGTTATAATGACGTGCAGTTGTATTTTATTTTTTATAAGTGCCTATATTGTGTTTGTTTGTCACAAATGTACAATATAGATAAATAATGAACATATAAGTATTAAGTGTATAACCATTATTATAAAGTATTGTGCATCTAACCTGTGTTGAGGTATAAGCAATGTTACCGTTTCGACGTTTTTGTCCGTCGAACTATACAGTAACATTATATTATTAGTCAGCAGTGGTTGGGATGCTACTGATATTTGAAGCGCGTTAAATAACACCACAGCTACGAGCCACTCCCCCAAAAAAGAACATCGCTATACTTTTTTTTTAAATGTCATGCGCTACTTCTATAACGTTATTCACTGAATGTAATGCGCTAATTTTTCGGTACATTATTTTTAAAATGTACTTTTTGAAAATTGGTAGTTATTGTAATTTGTACTATAGCTGGTTTTGACTACGTGAGTTAATCATGTGTTAAACTCAAAAAATTCACTTATACACCCATCATTATTACTAATAAAAATAAATATAATTTTTTTGTTCTTTAAATTTATAGATTATGAAAAAAAAAAAAACAAATTATGTGCGATTTTATGTATAATCCTATTATTAATCAATTATTTATTAGTTATTATTCTAAGTGTCTAATACATCATTTTTTTAAGATTAGATATGTTTTATAAAAAAACTTGTCAAATTGATGGATTAAACCGTCATTAAAAATGTATAGCATAAGTAGATATAAATAATTGGTTATAGAGAATAATTTGTACCTACTTATCGTTGTTTTTTAAAACAAACAATGTTAACAACCATTGTAATTTTTACATATTTATTAAAAATGTACAATACAATAATTGTTATAAATCGCCACAAGCAGGTCAACATTTTTCTGTCCAAACAAACACGTTTAACTCATTCAATTAAGATACCTTAATCTCATCCTAACAATTAAAGTATTACGTAGGTTTATTTAGTAATTATTTAGTAAGTTTATTCTTATTTGAACTATTACAATTTTTTATTTTATTATTGATTATACGTGTATATTGAAATAAATTGAATTATCTATTCTAAATGAAAAACGAAAAACTGATTTATTAATTTTTCTATTTGATTTTTCTAGGGTCTTTGCTATTAGATTTCTGAACAGAGTTTATTCAGATCTAGAGAGTGATCTGTAGTTTAAAACTTTAAGCATGTATCAAGGCTGATGTCATTCAATTGGCTTCTAAGTTTATTTTGAAGAAAATTGTACGCAATAGCGTTAATTAGGGCATGTTATTGATTAAATATTATTTTATTTAACCAGAAATAAACATTTATTCGACTTTATAATATATAATTTATATCATAAAGAGTGTGGTCAAGAAGAAAGAAAAAACATAACATACCAACGAACCTATACGAAAGTCATTATTGTAACTAATTGTATCAAATGTATATGTTAAGGTAAAATCTAGGATACCCAAAATAGTTTGGTCAAACCTCGAATGTTTTTTATAGTTCGGACTTTTACAACAAGATTTGGTAAATCTTAGGATAGAAGTTGGTACCTGCTGGTGACTAGGATGAACGGACACATGTCGGTCTCGGGAATCGAGCTGTCTGATAGGCAGTTCGGTTTTCGGGTTGGCAAAGCCACGGACGACGCGCTCAGGCTGTTACGGGAGAGACTCGTCTCTGCCGTTAACGGGCGGCGCTACGCCGTGGCCGTGAGTCTGGACATCCGGAACGCGTTCAACACCGTCGGGTGGGACGTGGTGCGGGAGGCGTTGGTACGTATGGATTTCCCGCCATACATCCAACGGATGCTGGGTTCGCATCTCAGGGATCGGGTGCTACACCTCTGCGACGACCACGATGGCGTCCCCGTGACGGAGACCGTCACACGCGGAGTTCCCCAGGGCTCCGTGCTCGGGCCGCTCTTGTGGAACGTCGCATTCGACACCGTTTTCCGCCTTCCGCTACCCGATGGCTGCACGGTCATCGGGTTCGCGGACGACACGCTAGTGGTGTCGGAGGGGAAAACGCTGTCTGAGGTGGAGGACCGCGCCAACTCGGCCCTCGAGGCAGTCACCGACCATATTGTCGGCTTGGGGCTCCAGCTTGCCGTCGACAAGACGCAGGCCGTCGTCTTCAAGTCGCAGTATGGGAGGGCCGACCTGAGTCTGCGGATCCAGGGTGAGGCCGTCCGGCTGGGAACTTCCGTCAAATATCTGGGGATATTACTTGAGGGAAAAAGGGGAACAGGGTTCGGTGCGCACTATCGCGCCGCGGCCGACAAGGCCAGGCGAGTCATGTCGGCACTGTTGAGGCTGATGCCTACATCGGTGGTCCGCGGGAGGGCAGGAGGCGCTTACTGATGAGCGTCGTACATTCGATACTGTTGTACGGCGCTCCGACGTGGGCGTCGAACCTCGCCCACAACCCGCGGGGCGTCGAAGTTCTGGCAGCGGTCCAGCGCAGGGCCGCCATTGGCGTCGCTAGTGCGTGTCGCACTGACGTCACGGTCGTCGCCTGCACCATGCCCATCGACCTGATGGTCTCCAAGCGAGCCGCATCGTTCGAGGCCAGAAGGGCGGTGGCGCCGGCAGGGGATGACGAAGGGGGGCCCCTTCCGCCGGACCAACCGCTCCGGAGGAGAGCCTTATGTCTGATGCTGTGGGCCCGGAGGATGCGCCAAGCACCTCCACCAGCAGACAGTGGACGCTGGTGGACGCGGACGCTCATACCTCCGGATCTACTTCAACAGTGGGCGACCAGATCGCACGGGGAGTTGTCCTTTCACCTCACCCAGCTGATGACTGGGCACGGCTGAAACAACTGGTATCTCCAGAGGATCAACTGTTCCCCGTCTACCGGATGTTCCCATTGCGGACCACCCGACAGCTACGGTGAGGCGGTCGACGACGCTCACCACACCCTCGTTGATTGCGTAGCCTTCAACGAGGATTGTGAGCGTCTCGTCCGTACGATAGGACCCTTCAACCCGGGTGATCTGGTTCCTCAGATGTTGGCCAGTCCGGCCAACTGGGAGGCGGTGGCCCTCTTCGCGAGGGCTGTGATGACCGCCAAAGAAGAGGCCGGACGAAGCAGACAGTTCCGGCAGGGTGTTGTTCCATCGAGACGAAGGCGAAGGTGAAAGCGGCTGCGGCCGCGTTTTTCCCCGTCGCCGAGCTTCGGCCCCAGGCGACGGCTGCCTCGCGGCTGTGAGGCCTGGCACCATAAGTGCCTGCAACTAGTTGTTGCGCAATTTTTATTGCATATATTGTTTTATTGAAACTTGTAACAATTTTGTGAAAGGTTAGTCAGAGGGATTGTCCCTCTGACGCCTTACGATGTTTTTGTTGTAACATTTTTTTTTTATTCAATAAACGATGGCGGGCTCGGTATCCGAAGTATTGCTTCACGGCGTTTCCGGATGCCGAGCGTATTGCCGATACCACAAAAAAAAAAAAAAAAGATAGAAGTTGTTATATTATTTCTAATGTCATAATATTGACTTGTTATTTATTTTTTTTTTAAATAAAAGCACTTAAAAAATTAGATATTTACGTCTGACAGTAAAGATTGGATTTTTGATACCAATTAGGAAAATCATATATTATCTGGTAACTATATTATTCTGTTTAATTTTCATTCTTATTATCATTCACTTCACAAATAGCTAATATTATGTATTAATTTCCTATTTTATCATTCGTTATATAAATATCTTGGAGGATAGTATGCAATTCTTTTCGATCGAGTTTAAACAGTTTTTTGTGAAAACACATTGCTTAAGTCGATGGTGTTTTTCTCGTTGTTCTTGCCTCTTTCCTTAGATGTTTGTTCAAATTCTATTTCTCCTTGAAATAGTTCATTAGTACTGTAGCAAGTTCATACTTTCCATACTTTCATAGAACTTCTTTTTCCACTGTTTAGTTTCTTTTTCAATCACATCCTGTTAACGGTATTGTCTTCGTAAGCCAATTCGAAAATTATTTAACTGACATAAATAAGTATATTTTTTAACTATTTAGTTTGATATTTGATTATTACCTTTAACCTGTTAATGTTCTCTAAAATATAAATGATATATCTCAAGAATACTAATATTTGTATACGATCGTCGACCGAATATCGTTAGCCAAATCGTTATTTGATGTCCAAAGCCCACATGATAGTTTCCCACATTTTTTTTAATTTGTTCCACATTTTTCACCAACTCATTCTAAATAATATCATGTAAGTAAATGCAATAAAATAAACATACAATTCATTTTTAATTTGATCAAAATTATATTTCATTATTATAAATGGGTTACAATAGAGATGCAAGGAATATCTATAGCATACAACTTGTGTTCATTAATTTCTTTTCAAACCGCATAGATTTTCACTTATAAAATAAACAACTACTAATATTGTGTAAGATGTTATTATAATAATTTCTATAAATAAGTAGTAAAAATAGAAAATTTTTATTTCAGAATAATGTAATATAATAATGAGAATAGTAAATATATTATACATAATATGATTTAATAAATACATTATTCTTTGAATAAAGTAGCCTTTTGTTGGAGACACTGTTAATTCATTTTGAAATGATTAAATTTAATGATTTAGGAAAAAAGAATCAGAAGTATCTAATTAAAAACAAATTGAGAACAAAAATAAAACTTTTTTCAATTGAAATAATATATTTTCAAATTATTCAAATTAATTTTGTTGTGTTTGCATTAGTTTTCAGCTACCTATACAATATTATAGTACTACCTACAAATGTTTTGGGTTGTCGTTAGATAACAGTGATTTGAAATGCGCGCAATACGCATTGCGTTTCACAATACGGAAGAAAATAACAAATGCGTAAAGTGTTACGCTTACTAAAAATGTATATAGGTATATATATAGCTATATCATGCATTACAGTTTTATTTAATCCTAGCTGGGTAATAGAAAAAAACTTTCTCATGAAAAAACGCTACCATGGACAACATTCAATTTTACATTATTAATACATCGTAGGTACAAGGAATAATAAAAAAAAAAAATCTGCGTTTTTTTCGATGCACAAATTTGAACATAAACTATAACAATAAGCCGACGTTCTACATAATATGAGTATATAGTAGTTTAACGATAATTTGACAGATCACAATACGACCTTTCATTCAATATTAAACATACGACTGTATGATGTAAACATTTTTATTGTCAAATATTATTAGACCAGTCATTAATCATTTATATTTTATAAATGTCATAAACCCATGACTCATAAATATAACTGGCAGCGAGCTATTACTTACCTATTATCTGTTAACAATTATTTCATTTAGTTGTATAACGTCTAATATTATTAAGTAAATATTTTCGATTTGTGGTTTAAATAATAATTTTTAAAGCTGCGTTTCATAAATTAAACGAGTAATAAACAATAATAAATCATTGTTGACGAAAACAATTATAATTGTAGTTTTTAATTATTGAAACAATTCATTGTGAACCATCCTAAGAAAACTAATTTTTTTTCGGAATAATTGTAATAATTTAAAACCTGGATATTAGAAGTATAAATATTGAAATAGAAAATATTTAATAAAATACATTTTACCAAATATCATTAAAAAATGATTAACTACTTTATAAATTGTTTTATGTTCTAACGTTATATTGATTTGTTTAGTTTGTTTTGTAGTTTGTGAGTTACTAATTAAACGCATAAATTACTGGGTATGTAATAATAAAACATATTAATCGCCATACATCAGTGATCTATCAATTAATTGTATTTAAAATGTTCGAAGAAGTCATAAAATCAAATATTTAATTGAGACAATGTTTTAAAAACTACAAACACTACATTAATTTACAATATTTAATAAAATACTTAACAAATGTATTAATATAATTTAGTGAAAGTAAAATCATTGCGGAAAGAAAATCATTCATTAACATTTTTATGAGCATTACAAATAACGAATTTATGATCCGATATAAAACTCATTGAATGGTTGGATTAAAAGTAAGTTAATTAGACTACTTAAATAAATCATTCTTGTATCACTAAAATATAAAGGAACACAATAAATAAAATTATGTACTATATTTAATTTTAATAGTCACATTGATAATTACCTAACAGTTTTAAAAAAAAATGTCCTATTCGCATATACCTATTCGGCGGTACCTATGTGTTGTCTTCGTCGTAACGCATTAACTTACTAAAATGTACGTTTAGCAGTTCTGCAATTATGTTGTTAATTTAAATATTAAAATTAACGGACTTACTATCAAACTTAATGGTAAAAACATTATCTGTGTTCTCTCGTTAGATTTTTAAGCGAACTATAAGTAAGTATTATGTAAAATACCTATTAATATTTAAAAATGCTCGAACGATATTTATCTACTCGGTTTATTAAAATACGCTTAATTAGTCAGTTTTCCTGATTTTGTGTCCCATGAGAAGATAAATTGGTTAAAGAATAATCAAAATATAAAAATTAATCACGTAATTCGTTATCTAATATTTAATAATAATAGATAATAATTCATTGGTTACCAATAATTTCGCTTTTTTCTCAAACAATTCATTAATCTGTTTAACATTTTTTTACATTGTAATCACATTAAAAAAAAACACAATTATTTTTATTTGTGTAGTGCTGTTAAGAGATCTTAACATAAATCAGTTATTAAAAAAAATATTTCGATAAATAATTGGAATGAAAAAGTAAGGAAACATAATGATATAAATAACGATTATTAAATTATATTAAACAGAACTGAACGAATAAATCTAAAAATACAAAAATTGTATTGTATAAAAATTCTAAGAGAAATACTCAAATAAATTAAGATTTCTTTATAAAAATTATCATAAGTAGATAATTTAAAGTATTATCATCATAGTAATACTACAACGCGTTTTATATCTACTAATTTATTTATTTGTTCAATTTATGCAATATATAGGCCGAAGTGCAAATGCATGGTTAATTTTATAGATATATATTACGTATAAAAAATACACAACTTATAAACTAATGAGAATTAAATTTAACTTAAAAGTCAATGGTTATATATTAATATAAAAGAAATCGATTTTATTATTTTATCACAATAATTTTCAAAATAAAAACAAAAGAATTTTTTATCCATATGATGGATATTAAATTTGTCTTAATTTTTTATGGAATCAAAATACTAATTACTAATTGCTTTAAAATATTGAAAGTTTAGTTATAATTCAATAAAAGCAATGGGAATTTGAAATTATGAGATTATAGTGTACCTATCTCTTTTTTGAGTACCTAATTGATTTTCTTCATTGGCTACCGGTATCGATATGTGAAAGCCGTCGCCACAGCTGATATCTTTCATTATGTCTATATTATTACCTTGTTTTCGTATACCTCATTTTTACTGAATTCCCGGAGCAGTGTGATTACTGAGAAATAAGAGTTGTAATTAAACTAAATAGCCAGTGAAAATAAACGTAAAATATCGAAGTACGCTGAACCAACGTTACGTGGCAACATTGGTAACGTCGCAATTTGGTCGTCAACGTGGTAAAAGCTACTCTATAGTAATTAGAATTTATTTATTAAATTCTAACTGTGAATTAATATTCAAAATTGTCTGTTTATCTACAACCAGTCGTCCGCAGATACTAGCACAGAACATATTAAATGTATTAATACATAATTTAATTTATTCTGTGATACTAGTTAGATACTAAATTGTCTATAAAAAGGTAATATTTATTCACACAGATAAAAGTATAAAACGAAACAAGATTTATTTATATCATAGATATATAGAGTTTTCAAATTCATTAAATTAATTTCATTTTAATATGTTACGTACAATATTTCCTGTGTTGTATTTTTGTAATAAGTATTGTAATAATACTTTATAGGTACCTACTATAGAGTTAATCATCATGCAGTCATCATATATTTACAGATAGAAACATAAGTTAGTAGATAGGTATAACAGCGGCACTGAATAACATAGAAATATATTTCAATTCTGATTCTTTGAAAAATATAAATTATAACACAGTAGTCAATTTATAGGTTCTGTATAATTTAGAAGTGGACTAAACTCTTATTTTTAGTGGTGTACTGCGCAGTTATATTATTACATACATACCAACCCTCAGAGACAGTTGTTAGAGATGAGAAGATCATAAATTTTATGATTAAATTATATGATTAATTTTATTTTTAAAATTAAAAAAACCTTGACAGTATAACAATATTATATATTTTTTGACCACCCACCATCACTATAAATAAATAAGTGAACTGCGTAAAAATTTACCACATCGGCCCACTATACTGCATAGTATTCTTATGATGCTGATTCTTTGAAATAATAATAATTTAATCATACTTATACAGCCACTATACAGTTATGTATTATATTATGGTTCCTATTTTTTGTTGAACACAAATTTTCATCAAAGATCTGAAATTTTTGAAATATCTCTAATAATGAATATTGCAAATTAAGAAGGTTTATACAAAATAATATCCAAGTTAAATGATAAACAATGCTATTTCAATGTATAGCTCAATTTAAACACGTTATTGTAATATATGTATTTACACTTCTGTAACTAAATATTATTATTAAGTAAGCTAATAACCAATGATAAGTTGAAACTGTACCATGAATAATAATAAAAAAGTTATTTTAATTTTAAAGTGTTCTTTAATTTTTAGATTACTATTACATTTTTAAAGTAAATGCATTATGAGTTAAGAATATTTGTTTCCAAAAAAAATATTTAAAAAATATGATTTACTCAGTAAAATATAATACATCCTATATTAAAACTTTAACAAAGATTTTCTAGTAGAAAAAATGATCAGATATCAACTTTGGGGGTGGTTTCTCATAGAAAATTTGATATAGATTTTACTTTGAGAAGTCAAAAGTAATATTCATAGTACTTTTTAAAATAATCAAAATTAAAAAAAAGTACAATCATTTGATATATATATTTTTTTTTATATATAAAAACAATTATTTGGTGACCACGGTTATAATAATAATAATAATAGTTGAGTTGCTAATAATATTAGCAATAATTTTATATTCTATTAGTAATTCAGATTATGCTGTTTAACTGTTTAAGTATGGTGAAATGTAATTAATATAAATCTATGTTTTATAGAAATAAGAATTTCAATAAAATAAAAATAATATTATGCCTCCTAAACATAAGCGCAATTACAGAAAAATATCACATAATAAAAATTACAACTAAAATTTTAAAAAAATAAATTACATAATATAAGAATATGATTGAATTCAAATTTAACAAATGCATTAGTGACCCAATCAATGATGAGATATACTCCATAACTACGCTGTACAGCAAAGCGGTTACCTACTTGCTCACTTTTTAATTATTAAAATATTATTTTACCTTCAAAATATTATTGATATTGATTGTGCGGTTTTTATTACATAACTGTTAGGTAGCCGGTAAGTATATACATATACACATAAATTAAATTTTCTATAGTAATTTTAGTTTTTTTCTTTCTTCCTACTAGACTTTATCATTAATAAAACAAAAAGCCATATCATAAGTTATATTTTAATTGTTCTCAATTAATTATAAAATAATATATTATATTTTAAAAATTTAAGAATACAATTTGTCTAATTTATAATTTGTCATTAATAATTTGTTTTCATATATAAATTAACTTATAGATTTTATTAAATTTAGTTATTGCCGAATTTAGTTTACTATACCATTATACCATGTAGCCTCGCATAGTACCTAAATTTATATAATATATTTTAATATTTATATATAGGTATATTAAATATACCTATATTATAACCAATTGGAGAACAGGCGGGTTTTTTATTTTAAACACTAATTATGTCAATATGATTAAAATCACGAAACATTTAAAAGCTAGCCCAAAAAAACTATTAAAATGTTTATGTTGATTAATATAGGTATATTGTTTTGATATTTATACGCGTACTTATATTTATTATTATACAAAACTCAATAAAAATATATAAAATAACTGAACATTTATTAATGATTATACCAGCATTAAGATAAGTATACCACTATAATACATGACTGATGTATATTATAATTTATAAATAACAACTTTTTTAAAATTAAAATTAAAAAATTTAAGTTCTTAGGTTTGGTTATTATAGTATATAACTAATAAATTTATTATGAAACTCTCAAAATTAAAAACGCTTTAATAAAACGTGATTCATGATTATATTCCTAGAAAATATATTATAATTTTTAGAACGCAGTTACATAGAAATATCATAAAATCAAATATTAATAATATACAACATACTAACTCCTGGTTGCATACAAAATTGATCCATTTAATAGTTTGCAATAATTTAATGGACTGAATTCTTATTTAAGAGACCATTAGCACACTATTATAGTTCATTAAATGTTTAGTGATTAATTATGCAACTCGGCATATAAATTCTTCTTCTTTATAACAAAAACAAAATTATCTGCATTGGCCTTCTATTGCTATACTATAATATGTTTGACCACAATCAATACTAAGATAAATAAATCAAAAAAACATTTTTAGAAACAAAAAAAAATATTTTATTGTATTTTTGTTAGTTACTTGATAGTCGTTGTAATTAAAGTGTTTTACTTGTAATAACAGTAGTTATATATAAAAAGTTGATGCTGGGGAGCGTTGAATGACTGCAATTGAATGAGAGTTATATCGATAACACTTATTATTTAGGGCAGACCAATTATGTAGCTTGTGATGTTGTGTGCTTGTATCTTGTGAACTTAAAAACTACACTTGATAGTGTGTTTAAAACATTTAGAACAGTATTAATATTCAAATAATATTTTTATTATTTAAGCACAGCAATTAATATTAAAGACTGAAGGTTACAATAATATAAAATGTTATCATATATTTACATGCGTAAATGACACCAGCCTTAACTATTTTTAATATACAAAAACATTTAATAATATATTTTATGGTATATATTATATTACAAAAAGGTCCATATAAAAATAAACCACGACTTCTGAGTTTCTCGGATCCAATCATAGTAGTCGTTTAAAGCGATTGGGAATCGACCCAATTCCGTGTAATACATATATTTTAAATTTATGTAAATTAATATAATACTTACACTATAATATGTAGATTAATATTGTGGTATGTATGTTCACAAAATATTGATTGAGTTAAATTAATACTTAGTTCTACAATAGATATATTAACTATCTACTTTTTGTATAGTATGAAATGAATAATAATACATTTTGTAGCTGGTAATAGCGATATATTGCCAATATTTCATTTCTTTATTCTAGATAAAAAGAAACTGGCATAATAGTTGATATAATACATGTCGATGTTACATCAACAATTGCACATTGTTACAATTTTTTTTCTCTGTAAACCTATAATATCTGGTGCGTAATAAATTGACTTGTTATAAGTTTATGAATGGAAACCAAAATATTTTGAATGCAATTAAATACCACGGGTTTTAAAAAACAGAAAAATTATGTAATGTTTAAATCAAACCGTAATATATTTCAGTAGGTACCTATCTAATTATTTACAAGGCAATTACAATTGTTATTAGGTATCCGGTTTTTCGTCGATCGCACAAACAACAATAATTTGAAACTGCTGCGCCATTTTTTTTACATTGCATGCAAACTAAAATCATTACAGTGGTCTCTGCTTTAATCGTTCTCTTTCAGTTTTGCGAAACACGAGGCAGTATACCCAAATGTATAATACTAAATACATAATGTTAACGGAACGTCCTTCGGTCATCAATTTGTTTGTCTTCGACTTGTAAAAATTCAAGTACATAAGGCGCGCGAGAAAAAATATTTTTGTATTTGTACACGCATAATAATTATGATCTATTGGATCTGCAAGATTATTTTACCTGTGTTTCAACAATAATCATGAATGGGCAATGGTTAGAACAGTCGTAAATTCGATCGTTTTATTATATAATAATATAATGTGCTGGAATTAGAGCCTGCAACAGATACAGGAACTTCAATCCATACCCATATAAATCTGATATATATACTTAGGTACTTTTAATACACGTGTGTGTGTGTGTGTGTATGTGTGTGTGTATGTGTAAATTACAATACTGTATACGGAACAGTACGCGAATATAATTAAAGTAATAATTAATAGGTATGTGAATATAATATAAATATATTATATTAAACATTTCATATTGTATTTGATTTTTGACCTTGATTGCAATGTATATATTATGTTTATTATATTTTAGCTTAACATTAATAATTAGGGAAAAACATATGTGCGGCAATAATGATAATATGTGTCGTGTTTGCACTAAAGTGTGAGCGCCTATCCTACTATTAAATGCCATATATGTATTGCCATTATATATGAGTATTCTGTATTATAATGGTTATTGGCTTCCTTTTCCTACACATAATGCACCAATATGATAATGCACGCCACTATAGTATCTATGTGACCGTCGAACGATAGGTATAATTTAGCAATTACTAATAATTCAGGTATACCTATAAAATATATGTATAATATACATATAGGAGGTATACCTGCTACTTATTGAGTATCTACCTACTAAAAATTATATTGCACTCAATTATTCATTTTTGTATATAATTTTACTATTGTATGTACGTGGACATGGATTGTAATGACACTGTAGTCTGTAGAACAATTAATTTTAATGTAAATGTAATAAAAACCCAGGAGACTGATAGAAATTGACAAATTGCTTTTGCCAAACATTAATAAATGGCACATGTAGGTGCCTACATATTACTATTATTTTATTACTTTATTATAGGTATCTACTTTATATCGATATTATACTTGGAAAAATAACAGCTAGAAAATCGGCTTATAATATAATATTTTACATTAACAGCATTATTAACACAAAATTATTGTAATATAAGTAATTATCGATTTGAAACTCGTTTAAATTGTACCAATATAATAATACCTATTTAACTCCCTCAGAGGGCATCGTCCATTTGGGCCAAATTTACCTGGTATAATTATAATATAGTAATATATTTCTTTCTCAAATAATAATAATAATCAATACAATTTTGTTTAAATCACAGTCAATTGTACAAATTTTTTTAAAATAATTATCAATAATACACATTTTTTGTAAACAATAATCAGAATACCAATGTATTAGGATGCGATTTATAAAATTGCTCATTGAAGTGAGAATGAAAAGATTCATAGTTATTGGTGGTTCTAGTTAAATCTGCTGAAAATACCGCCCAAATGTTTGGAGGGAAATTGGCATTTTCTCCAATGTAGTTATATACTAAATAATTTGCACATTCTAGATATTTTGGATCATCAAGAATTTCAGACAAAATTAATTTCAAAATTTATATTGCATTTATTTTTGAATCGATCGTTGCGATAATTTATATTAGTCTAATGCAATAAATATAAATTATAATACAAACAACTATTACTAAATACATAGTTAAAATGTTCCTACAAAAAAAAAATTGATATTTTTTTTCACAAGTTTAAGACATAATAAAATAAGGAAAATATAAGTTTATAATATTTAAGTGTTCACAAGTTTCTGTTAAAGTTTAAAATAACCTACCTATCGTGATTGCTATCTGAGTGGGTTTATGAAGAAATAGAATCTGAATTTATGTTGCATACCTAAAAAAGTTGAGAGTATATTTTTATGTAAAATTATTAATTTGCAATTGTCTGTCAAATGAGTGGAGTATAGATACTAATAATTATAAAACAAATAAAATTATATTCTACACATGATATTCATGTTGTTTCTTAAATTGTATTAACGTCGCTTTAAATCCGTTAAGACAGCTTTGATAAGATAAACTACGCACACCATACTTATGGCAATTAAGCTATAAAATTGGCAACTTAAAGTTATCTAAAATTATTTGGTTTAATAATAAATTTTAAACCCATAACAATACAATTATTTATTTCAAAAGATTAGATACTTTATCGTTTGTAATAAAAATTACATTTTTTTAATCGAATTATTGATTTTAAAAAAAATGTATGAGTGGGTATGTATAATATGCACAGAGTGATTTACCAAGCATGATCTTTCTTTTAAGCCCTTTCTTTTAATATTGAATTTATTCAAACTCTAATTTTTAAAATATTTAAATATACTTATAAAGACCATGTTTTCAAATTCTTTGGAAATGAATTTTTGAATGACTGAGTGCCTAAGTAAGTATATTTAAAAATTCCAAAAATCAGAACTTCAATAAATTCATTATTAAATAAATGGGGTAAGTATGCTTGGTGACCTAATCTAACTAGCGACGTAGTTATGGGAGGGAGGGAAGTTATTTCATAAATAATATTTATTAATAATTTATGACATTTTATATGTATTAAAAAAATGTGTTGTTAAAAATTTGTTTCAAATGTCTAATATAAATTATTTTACTATGTAAAGTGGTGTATTAAAAAAAATACTTAAAGCAATATAGTAGTTGTGGGAGGTGGGTGGTTGGGTGCGAATCTTCTTACCTGACGTTTATTCAAGAAATTATCCATCCCCTCCCCAGAACAAAATCATAATCATGCCACTGGTACCTACTATTATAGGTAAGATAAAATGAGTTGTGTTCTTGATAAACTTACAAAATGTCTAATTACATATTCAATCTTAATAATTATAGACTTACGCATCACGTGTATATCACATGTATATCTTGCTTTACACTTTATTATATATCCAAATACATATAATCTATGAACTTACCTATAATTATTCTTATTCAATTTTGATATAAGTTAAACTGTGTTGTGCAACATATATAAATATTAAAATAGGTATTTATATAATACTTAAAAATACATGATAAAAAGATACCATTGTTTACCTAAATTGGTAATTTTTTTATTAATATTTTATTTTTATTTATTGCGCATTAAAATTATATTATAATTTACTTGTGATATTTGTGTGAATAAAAATAAATAAATTCTATCCAAAATATGAATGAGTAGGTATTCAATACTAATATTATGTATTAGTAAATTAATACTTGGGTACTTATTTTTATTCTCGAATATTTTATTATCCTGATTTTAGATTATTTTGGGATTATCAAAACTAATTATTTTTGAAATACATTTTGAGTATAATATTATCTATTTCTATGCACTTATCTCAATAGAATACATTTGTTCAAATCACAAAAGAATAACCAAATCAGTTAGATTAATAAAAAATTTAAGTACCTACCTATTTGCATATCATACAAAGTTTGTGCTTTATAGTTTAATTAAATTTAACATGAATCATGATAAATATTACTTTTAGATTTCAACTCGCAGATGATATAATTTAGTATAAGAAGTGTAACTAATTTATAGACTAATCAACATTAATGGTAGATTAATTGTATACATTTAATGACATTGTGTTAATATTTAGTTCATATATTACTAATTGAGCCAACATATTTTTATTTTATAATGTTTGTTTTGTAATAATAATTAATTATAATTTTGTAATAAATTAACTGTAAAAAAAAATAAAAATAATCATTTGCGATAAAGTATTGGTATTAAAATATACGTATTCATAAATATTACAAATAACTTTTAAGCGTTCTAAATCAAAAATTTAATAAAATGTTGAGTAGCTATTATAGTATTATCTAGTCACTTTGTGAGTATACGACTAATGACAAAGGTACCCATTGCTTAATTCATTGGTACATAATTCATATCTGAAATCAAAGTTAAAATCGTTAAGTTAAAGAAATAAAAATTAATCATTTTAAAGGTCATCGCCTGCCGGGGTACATTTTCAACTCAACTCAGGAAATTGCATAAAAATATATTTTTTTTATATAATATTATAATTATAGTAAACTGAATTATGAGAAAGTTATTATATTAAACTGTTGGTAATTTACTCGAGTAGACAAAAAATGAAGTTCCCAAAAATAAGCTAAAATAATATATATATATATATATATATATCATCTACTCATGTATAAAATCTCATGTTGTTTATGAATTTTAATCGTGCAGAAAATAGCAATTAAGCATTAAAAGATTCTGAACGAAGCAATTAATGTATTGATTTTACAAAGATGTGTTCTAATTTAGGAAACTCGTACACGATTTATAGAAGAAAAAATCTTATGATTTTCAACTTCAATGACTTCTTTGACAGGAAAGTAAATTTAGTTGGTATTTTTGGAAGGTAAAAATTAAAATTTTCAGTAATAGATACTTTACTAAAAATGAAATTATAAAAAATTGAAAATGTTTACATAAAAGTAGTTTATTCTAGGGTATTTTAGAAATCTGAATTTGGATGGATTGATTTTTAAAGGATAAAATATAGGTGATCATACTTAAAAAAATCACACTCTATGTATGCATACACACATATATATATATAATACACTTACCTTAAATGTAAGTTCAATATCTTCTCTCACAGTAGCTTTTCAGTTTGAGCACTAGGTATAAAAATTTTTTGATAAATTTTTCAAAATGTTCAACTCTTTTGGAGTTATTTATACTCATTTAAAATTTTTGATTGTTTTTTTCATTAAATGTCGTTAAAACAATTTTTTCACGGTTAAAATATTTTAAATTTAATACAAGGATACTCGTAACTTGTTTGTACAACAATTAAAAAAAATCAAAAATATGTAGTCACAATATATTTTTATAAGCATTTAAATTTGGATTTTGATGGTAATCGTCAAAATTGGGGAAATGTTCAAATAATTTTGTAGTTAAAAATTCATAAATATTTAATTTTTAGTTAAAAAAGGTCAACAAGTGGATACCGCTCTGCTGTACAGTAATATCGAGTGAATCACTTTCATGGACGCATTAAATTTGTATTCAATGACATATCATTGTATACGAAAAACGATTCTGAGCGAAGATGATCTGTCAGCCTGCATAACTAAATGTACCTATTTTAAGATATTATTGCTATTAAAATAATTCATTTTATTACTATTGTTAATAACACAGTAATTTGAATTCATTTTTGCAGAACACATTGCATTAAAAAATTTAATTAAGTGTATAAAATATAATAATATACTGTAAACATTTTAAAAACCTTAAAAAAATATTATAATATTATAACAAAATAAATAACATCATTATTCCTCATTTAAATATCTAATTTCGTCCAAATTTAAAATTAAAATGTTTATAAAAAAATTATATTTTTAATATATTTTTTGATTAAACTATAAACTACTTATTGAAAATCTTGTTTTAAATTTTCAATCCTTAGTTATAAAAATTGAGTATTTTATTCATTTTTAACCACAAAATAATTGAAAAATGTTTGATATTTTGATGTCCAAATTTTAACTTAAAATGTCTATAAAAATAATTTTTTTAATATATTTTTTTGATTTTTTGGATACACTATTAAATACTTACGAAAAACTTAGTTTTAAACTTTCAATCTTTAGTAATAAAAACTGATCGTTTTACACATTTTCAACTACCGAATAATTTGCAAAAATTCGAAATTTTGATGAATTTGGTGAACATTTGAACTTTAAAATGCCTATAAAATAAAATGTGCATTTATATCTTAAATATTTTTAAAATTACATTTAGAACAACTTACAAAAAACCTGACAGACAAAAAAAAACAACACATATCATTGTAAAATTAATACATTCCTTGGTCCTTTCAGAATCTAAAATACAATACATAGTTTCTCATATGTATGTATAAACCAAATTTTTTTTATTGATACTTCAAGTTAAAATTTGAACGAAAATAGATATTTAAACGAAGAATGGCAATTTTAGATATTTTGTTGTAATTGAAAATATTATTTATGGGTATTTCAAACTTTTAAAGTTTTTTAATATATTTTATATGCACAATGACATTTTTAAATGTTTCGGCAAAAATTAAATCAACCTACTATATTACCAATAGTAAAATAAATTACTTTAGTAGCAATATTATCATAAAATATACGTACTTGGTAATATGTTAGTTATTTATAGAATGACAAACAATCTTCTTTCAGAATCGTTTTTTGTGTACAATGGTTAGGTTATCATTGAACTAAAATTTAACACATCCGCAGTGACCTACTCGATACTTACTATACAGTATAGCGGTACCCAATTGTGCATTTTTTGAAATTTTTTTTATTACGACGATATAATATTTATTTATACATATAAATCACGTGTTATTACTTATTATCGATTTATATAAATAGATATACAGTAATCACTAAATAGGTTTTGAAAATTAAATTTCACTTTTAATGCACCCACCAACTATTTCATGCTAAGTTTTATATTTTACAATTGTACATGGCACGTGCTAATTATTATACATAATAATTTTTTTTTTATTGAAAAAATATTCCAATGACCTTTTTTTATATGATTTATAGCAGGCATATAGTATATTACACGTAACGCGTGCTAATACTTAATTGTCATAAATCCTTTATTCAGATAAATAAACTATTATTACCTGTTGTAAATGATTTTATTGGAGGGATTTATACTTGAATATCTACCTATATAATTATGTTTGTATATATATTAAGTATCTAAAACGATGGGCAAGTGGAACCCATTCTGTTGTACATTAAAAGTCGGGCGTGTCACTGTTAGGAATATGTTAAATCTGAATTCAAAGATATTATATCATTGTATACAAAAAACGATTCTGTGCGAAGAAGTTCTGTCAGTCTATATTAATTATATAAATATATTATACTAACTACTATGTATATTTTATGGTATTATTGCTATTAAAGTAATTTATTTTACTATTAGTAATACTAATATTTAATTGAATTAGTTTTTACGAAAACATTTATATTCCGTGAATAAAATATAATAATATACTTACTAAGTTAGTACTAATTTCAAGTACTTACAAAAAATATTTTTAAATTACAAGAATATAACCAAAATATTGTCTTCGTTTAAATATCTAATTTCATCTAAATTTTAACTTGAAATATCTATTTAAAAAAATTGTGTTTTTTTATTTTTTAGATTTTTTGGTTTCATTATGTTTACATATGAGAAACCTTATTTTACATTTCCAATACTTGACTAAAAAATTGAACATTTTATAAATTTCAATTACAAAATAATTTACAAAATTTTGTAATGAATTTAGTCAAAAATTTGAACTTAGGTATTGACTATACAGTACCTAGACAGTTTATAAACTATATATTAGATTATATTATCAACAATATTTACTACAGAAAGTATATGGTATGATGATAAATTTCAGTTAGTATAAAGATTTTTGAAGTTCATTGCTTGTGAAATCGTGTACTGGAAAGAGGAAATGATTTTGAATTACTTTGCATAATTTATTAATATGGTAATACACGCATTAAATGGTTTGAATTTCCCTTGGAGCATTTAAAACATTAGTACATAATTATAAAAACTGGTAGTAATAATATAGTCAGCTTTCTGAATATTTAAAACTCAATAGAATATAAGTTTAAATTTTTTTCACTATATGCATTACTTTGTTCGTGATAAACAAATCAAGTAGGTACCTACCTAGTAGTATTTATTTTTTAATTAATATCTACATACAGACATGGAACCTGCATGTTAGGTACCACCGTCCACCGACCATGTTCTAATTACTTTTTCTCTTTTGGCACCACAAGTGGGATAATGGTCATAGCAATATTCATTGTGAGGGTAAGTTTGACCATGTCCCGTCTTTCTTCCATTTGTGGTTGTATACACAGTTTTATTGTTTTAATTTTCATTAAACGATACCACATGTGAAGGGGAGAACTCATAAAAAGTATTCATGGAATTAAGAACAATTTTATTTTTAAATTCCAGTAATAACAACTTATAAGAAACTTTGTGATACATTTTAAAAAAAAAATCTAAATTTTTTAATTTGTATAGGTAGGTGAAATATGAACAACTTGAAAGAAACCTTGTATTCAATTTTCAAGGTTTTAAACCATGCAAATTTTTATTGACATTTATGGAAAAAATAACTTAAATAAATGTCAAATGTCAATAATATAAAATTCAAAAAGTGTCATATTTTTTTGAAAATAATTATATTCATATTATAAAATTGCAAAATTAATTTTGTCGAAAACTGGTTTTGTATATACATTTCCATTTCTCCTTAATTCTTTTTTTTTTTTGTTTTCTCAATTATTTTGAAAAATACTGGGAATTTTTCACTTTTAACCCCCCCCCCCTCAACCTAATAAAGTACCAATTAGATTAAATTTATTACCAGAAACCACACTCAAAGTTTAAAATCTAAGTTTTTTTACTACTAGAAAAGGTGTCACAAAAAAACATATCATTGTGAAATCATTACATTTATCAATTATCGCTGTGCTTCGCTTAGAATCAAAAATAAATTAAATACAAATTAATAATCACTCAATACTAATAAGTATTTAAAATAAAATTTTAATACATCTTTTGATAGATATTTAATAATGTAATTTCGGTACCTACGAATAAAATAATTAAATACTTTTACTTAAAAACTTGATTTTCATTATTATTATAATTTTGTTTTGTATAATGCGATCTATTTTGATTGTTATATTTTGCCAATAGTTCGTTCACTCCGTTCGAATATATTTTAATAAAATAAATTACTGTACCACCCAAGCTTCTTATCTATGACACACTTAACTGGCTAACTATTTATAAATTCAATAAGCGTCTGAAAAGTTTTAATTTAATATTAATTATATAATATATTGTCTTAAGTATATTTATCAATCGATGTGGCATTCTATTTCAATAAGTTTTTTATTTAGCATTTTTTCATAAATTGATTAAATTATATTAAACCTGTTTTACATGAACTTACTAACATTATTTAGATTTAGCTGTAAGGGTATTTTCGACTATTGAAATATTTTTTAAATATTATATGATAGTTATTGCTAACAAAATACCTAAATTTATTCATTTTAACCACCATGATAGAATTGTGGATTGAATAGTACACCAATTAATTCTATTTATAATCTATAAAATACATATGTTAATTTGCAAATGTTTTCAACAAATATGCATATAACGATTCAAGAAAAAATTTTACAACGCAGAACTTTTTTTTTTTTACAATATAAACACATTTGAGAAAGTTACTATCCTATACATATTTTTATATATGCATATGATTCTAAACTTAGATTCTTTCACGTTTTTGTAATTAAAATTATTTTAAGAATGATCCACTGGTGTACCTAAACTATATAAAACTATATATATAACTTTCAAAATTATATCTACCATCATAGTAACTTTTCAATTTATTCCTCTTCAAGTAAATTTATCAAGTGCAAAGAAGATAGTATAATTTTTTTGCATATTTATGGTTAAATAAACAAACAAATTTCTAATTTCAAATTATACGATGTTTACATGTGTCTATAGTCTGTAGAAGTAATTAAAATATGTCAAATTGTCAATTATGGCAAATTATAATCGATAAATAACTTATCATAACTTATAATCAGCGGGCCGATTATCAATCAACAAAATAATTTACAACTTATAAGTAAAATAAGCAATGCGTATGACCTGGTTGCAATATTAGTTTTTTTAAAATTCATATAGCTCATGGCACCAAATTGATAAAATGAAAATAGATTTTTTTGAGACTTTGAAAGACAAATCTATTATTTATCTAAGCTTATTGATATTATTCTAAAATTTTACTTCATGCATGTGTTCATTATCGTATATAAATAGTATAATAGAAGTTCTCAAAAAATGATGAATTCATCAAAGCAAAGAGACAAGGAGTTATTAAAAAATCCGTTCTGTTTCCAAATAAAAACTTCTTAACGTAGAAAAAATATACGAAACATAGGTATATGTATATATCAAATCACATCAAATTTTTGAAAAATAACCGCAAACAAACTTTATATTAAAATCATTTATACATGGTTTATATTATACAGCAGCGGTTCTCAATGTTTTTATATCCACGTACCACCAACATAGTCTGAACATTTTTAACGTACCACTAATAATAATAACCTTCTTTTATTTTGCTCATCAAAAATGTATATGTATATGTATAATTCCACGCCGTCAATATATTAGATTTTTTTCGCGTACCACCTGTGAGCTTTCCGCGTACCACTAGTGGTACGCGTACCATAGGTTGAGAAACGCTGTTATACAGTATAGTCTTGATAATCACTTTTAAATTCAATCTCAGTGTTGAAATTTATAATTCCACAACAACAAATAACAATGGATAGAAACTTAAAATTGTATGATATTTAGTTTTTATTTAATGGTTAATTAGGAACGAAAGAACTCCGGTTATCTGGACCAGTGGTGTTGCAAACTATTACATTTTTTGAAGCACATTATTTTTTTGACACCCATCCTAACCAGATTAAAAAAAAAAGGTTAAATATTAATGTATACATAAATTATTAATAATGAACATTTTGCTATAGACTTTCAACTTCTTAGGCACCTATATCCACCAGCCGCATTAAATCTCAAATCCCGACCCTCAACAAAATACCTTTGTACTGCCACTGATTCCTGACTAAAAAATCATTTTATGATTGAAATGTAACGATTGTAACATTCATTTTTCTTTGGAAAACTTTTTTTCAATTTTCAATTAAAGTATTTCAGAATTAAAATATAACAAATATTTATTTATTTTCATTTTTTAGTATAAATTAAAGTAGTACAAAGTTCTGATAATACTTAACTGTGACATTACAGCTTTAAACAAGTAATTACTAATTACCAAATTAATTTTCTTATCTACACGTACAATTATAATAAATAAAATTAAAAAAATTATTTTAAATAATTTCTGAATGAATATATTTTTGTATTTAAAAATACGATTTTAAAAGTATTTTTATAAGTCTGTTAAATATACCCGTATACTATAATCATACACTTCAATATTTTTTTCAATATCGAAGCTTCCCACCGCGCAAAAAACTGTTGCAAACATTTCAGACATATATATTTTAAGTTCCAATGTAAACATTGCGTTGAAACGTTCCCTGCAGACCTGCATTTATGGTTTCATAAAAACATTGCTTTGTAAAAGTGTAACGTTTCCAAATACGTTAAGCTGCGTCCACACCTAACAAACAATTAGAAAAACGTTTGTCGAACGTTCGCCGAACACCAAAAATATCTAGCAAACGTTTGTTGAACGTTCGACGAATGTTTTTCGAACGTTTGTTTGATTGATGTAGACGTGTTTCCAAACAAATTTGTTTGTCAATAATCCAAACACAAATGTTCGTTCACTAAGCGAAAATTTTGAATGTATGTTTGTAAATTATATAATATTAATTTAAATAATAATAATAAATAATAATGGTATGAATCATCACTTGATAAAAATCGTAAAGTTATTGCTAAACGCACTGCCACAGAAATACTTTCACGAAAATTAATGTTTTCTTTTGTGACTTTTGAGCCAATTACATTAATTAAAAATTCGAAATCAATACTTGACATTCTGGTAAAATTACTAAATAAATCACTGTCATGTAAATCTAAAATGAAATTCTCACCACTGCAAGTCTTTCTTCTCTGAAAAAGTTGTCTTTCCCACCACCTTCTTTTTTTATTTGATATTTTATTACGCATTATAACAAACGCAGCAGCGCCAATGCAGCATGCGACTTGTTCTATATCTGACATGATCACGACTGTTGGCCAACATATAGCGAACAACAAATTATAACAAACATTTGTTGTCATTTAATAAAATGTTTGACAAACGTTCGACAAACAATGTTTCCCCAAACGTTTGTTAGGTGTGGACGCAGCTTTACGGGAACGTAACAGACAAACACTTGTCGATACGATGATAACAATGGGTAATTTTTGTATCGTTATATCTAAAAATAAGTATTTGGGATACACAATATCGTAACATGTGGAATACTGGCCATCATTGATTGGCTGGCGGCAGCGTTAATGCTTCATTTCTCAACTTCTCGTTTTCATTTGTCTGCTCTCGCCGTCTTTAGCGCTCTCGTAAGTGCCTATAGGTACTTAGTATTTTTATTATACATATTTTACGTTAAACCGTGATGAGTTTTGACCGGCGAGAATACACTGTAAACGACGACGTCGATTTGTTTTGTTTGAAGTGTTTCGAATTGTCATTAATTATTTAAATCAACAATTTACGTTTCGAATACTATGGCTATGGCGAATGTAAGTAAAAAAAAGGTAAGGTCTGTTTCATATTTCATTGTTATTTGTAAGTTATAACAATGTCTCTGCGTGGTTGACAGTCACGCCAGTGGTGAATAATACTTATACACCTGGGGCTTACGTCTAAGTTAGATGTGCTTATCATACGAGTTATTTTTGATTTAGATTATTTAAGTTCGTACGCAACGACGGCACGACAGTGTATCGAAAAACCCGCGTATGGTGCCGCCCTTGCCGCGTGTTTTTTGTTTACATTTGTTAAGTTCATACGCACCATACTGACGCGAGAGAAACGCTCAATAGTCGGAAAAGTGATTATGTAAACCGAAACGCTGCGAAATTGCGAACCACACGCGTGGCTGTGAAACAGTCCTCATTTGTTGTTAGTGTAGTTAATGTCAATCGTATCTTATTATCATGGAATTCCAGAATTGGTCAATGAAGTGGGTCGTTGCAAAATTTACAGATACTAAAGACTATAGTGTTCTTCCCATAAATTGGCCGATGGAAAATTAAAAAGAAAAGTTGACCACTAGCACGATCAAATTTTGTAAGTAGCCACCAATAAGATCTGTGATTAGCAATGATCTAAAAAAAGCCGCAAAACCAAAAGATTCACGGACATAGTGTCAAATTAAATTACTTAGAGGTAACAAAACTTATGGTAAGAAGAAAATACCATATTTAATTGACAGTATTTTGATGAGTAAACATAGTAAAAATATGAACTAATTATTGCAATGTTTAACTACTAGAAAACTTTAGTAAAGCATGGCATATACGAGTAGTGACATCTGATAATGAAGATCAAGTGGCAAAAAAAAGATGCATGACTCCAGATATTTATAGTACAGATGACGAAAATACCTATAGCATAGTATAGTGGATTATAAAATTTTTTAATGTTACATATTATTTATAATAATTCTCAAAACGCCATACAGTAACAGCAATTTGATAATGATTAATATTTAATTTAAATATTTGTATCTAGATGTTGGTTTTGTTATTGCTCCAGTCATATCCAATAAAAAATTAAATCTTTTGTGATAAATGAAAATATTTCAAATTTTGGAACCATTTATTATAAACAAATTACTTTAAATTCAAATAATGAAGTTCTTAGCTGTAGTAATCCAAAACATTAGTGTATTATCTTAAATCAGGGGTGTCCAACCTTTTGTGAAGACTGGGTCACATCATTACCCTATAGGTAGAAGTTGTTGTGGGCCACATACTTTTTTTTAATAATAATACATTCAAAATTAATTATTAAATTATATTTTATAATACAGCAATACATTTTTTTTATAATTTTACAATAACGAATAATAAGCAGAAATATTTTTACAAGTATTAATATTTAATTATAAGTACACAGAAAAATATAAAAAAAAGTTATTTAATGTGAAATTTGAAATTGTTTTTTTTTTTTGTGAAAGTAATGAATCAATATCTGGATCGATTGAAGTTGTGGCAATCCTTAAACAACTTTCAAGGTGCTTGTCTGATATAGTGGACCGAATCTTACTCTTTGTGTTTTTCATTCTTGAAAACAATTGTTCGCAAATGTAGGTACTGCCGAAAAGCGAGAACATGAATAAGGTATGGTCATGAAGGACTGGATATGTTTCTTTGGGTAGATATAATTCATAAAAATCTAATAAAAAAGACTGATTAAATTTTTCTTTGAGTTGAATATCTGATTGCAACTCAATGCATTCCATTTGAAATTTAGTTTCCACAGCTGTAATATCAACCGAAAATGGTATTGCGAAAATAGCAAAGAGTTGACTATTCTTACGAAAATCTTGAATTTTATATTCTTAAAATAAATTTGTTCTCGTAATATTAATATTTTTTTTTTTTTTTTATTATTATAATTAAGGCTTCAACTACTGAGGTCATTAGCCTGTATTAATATATTATATACAATTAATTCATGGTTTTTAAATTGAAGTGAGGGCCGCATAAAAATTTACCGCGGGCCGCGGGTTGGACACCCCTGTCTTAGATAATGGTAATATTGCAATAATTAAAAATATTTATAAACAAAATTCAAAAATTAATAATACTATAAAACTATCTGTAGTAAAAATATTAACCGTTCACAATTTATTTATAAAACCAGTGCCCAGTAGACATGTTGGAATTTATTTAATTAATACCAATCATATATCAAGTCCTTATGATATTGTTTTAAATACTGTAAAGTATAAATGTTTTTTTCTCAGCTTGTTAATAATCAAGTTGTTGTGATTTCATTACGTCACAATGTTTGATATAATTTGTAGTTGTATAATATATAATGTTTAAATATTTAATTGTATGTTATTTAAATTAAATAAGTGTAGAAATGTATAATTATGTGTTATGGAGTGTTAAATTTAAATTCTATATTTTTTATTCCAAAATCAATAACTTTTAACTTTGTACTCTGAGACATACTATATAATAATTTTATTTACCCAACTATTTTTATGTTGAGTTATTATCAATTAATATATAACTGATGTATAAAGTTTTTACAGCCAGTACCATATAGATTTGTAGTAATTATTTAACTTAAAAGTGCAATCAATATATTATATTATTCTATATGATACCATAATATGTAATGTACATAGGTATTTATATAAATTATATAAATTATATATATATATATATTATATCTGGGTTTCATATGGACATTTATTTTAAAATAAACTTATTTATGGTACAAATTTGATTTATTTATTTTATTTGTAATTATATTTCAACTAATAATAACTATATTTTATGTATTTGTTAATTTTTTAAAATTAAATGTTTCCACGGGTTTCAAATTATTAATCGATAGTACTTACAAACATCCCAGAAATAGTTTTTAGAAAAATATTATTGTGTGTTTCAAAAAAAAACATTCAGGTAACATAAATCTGAATACAGTTGCATAATGTTTTATACAATGTTTCAAACAACATGGCATAAGGCATTTCTGGAATGTATTTAGAACACATGGAAATGCCAAACGAATATTCCATAGTTCCTTGGGAATGGTTTTTTACATAACTGTCAACGGTTTTTTGCACAGTGGGTTATCGTTTATTATTAATTATTACTAATGACATTTGCTCTGCTCTTAAATTTAAAAAAAAATGATATATAATTTATCTGTATGGTGTATTTTTTTTTTATTTCAATCAAAAATTAAACTATTTTTGAAACTGACCACAATTTAAGAAACAACCGCAACTACAATAGTCTGTGACATATATATATTATCAATTTCTGTTAGAACATTCATTGTTAAAACAAAGTGAGAATAATTTCCTTTAAACTGTATGCATATATTGGTCAATGTCATCAGACAATTATCTACAGAGTACAAGTCAAAACCCAAATAGTCTGAATAAACAGACATATGTGCTACCTATGTATAGTTTGTTAATTATATATATAAATTGATGAATCACAATGTGAAATTGTAAAAATAAAATTAAAACAACATTAATTTATATACCTATGTATGAATCTATACCTACTGATTATTTACTATTTAATTATATTTTGAATTATTTCAAAACGTTTTTACATTTTAACACTTTGTATAATTAATAAAAGATACACATTATAATACTTAAAATCAGTTATTACTTTTTAGAAAAAATAACTATTAATAATGACATATATTTATATTTCATATTATAGACGTAAAATTTATATTTTACACATACGCATTACATATTATATTGAATGTACACCATTTGTCATTTGATTAATAAGCATTACAATATTTTTTAAATGTAAAAAAGAACTTACATTTAAATTATTTAAATAAGTGTTAGCTATTTTTTATTTTAAGCTTCCAATCTATGGTCATAGATATATGTTCCTTATAGCTGTCAAAACGTCAGAATTGCGTTCATTTAGTGGTATTATTATGTCTTCTCTCAACTCATTTACGATTAGTGTAGGCACATAGAAGTATAATAGTATATACATAATAACTAAATATCTATAGTTTACATTACTACTGCGACTAATTATAAAATTATACATACATACTACTATACTAATTATACACACCTGCCGAGTGTCGACTGTCTCCTCTAGCAATGTTCGTATTTCAACTTATGTGAGCTTATATGATTAAATAAATTTTGTTTGAACATGATTTTAAAATATATACATTTACAAAATATGTCAATTTATAATTACTACATTTGAACCAAGATTAATATAATTTATTATTAGTACCTTTCGTAATTAATTGTAGAAGGTCTAATGTAATTTTGGCGGGAGATAATATATTGTGACCATTATAATCTTATATTAAATTACGATAATTACCATGATTGTAGAAAGTCTGTATTACCTTAATGTTAAACAGTTGTAGTTTTATATGAAACACGATTCTTCTGACAAATTTACCCTTTACGCTATTTATGGAATTAAATTATTTGCGGAGTCGCCTGCCTGCAACGTTTATAAGAGTCCTTGGATCTTCGAATCCTATATCTTCAGGGTTATTGTTCAATGTTACCTATTCCACTTTGATCAAAGTATATATATTTATAAGTATATAACTCTCGCTGAGTAAAATTATAAATTAATATACTCGTATATATTTATCATTTTTTTAAACAAATTATTAATAAATATTTTTCGATTTTTGGATAAATAAAAACACAATTTGTTTTTGTAAGAAAAAAATAACATTTTAATTATGTTTACTTTGTTTAGTATATAATATCTAGTTGTTAAAGAGGAGGTAACATAGAAATATTTAAATATGAGAGATCGTATTATTGTTAATTTAATTTATCACAATGCTTTAAAATAAAGATATCGTAAAATATATACAGATAACCTGACCTGTGATGTTCAAAAAAAAATGCATTTAACTTATACTTTAATTTTTTAATATAATATAAGTTATAATCAATGTTTAGCATTATAATACATATTTATTATTTATATATAATATATACATATTATTACATATAGATGTATAATAGAAAATATTACCCAGTCCTGGATTTGAAAATAATTGGGTTATCACGAGGTCGTAATTATATCTATATTAATTCTGCTGTTTTATTAAAATTTACCCAAGATCAATTTATTTCTTCTATCGTGATTGATCTTAAACTTTGTATACAAACCGTTTGAGTGAAGTATTTCACGATATGCAACGCAATTATAATAGTAATTTAATATTATTTAATAAAATCTTGACGAAGTGCGTTAGTATAGTAACTGAGTCCGTGGTTTTGTATATTTATAATCAACATATAGGTATTTGTATTAAACTAACGTAAGTGCTTACCTACAGTATACAATAATTTAATACATACGGTTTATAATCGGGTATATATTGATTAGGTACACAACATAGGTACCTATTAATTCTATAGCATAATACGATTGAAAAAGGTATCTACCCAACTTAAGTTTTTAATTTTTTGTATTAATTTTCCTTTTAAATCTCGGCGTAGATATGCATTGTCGACTCTTAAGTAAGTAGTTGATAGACCTTATTTAACTTTCAATTGACGTCACACACCAATACGTCATTGTATAATATCTATTGGTAAATTATCATACCTTTATAAATATGGGTAATGGCTATTCAGGCTATGCCACAATCGAATAAACTTTTATTCACATTTCATCACTGCAGGTTATTTTTCAACTAAAAATATTAATGGATATTTTATAGGCATAGTGACAACTGACAATAATATTTAAAGACTAAATATATCTTAACAGATTATAAATTATAAGTATATCGATGATGTCTATATAGAAGATAGAATTACAACTTAACAACCACGTTACTCGTTATTACCAACATATATCTTAACAGTTAACACCCTTGTTTACACTACTTGTTTATTACTGGCTATTTAACCTTATTATTCTGTATTATATAGATATTTAATATAATATGTACAGAATATAGATGCATATCAACTATCGGCATTCAGCATACGGCACTCGACGACAACTAAGCAGCTCTATAAATAATAATGATCAAAAATGAAGCAATAAAAGTATATAATATAAATATAGGTACTGCTTAGAACGTTAGGTTATTAGGTTAAGTATTATGAAATAATTGAAATAGACTAGGTGAACTAGTAAAAATTGTGATAAATTTTCTGATAAATGTATTTTGTTAATATATTCACATGCATGACGTATAAAATGTCGATTTTAAAAACAAAAACTAATATTAGTTAACAGAGATGTCATTTCTACTATTATAATACGATTATAATAATATGAAGTTGATAAAATAATCAATGATCAATAAAACTCTAAGAAAATCTAATTAAATTCACTATAATAAAAAAATTTAATGGCTGTAAATAAACGTAAATTATATAATATATTAAAATACCTCTACCAATTTTAAAATTTTTATACTTGTCATTAAAACTTTAAAATCATGCAAATCAATACGATAATATTATTTAAAACCTCTAGTGTGTCAATCAATTGGAGTAGGACACAGCATGCGACTTTAAATTGCAAGGACAGTATGCCGTCTGCTTTCAAAGATTCACAATGGAACAATATGTATCTATATTTAATAATATAACATATACGAGGTGATCCATTTAAATGTCTGAGTACTTATATTCATAATATTTCGAAGAGTTTTAACTTTTTTGAAAAAAAAAACGATAAAAAGAGTTTTTTAATACATAAAAATTAAATTTTAAACAAGCAGTTAAATAGTACAAGTATTTAAAGATAGATGAGCGGAATCCATCGACACAGTAAGGGTGCTCCGCAAAATATCAGTTGTAATCCGCTCGTCTAAATATTAAATACTGATAACGAATTAATTACTTTTAACTAATTCGATTTTTATGTATCAAAAAATTCAAAAAAAAATTTTCCTCTTTGGAATATAAAATTAAAAAAATAGATGTGTTGTCATTCAAAATAGTTACAACTTAAAATATTGAGTGTAAAAACTTAAATATATTATCTTATAAAAAAACAATTTAAGAATAGGTAATCAACTAAGATTAAACACATAAATATTTTGTCTTGAGATATATCGTTATTAAGACAAATACAAACAATCGATAATTGATCAAGATTGTTGATTTAATTCTTCATTCTAAACCATTATAATATATTTAAAAGTTTTAATTATAATTTTATTGACGTTAACATTATTTTAAATGAATAGTTTTCCACAAGAGTAAAAACAATCTTTGAACAAAAAAATATACTTAGATGAATATAATACAGATAATCAGTACCTAACTGATAAAATAATTTAAATAATATTTATCATAAATAAACTATAAAGGGAGAAAAAAATATGTAAATTATAGTAATTTACTTAATATTCAATTAAAAATCAAATTTTAAAGAACTGTAAGTATTTCATTAACATATTCTACATCGTTTTATTAATAATACAATTTAATATTATTATAATGACGATATTAACGATAGTAAGTATTATTTATTTTGTATGCCTATTAACTATAGGCAAGAACTTTTAAAAAAATAAATGTCAACACAACTTGTGGGATAAATTGTTTTCGAAAAAATGAAATCGTTTAATCTTCATTATTTATTGGTAAAGACAGTAATTACAAAGTTGTAATATATAAATAATACATATATCTAATATTATAATATAAGAAGTGTTTGATTCTCAGAATAATATAATATTATTATTAATAACGTAATTTTTATGTTCCAAATTAAATTTTGTAAAATAATTTAGTCTGTATAGGATATTAGATTTTGAGTGGTTGCAATTAATGTATTGATTTTACAATGATATATATTTTTATTTTGTGCCTGAAATCATCTTTTGGGTCAGTATCAAAATGCTACCGTAGAAAATTGGATCTAGTTGGTAGTTTGAGGGGTTAAAAGTAAAAAATTGACAGTACTCTTCAAAATAAGTGGAAAAAAAAGAAAAAAAATGCTAATTTTGACGTTAAACATGTATTTGACAAATTCGATTTAGTTTTTTTTGGTGTAACTAAAACACGAATAACCGTAGATACCTACTTGACATTTTTTCTATATGTTTTTATTATCATTTCCTACACGTGGCATATTTTTCTAAATATTTTCACTTTTTAAGTTAGTTATTTATAGACATTTGAATTTTTTTCAATAAATGTTGATAAAAAAATGTTTACTAGCTCAAAGAAAAAGCTTGAAAATTGATACATAGTTTCTCATAAATATTCCATATCTCAAAAATATTAAAAATACATAGTCACAATATTTTTTATACGTGTTTAAAGTTAAAATTTTGACAAAATCATTAAAATTTGAAAATTATTTTGTAGTTCATAAAACTCATAAAATGTTCAATATTCATATCTAAGATTTGTGAATGTAGTACAAAGTTCATAAGTTGTTGTTGGAATAAAAAAAAAGTTGGACGTTATTCCATAAATATTTTTTTATGGGAGTCTAAAGTTTAAATATTGATAAAATTGAGTAGGTAATCATACATTAAATAACGATTTCTCATCAAAGGATTTTCTTTTTTTTTGTTGTGATTTAAAAACTAATTACTAAAAATAATTGAAATTTCCACCAAATGTTTATACTAGCATTTTTTGTACAGAATATAATTTTCTAAATATTTTAATTTTTTCAAAGCTTTTTAATTTTAATAGACATTTTTAAATTTTTAGATTTTTTTTTATAAATATCGATAAAAAAATGTTCGTTGAGTTAATAACTTTGAAAATTAAATATAAAGTTTTAATTATAGCTATTTAATAAAATAAAAAATACATAGGTACAATTTTTATTTATAAGCATTTAAAATTCAAATTTTTACAAAATTCGTCAAAATCATTAAAATTTTCAAATTATGTTATAGTTAAAAAATTATAAAATGTTATTATTTATAGCTAAGGATGGAAAATGAAATACAATTCTTTAAAAGAAGTTTATACTGTAACCTAAACATTTAAAATATATATAAAAAAATTTTTTTTCAGTTATTTTTATTTAAATTTGGACGAAATTAAATATTTAAACGAAAAATAATAATTTTAACTATTTTGTTGTAGTTTAAAAATGTTGTTCTTGAGTACTTGAAATTTATAACGTATATTACTGTATTTTATATACACAGATACATAATGACATTTTAAATGTTTTCAGTAAAAACTAATTTAACTTAGATACTGTATTATTAATATAGTAAAATAAATTACTCTAATATATTAATATTAATGTATCATTAAATATACTTATTTATATACGCTGATAAATGGTCTTCATTCAGATTGTTTATCGTATGAAATGTTGAATCATTGAATTCAAATTTAACACATACATTCCAGTGACTAACTCGATGACAGAACGATGACGGAGGTACACTTAATACCTACTATACAGCAGAGTGGATACCTACTTTCCCTCTTTTTTTCTGATATTTATACACGTGATATTCTTAGTTACTACTTAAAACCACAATAATAAATAGTAGATAATACATTAATACTTTACTAGGATAAGCCATACCATGTTAACCAACCTTACTTATCATAAGATCATATACCTATCGGTCTTAAAGTTTTTAATTGATCCCAAACTAAAGATCTATTACTAATATACAATAATTATAAAGAAAGCACGTTGATATTTATAATACACAAATAATTGTTTGATGGTTTATTACTATTTATAATAGTAGCCCCCTCCGCCATAATAATCTTGAAAAAAATAATTTTGATTAAACTATTTCTTAGTCTGAATTTAATTCCTTCTCAGGCCCTATTTTCAAATGACAGATTAATTATATAAATTGGTTATTTTCTACTATTTATGTAATAAAATCCAAGGCTATCAACCTCGTAATAATAATATTAATAAATAGGTACTAATATAATATCCATCGATAAATCACGGTCAATAATACTTGAAAACTTTTAAAACGTACTCAATTATACGTATAGACTATACTTACGAGTCAATATCAATATAAAGATAATTATTCAAAAATATACTACTGTAGGTCCGTAGTAATGGATTTAATGAGACCATAACTAGGCCACTAGGCCTTGTTTTAAAATAATGTTGATTCATACATTTTTGCACGTAAACGTATAAAATGTCTTCGAAAATTAAATAGACAATTGAGACATAAATGCGAAAAATGCATGCTCTTTAGAATAGTGGTTAAATAGTGTACCTAAAGTTAATATAAGAAACTGCACATAAATTAATTTTTTGAGCTACTCGCGTAAACACATTTGTACATTTAGTATTGAAAATTATTTTTAAATTATGTACATTCATCAGTACGTAAAAGACTAAATCCTCAATTAGTTCAAAAATGTATTTATTTTTATTTTTTATTTTTTTAAATCCCCTTTTAAATTATCTTAATGACAATCTTTATCAAAAGACAAAATTATTTAGTTATCTAGTTTACAAATAGTATACAAATATAAATAAACATGATATGTTATAACAAAAAATAGTATCACATTAATTTAGAAAAATATAAGCACACATCAAAGTATGCTCAATATTCCAGTGCCCATATTATATTATATTATATAAATCATTTGTACAAACACCAGAATTATGACTACGAATGTCCATTTTATGTTAGGTATATATTTTTAATTTATTTTGCATAATCTACTTAGCAATCAAATAAATTGCATATAATAATCGACGTCTATTTGATGCCGTCAACTATCGTTTGTATGTAAATTTGTTCAAAGTGAGAACTAAAAACTGTATTAAAACAGACACCCACTAGCAGAACTTCTCGTTTACTAATCACTATTGTCTTATTACTACATAAGTATAAGTTATATTTTAAACAAGCACATTCTAAAATGTTTGATGTCCGTGAGCGAAAAAAATACAGCAACTGTGTGTCGAATATAATAGTTATTTAGCATATAAATTTGGTCGATTGTTCGATGATTAGTAATATTATATTAATTTTAAGTATATCTTTTTACTGACTCCGGTATTTACATTATACATTTATGCAGTATTCTATCTTATGTCAAATTATTTACAGGTATTAGTACCTATGTCATAGATTAGTTAAGAAAATTATACAAGATCAATAAAATGCATGTATTTCATGAAAATTTGTCTTTTACTCGTTATGTGTAGTCACATAGGTCTTTATAATTTCATTGCAAACTGCGAAGTGTACAAAATTAATATTCTCTTTACAAAGATAAAAAATTTAAATTATCATACATCTCATGATTAGTAATTACCTATAGTAATTTGAAATTTCATTGTGTAAATGTGTGTATATGTAACACATTATACCCAATACACATTACATATACTCAAAGTTATAATGTTACATATTATTTATACATTAATACATCTTTCAGTTACAAAACAAATAAATTACAAGCAAATATAGTTAAAACAAGTAACAACATCATACGGCATTCATTAGCATATTTCAACCGGAAAACTTTTGAAGTTTATGTATAGCCGCTGGGCTGACGTGATTTTCAATACTGACTTGTGCAAACCTGTATAATATAATTTTTTCCTTGACTGTGAGAAACACCATAGTATAACTGTGAACGACGCAGTTTTATTTTATTTTTTGGTACCGATACGAGTTGATGATGGTACGTAGGATGAAGTCTTGGCAACGTTGTACATCACCTACAATGGATTTAGTGGCACAACGCCACAACCCCAGAGTTGTCAATGTCGCCAGTCCAGACAAACTTTATACAATAGGTATGCCAGTCATCGTTTTTTTTTCTGAGGTTTACCCGAGTCTGCATTCAATGAACTAATAGATTTATTTTATTATTTTTTTTTTTCGTACGCTATAGGCGCGACGCTTCTAATTCCTAATATGAAATTCCATCATAATGATGCATTTCGGGGTATTTTCATTAATCATTTTTTGAATGAAAATTAAACAAAATATTTTCCAATCAGTAAATACCTAGTCGGCTCTTCATATTTATGGCTATGAGAATATTCATTCATTTAGGTAGATTGTAAAAGTTTACGTTATCTGCAGTACAGGTTTCTTAATGTTATTGTTGTATTGTGTACTAAACACCTCGTTGAAGAATTAATCACCTAAAAATATGTTAAAAAAAAGCTCTGCAGTAGTACGTGATAATCAAGCAGCATATTATTTAGCTTAGATACCTATACATAAATAAATATTCGTTTTAACTTGGTATCATATGATGTTGATATATTACTATAATAATAAACTTATAATAATTGAGTAGTTGACTGGAACTAGAACATAATTATGGCAAACTTTGTAAAATTAAATAATGAAGTTCACAAAAACTTAAAGAGAAATTAAGTAAATAGCAAAAATTATACATATAAGTTGTATTGTTGATTATTTTATTTTTCATACTTCACATGGATTTTTGTACAAAATTGTTTTACATAGCAGTTGTATAAGAATATAAACTCCAAAGCTCATATTAATTTTTTTTATATTTAAAATTTGTAAAAGGCCTAAGTATCCAAATAGGTGATCAATTATTATGTAGTAGAAATTCGGATAAATTCATTATTTTGTTTCTCGTCACAACAATAATTATAAGTGTGAAAATCTGAAAATATTACACGTGTTATTGCTAAAACTAGTGCTTGCTCAGTACTTCTTCATTCCTAGCACTGCCAGCTGGTGAAGTACATTGAATACATTTAAAAATACGCTAAACCAAAATATTCATTAAAACGCAATTACTGTCGAAGGAACATTATCTATTATGTTTATTTATGTTATCTAGTATTTATTTTTATTTTAAGTATACAATATCTAAGGCGATGTGAATACGTATTAATTTGAAGTATTTACGTAGTCATTTTTCAATTAAAAAGTAAAAATCTTTATTTCCTTTTTCCCTAAAAACAATATCATAAAACAATTTTTTCTTTACTATTTTTATTAATTTAAACATCAAAATTTAAAATGTTGGTCGAACATAAAGTAATAGTTCATCAATTTTCAAGTTTTCCATTTTGTACATAAATATATAACATAATAAAGTTCATATATACATAACTTAACAATAATTAAAGTACCTATTTTGAAACATGTTTTCTTTATGAAAAAACACTATATCCTTTTATTTTAATACAACTAATATGATAGGTAAATATTATATTTAAAATATAATGTCAGTTACAATATCGGTATTGATTCTTATTTGTCATTAGTCATTACGAATATCTGAATGTTATTTCTTATTTTGTTTATTTATGCTAAGAAACCTTTTAGCATCATAACACGACAACGGTGGAATACAAACAAAAATCTATTATTGCAGATGATATCTAAAAATTAGTAATGTAAATATATACAGTATTTTTTTTTTTTTTGTATTATACCTTGTAATATTCGTGTATTAAACTTAGTATAATACCGTGTGCAACGAATCGTAAAAATTAATACTACACAGTGTGTGTGTGTGTGTGTGTGTATAATACCATTTAAAATACGTGTAATATTCAAAAAATTCACATCACTGTTTCTATTATCGTGAGATTAAAATTAAATAATGACGTTTTTATAGCTGATTATAAAAAAAATCTAACAAGAGGTTTATGGTGAAGATATCTATAAAAACTATGGATTTCGGAAAAATCTCAACTCTAAAGTGTTTAAACACTCAAGGATATTGTAAGTACAGAATAAAAACCAGTTCATATAAACAAACTTAAATATCTGAGCATTAAAATTAAATTTCCCATTTAAATGACTTCCTTTAAAAAATTAAGTGTACCTATACAAATACTTCATCATTTGTATTGAAAGACGTAAATCATATTAACATGAGTTTTAATTTCTCAGAATGCCCTTGATATATAATTATAATTAAAATTAACTTCAATTTCAGATTTATATTTAGTATTTATGCTATCTTACGTCGCGATTTTCGCTGCTATATAGTTAGACGAATAGCTACTATTGTTAATTTTTACATAAATAGGTGTATATTATTTAATTTTTGTTTAACTAAACACTCCTTATGGAGTATAATTTTTAATAATATATTATTGTTTTATTGTTCTTGCTACGAAACCTTCGACTAAAAAATATAAATACAATTATTTGTTAGCTTTTAGTCTTTCTGACACAAGACTCAATGATTATGAGTATTAACATAATCAAATGCATACATGATAATATTATAGAAAAAGAAAATTAAAAATAAGTAACATAATTATTAAATAACATGCAGAATAAAGAATTTAATGCATATTAGATTATACATATACACACACACACACACACACATATATATATAATAGGTAACTGTGTTTAGAATTGGTGTTGGAAATAAATAAAAGATTAAACAAAATAATTTGATTGGGATTACTACTAATTACCATATAATAATATAGTAATATGTAATACTATTTCATATATCTATGCTAATTTTTTTAAATAATTATAGCTACTATAGTTTAATACACGCGTGTTGTTTAGACTTTAGATAATGTGTTTACCGTTTTAATAATAGAAATTTTAAATTTTAAACAAATTAGGTGGTATATATTACAATAATATCCATTAGTTATTTACTAAAACTCGATTTCGAATTGTAGTCTTATAGAAATCAGGATAAATATTATATACCTGTGTTATGCGATGTACGCGACTACGCGAGAGTACTTATACTGCTATTATATACTGTGATGTTCAGGGTCGTTGATATGATTTAAGCAATTATTTCTTCAATAGATGTCTTAAATCTCAACACTTTTTGTTAACAAAATTTATTACACTGACTATATTTGATAATAGATACGTAATAAATAGGATTAATAGGTAAACACATATTTTTACATATAACTGTGACATGGTAAATTAATTTCAAGTGATTTACGATAAAATTAGCTGTATTTGATTTTATATATTTTTATATTAATACATGTTGTTACATACTTTACAATTATTCTATTTTTTCACATATTTAGACAATTTTAACAATCTTGATAGCATTTTATCGGCTAAAATATTACCGTAGGTTAACTAATTTTTAATACACAAAAAAAGAGCAAACACTGTGGCGACGAATATTATAATGAGCAGTAGACTAAAAAAACTTTCTGTCGGTATAAAGCAAATTTCCGGCCGAATCGAAATTTGAAACTTTAAAAATACAAATTGCAATGAAGATAATTAATCATATTTTTTATATTATTAAGCTACTGATAGGTATTTAATATGTTTTTTAAACTTAGTATTTTTATTTAGAATATAAGGCTATATATAAAGGCCACATATTTAAATATTTAAAAATAAATCATAATAGTATAAAAAATATTTTAAGTTTTTAGCACATATTTGTGTACATGTTTTGGTTATATAAATACATATAAGTCGGAGTCCTAGTAATGAATATGAAAAGTTTAAAAATTAAAATGAACAATGTTAAATACGATTTATGATTTAATAATATAAGATATGTATGAGTTACGATTACGATTTACAATAGATAGGTGTAATTAATTAAAATTAATAATTTAAGCACATAATTGAATTATCAGTAATCATTCAAATTAGTGAAATTCTACAAACTCATCGAGCTAGATAATTATTTTATTGTAGTATTAAACACAAAAAAAACTAGTTAGATTAAGCTATTGTTTAAAACATGGACTCTGCTCGAACAAAGAAAAACCTGTGATAACCGATTAAAACAAAAATTACAGCTTTGTTTGTTTATTAATAAAATAACAAAATGCTTATGTATACACAAAATATTTTTTATATATTGTTATTTATATAAAATTGTGAATATCTACATCATGAATATTTTTAATTTTTACAATTTTCTGTGTTAGACTTGACCTACGACAATTAACCAGTTTATTTAAACAATTTCCAGTATATAACAAAATACTTCCTATTCGTTTGATAGGTATCTATAGTATATCTACTTGACAAATCGTAATGTTGTTTAGACTGTAAGTATAATAATCCTAAATCGGTTTCATAATTTTACATTATTCTATAGAATCGAAATAAACCTATAATAAATAAAAGTAGACAGGTGGGTACTCAATAATATAGCTATAAAACTGATAAAATTGCTATTTTAGGTACATAATGTATTATATTAACTTATATGTAATAAAATAAAATCATGTAAGATACAAATGCACATCATTGCGTCTCGAAAATGATGCCACTGGACTTCAATAAATTAATGCAATTAAACATGAATTTGAAGAACACCATATTATAGAAATAAATTATAAATGATAACAAACAAAACATTTGTAAATCATCGTCAAAATTATAAGCTATTATTATAATAAAAAATTGTGTACATTTTATACGAATAAAAAAAAATTAAATATTTTTAAAAATGTCTTGCTTAATTTGTACTCGGGTATAACTATCAATTATAGTAGATACTATACGTGTTTACAGTGCAATACTATTTTGTTCAATCTCGTGTACTGTTAATAGTCTTATCAATATAATATATAAACTAAAATCAATATTTTATAATATAAATATAGAAAATAAATAATGTTGATAATGAAATACTAAGATTGATTTATCATTCACACAGGATATTCAACCCGTCACCCAAAATAAGCTATAAAAATATGTCAATGGCATACATGACATATGTTACACGTATCATAGTATAATATTATCACGATAACGATTGTAAAATATGTATATATAAAATATAACAAAACTAATTTTCCAACGCCACCATTGCAGTATAATATATAATTATGGTAATGGATACCATATCAATTCCTACCTTATTGTCATCCCATTTCATATGACACATTTGTATAACAAACAATTTCATTTGTATTCTGAGGAAAAATATGATAAAATGTATAATAAAATCAAATATTAAAAAACTAAATCTTAGTGATTACTGTGACGCCTTATTTATAATAGCATACCACAACCGAGAAATCGCTAACCAGAAAATATATAATTTAATAAAATTATATAATTGTGTTAATGGTATCGATTTCAACAGACGTATGTGGGAGGAGATTCTATTCATGCTATTATAGATCATAGAATACCATAATTCTTTGATTCGAAAATTGAATATAGGTCACGTAATAATATTATACCTATTATTTATACCTAATATAGTTAAATAGAAAACCGTCAAACCATCGACGTGTGTAATATTGAAGTAAGTAAAATTTACTACTACTTACTGGAGGGTGCTATGAGTCAAGTGATGCAACTTCCGGAGGATTAGGAGTATCGATCACTGGAGTCCTCAGTTATCAATATTAACTGCCATAATGAGTCCTAGATAAACCAACAATAGTTTATTTCCGTATTTTTATTTTAATTTAAAAAACTGTTTATTCATTTGATATCATGAATATGTTAGAACCCTATTAATCGTCAAATTTTCAACACCAAATTTTGGTTACAAGAATAAGCGCAAATAACGAAGAAAAAACTTAAATTAGGGCCACTTTATAAAAACTGACACTATAAAGGGTCCCAGTTTGACCAGTTGTGCTACTGGCTCGGGCGTATAATATATTATCGTAATATTTATATTATATGCACGTAGTATGTACTATAATAACTTATTATAGGTACACGAAGTGGGCGCGTATAAAGTGTATATACCATCACCATGCATGGTAATAAATACCGTTATAAATTCGAAATCGTTTTACGCACAATGCTCTCGGCAAAGCTCAACGACAGATGACTTTTTTTCATCCATTCTGGTTTTATACACATAAAAAGTTACGTACTGCAGCCTGTAGGTAATAACTATATAGAGTATAAAAAAAAATAGGTATACCACTATTACCACCTATAGTACTTATATAATATATATATATTATGCATGCCAATACTCGGGTAGTATTCCGAATACTTTTTAAATATCCAACTACTGTGTTATTTAAGCACTCAATAGTATATAAACTCACTGAATGTTAGATTCCTATACCATAATATCAATAAAAAAAAAAAAAAAACTATTATTGTTAATACAAATTGTATTAATGCAGCGGCGAGTCGTGTGAAAACATTTAGATCTGTAAAAATCATCGTAGATATATCTTAATTGGTGGTAGGTACTAACCACATGTAAAAATATATATATATATTTTCGGTATTATCTTAATAATTTATATGAGATAATAAATTAAGTGTTTCTATGAAACCCTCACTTTCTTGGAGACTAATACGAACAGTGGCACCGAGCATACTCCTCAGAAGGGTCAGTTGCCCCCCTACTGTTTGGTGGTAGATAAGTGAGTGTGTTGGTGGTTGGTTAAGACGGTCTGGTCATTGAAATGATTCAGTGGTTCGTTGCCAAATTTCAATATTTTATAAACCAAGTAAGTTACCTTACCGTAACAACAAGAGCAAAGAGATAAAAAGATTTAAAAAAATAAAACGTCATATGAAATTCATTATTTTTAATTTTTTATTAACATTTAATATTGTTATTATTATTATATACAATAAATCATAATTTTATTTGCTAACTAAATAACATATTATAATACATTTTATTAGCTAAATATTAATTTATTTGCGAATTTCTTTATGGTATATTTTTAATTTTTAAAAATAACATGTTACAATACTGGTAGGTATGACCACAAAATAATTGAAAAATATTAATTTTATAGTTATTTCAATTTTAAATATACGTATTATGTATAGACGCAAGACTCTATAACTCTCATTACTCATGTCGTCGGTCAAAAACTCACAAACTATATAGGTTTGTCTGACTTCGAATTTTTCTAGTAACTATAATTAAAGTTCTTTATGAAATAAAACGTGCGTGATGAGGTGACATTGATAAAAAAAAAAAAAAAGAATTCTGGTGCACGTCCTGTGGGTAAATGTTGTACAGTAGTTAGTCATCGAGCATAATATGCGTGCAAAAAACCGGATTCGTCAGACAGCGTTGGCGGCGGTTACGAGGATAGTAATTAATAATTGTAATAACAATGCTCGAAAATGCAATAATTATTTAACGATATATTTATGTATTATGTATTAATATCGTATACTGTACAGTGATTATAATTTATGTACTATTATAATTATTGCAATAACGGAGCACGGAGCGCGCGCGCGCGCCACCGACTCTGCCGACCGCCGCCAGGGAGCGCGTGCACGCAAAGACTTGCTCCAGTGCAACGACCACGAGTTAGGCTACCCGGCTGCCAGACTACTTCACAGTTCACACTTCACAGACAATCGGCGTCCGCGTAGCTGCAATACGTTTGTACCGCGTGGTCCGCGTAGTCGTGTGTCCCCCCCCGTCACAAAGTATAATATATTATATTATAATTAATACACCGATAATATCATTACACGTCGCCGTCAAGTCGCGGTAAGAAATCAGACGGAACCGGAATATACAGAAAACAACTGCACCGTGACTTGAAATCCACCCGCACGTCGTGTTGTAACGACGGTATATATATTGTTGTCCATTCGTCTTCGGAAACCGATCGTAACACTTTTCGGCCAGCAACGAGAACACGACTACAATGCTCGTCGAACTCGCTGCAGTGTTTTGGATCGTCGGTAAGTGAAATGCATCGTTTTTTACCTCATGATGATGATGATAATAATAATGTGTAATAGTATAATGCCAACACGGACACCATGACGTCTGGCGGGGCGGGGGGGGGAGTATAAAAAACGAAGTGTCCGAACTATAATATCGTTACAGTGGCGCGATATCGTAAAATAATAACACGGATGATGGCAACGACTTGTGAGTAATAACCAATGCATTCAACCATCTCTCGACGACCTATTCGCCTCCAACCCTCTGACGTCCGTCTATCGTAAAAACGACGAGCGTACGACAATAAAATGTTATAAATAATAGTAATGATGATAAAATATGTGTTTGCATGCCATGTATGTGTATCGCGGTATATATATATGCTTGGGGTCACCAATAAGGCAGTAGATGCGGCGAGCACCCCCCCTCTCCTCCCCACAACACGGATCTCGCTGGAATTCCGTGTAGCAGACATGTGTATGTGTTTTTTTTTCCGCAAACGAATCCCGATATATTCTCTTATGGGAGTAATGACAGACCGCAAAATATAATAACGACAGCCAGCCATTTAATATTGTGTTGTGGGTACACCGTCGCATGTTCTGAGAAAAAAACTCCAGCATTTTTGTTTTTTAATTTTGTGTCACGTTTGATAACAATGATATAATCGTGTATTCTTGTCCCCATACAATATTTTACCTAACAGCACGCTGTTTCGTAAAATCATAACGCTTTATGTGTAGGTACCTGCTACTACACCAAAAATATATCGAAATGTTACGCACGATAATATCGTTTTAATTTATATTATTATCGTCACGCTACAGATCTTGACAGACGGACGGTTGTCCTAAATAATTATGTTAGTCTAATTATTTTGTTCCTTTGTCGCCATGTATATTATTATGTTATACCCGTGTATAATTGTATATTGCCTATAAAGTAATATGTTGAGATATATATTTCGAAAGAAAATTTATTTTTTATGTAATATAAAATATTTCACCGAATTTTGGAAATCATAGATACCTATATCGGTATGACCTGTTATGTTCACTTATCTAAAATATATTTATTTTAACGTTAAACGTCACATTATGTATTGTATTTCTATTTCTATTGCAATTGTTGTCCATAGTATATATATTTTTTAATTTTAAAAATACGTTAACTGAAAATTATATTGTATTAAGTTGTGTGTTATTTATGATAATTATAAATAACAACTTAAATCTATCAGATAATCATCGTTAATTTTGTTTTCTAAGTAAATTAAGTTTTGCCATACATATATAATAGTAATTATTCAAAACATAAATATTTAATGTATCTACTTATGTCCTATAATGTCGACTAATAAATTGAAGTATTGTGGATGGTCAATCATATATTATAATGTAATATATCACCGTGTTTTAATTGTTTTAAAAGTTTGGTACTACGGCTTTTCATTATAGTCTCCGACCACATGTGCACATAATGTTATACACCTATACAATAGCGAATAGACGTTCGTATTTTATACATTGCCGGCGTTGTTAATAATATATCATCATTCATTATAGTTTATAACGTTTAAAAAATCAATTGCTTGAAAACAATTTAATATTAAATTTAAATAGGGGTTGTAGTTTTTCGATTTGAAAACTAAAAGTATACATGCGAGGTTTAAGCTCTATACAAACTTTTGAAAATAATGTATATCAAATACCTAAAAATATATATAACTTTATATTCCGACAACTGAATTCAAAAATATTTGCTCCTGATCTCTGAATACTCTTATTTGTTAAGTAATTTTTAATTACTAATTTTCTTCGTAGAATAATTAAATAATCGTTATAATCGTAGTATATCGTACTCTGGTCGTATCATACGTGTCAATAGCAAATGCGAAAACTTCGATATAAATTGAAAATTAATTGACGTGTACATTTAAACATAAAAATCCCTCAAAATTACTTATTTCGATTTTTTATTTTTTGTGCAGAGTTGGCCAATTGATTGGAGTAATGATCTTTTAATCGTAATATTATTTCTCGTTATTTTTGTGTAGGTACATAATTATATAAATACACAGATTATAGGTATACGTGTTTTATTTTTATCTTATACAACAAGCACCAATAAAATCTAAATATTTAATTTTCCTCCAGGTAGATTTTTATCTAAAAAAAACAATAAGTATAAATACGGACTATGAAATGTATTATTAAATACAAGGTAGGTACAAAATCGTTATTCAGACCACCCGACGATGTACACATATGGTTCTTAAATATTATGGTGTCGTAGAATCTTTTGTAAATAGAATAGCTCAATCGTTATAATAATACATACATCATTATATATAAAATATGATATATGTTTAAACAAAAAAAAATTCATTTAAATAAATTGACGCTAAACCTTAACCTAATAACAGCAAAATATACATCGTTAATACTCATTAAATTCTCAAATTTTTGTAACTAAAAAAAATGACGGCGGTAAATCGGAAAGCAAATCTAAAACGAATGTTCGCTACGTGATATTTGCGAATTATACAATTTTATATTTGCCAATATTTAAGTAAAATAAAAATAATAATATACATAATTAGGAAACCAAATCACGCAAATCCGGTTACCAATAAAAATCGGTTTTATGAATTCTGTTGTTTTCCGCTGCATTGTGCTCATCGTCCATTAATTATGTTTAGCTTTTACGAATAAAAAAAAAAAACGAATTCATACTATTCCATTTATATCTACCTATTATTATTAATACCTACGCGTCGTACGAGTTAATATATCGTGCACTGCGCCACTGCGGCGGCGGCGGCGGCGGCGGATGTTTCGCAACACGTATTCTGTGTCGGTGCCTACTTGGTTAACGTAGCTCGTATTATTATTATTATTATTATTATTGTATAATTTCAAACGCAATCGGAGAGAAAAGGGTTTTAATAACAAAACACGTTTCATACTTTGCGTGTTTCTTTCGTGCGGCCCCGGTTCGAGAACACGAAATTTGCTTAATTTCGCCAAGATCTTTCACTTGCCTGCGCGGCCGTGCACCAGAAATTGCTCAGTGCTATAATATTCTAGGTACTTATTATGCGGTATGTCGTGCGTATTATGTATTTATGTATTATAAATGCGTGTACCCATACATGTTGTTTGTTCGCAGCTAAACAGACAACGGTGGCACACATTATACAAAACGGCCCGTAACGTTACGATATACAATAATAATTGTGTTTGTATACACGTTATGTTATGATATTGGCACGAGGACAAACATAATATTATATACACATTATAATGTGTTCATACAGCACGCGCCGATTTATATATGGTGCTACATACGTCGCGTACAGTAGCCCGTGTGTGGTATGGCTTGCTCCGTTCAGTCGTTGCGAAGCGTCTGTGCCCCGGAACACCCGTCACAGATAATATTGTGCGTCACAATATTAATACTGAAATAATAACATTATCAATTAATGGGTGTAATACGCGGGTTTGCGGACATTATGGTCGGGGCGTATTTGTATTATTATTATTACTATTAGGCGGTAGCGTCCCGAAGACCGGTTGGGCCGTTTCCGGCAGGTACTTAATAATAATAATATCGTATTTAATTATTATTGTTATAACGTATGAAAATAATGTAATGCGCGAGATTTCATTAAAAAGGATTATTCTTCTCGAGCGCATAACACATCAAATGTTATTTTATAGTTGTTATATTATTGGGATAATGGGTTTGTCGTTTTTTTTTCATATATACGTATTACATTAAAATAAGGTATGCGAAATTGCGAACGCCGGAGCCGCGTCTGACGCCTGTTGAGTGTTGAGGTTAACTAGTGTTTTATGACTGTTTTTTTTTTTTTTCTCAATTTCTTCCGCCCGATTCCGAACTACCCACGTATGTTACACATTATGTTTTCGAAAATGTTGACTTATAAAAGTAAAAAACGTGTTTTTTATCCTTCACAGTATTTGATACAATATAATTTATGCAATATAATCGATTCTCATTTTTCATTTTAATGGCCGCGGAAACAATAATATATATTAATAGCGACTGTTTAATAATACATTTCGTGTGTTACACATTAGTGCATTTGCAGTCAGTCGAATATGTTTTACTTAAAGTAACCAACGTAAAACGGACCTCAGTCCTCAATTAAATTCAGCTGCACTCGATAAGAAAAATATGTCATTATTCTTAACATACCTAATTGTTAACTACCTCAATCAATGTCCAAAATATGTATCATGTAAGCAATATATAATAAATGAATGCATTTCATTTTATTATAATCACTAATTTAAACAAAATCACAATAAAACAACAGCAATGCAAGGTATATATTTTAATACTTATATAGGTATTATACTTAGACATTTAAATTAATTAAACATTGTTATTACTTATATACTATTATAGGTACCCATAATAATATGTAACATATTAACATATGATATAATATGTATATATTATCTATGCAAATAATTGTATCATAATAATATCTATTATTAATAAGTTAAAATAAAACATGTTATTTTAAAGTCAATACATTCTTCGCTCCGCACAGAATCTATAACCATACCTGGATAAATTAATTATCAAGTTGAATGGTATAATAAACAATATCGTTTATTAATTGATTATTTAATATTATTTTATAACTACAAAACTGAATATTTTTTAATTGTATTCAGTACAAACAATTAATTATTATTTACATTTATTTTATTATTGCTTCATCGTAGTTCAAATATGGTGTTTTAAATTTATTATGATTACTTCCCAATAATATTTGAAGACAAACGATGATATTTAACTAGAATTTCAATAAACCGAATTTTATTATTTTACTAGCGTAAAATGAATATTTGTCTTAAATAACGAGAAAAAAATAAGTCAGATGTGTTAGTACTCATATGTGTTAATACTAAACGTGTCGCTTACATTTATCTTTACTTAGTCTTTGCTGGACGTTCTTCTGAATGGCAAGTTTCCATTGAATGTTGCCAATGTTTTAGGCTTTTTATACTCTAAAAAATATAACACAACAGCGCCTTAAATATAACGTTCACGTATTGTTTTTTTTTTTTTTATTTTGTCCTACTAAATTTAAGAAGTTGTACCTATGTTATTTGTATCCCTTATAAGTTATGAATTAATGATATATTATTTTTTGTGTCTCTTACAAAAACTGTTACTTTATTAACATCTGGCATGTATTTGTATTGGCCTATATTTTACGCCTACCTTCTTAAATAAAATATAAAAAATAAATATTTTTAATCACTAGAGCTTATTAATATTAATTAATTGCATTTGCGTGTTGTTTTTGGCAATTTTTATAACTGAGGTTTGGTCAAAACTTGTCTTACATTACTTATAAGTTCCTAGGTAGATCATTTATTTCTAATTAAATCACGTCACATTCAAATCATTAATTATTATTCTTATTCTAAACGTCTAGAATTTTTTACATTTACATGAATAATTCAATGTAATGAAATTTGGCTTATCATAGTTTTTTTTTTTTGAAATGACTTATTGGGTTAATACATTAAAAACTAGTAAATTTTATTTATGTGTTATTTCAATCAACTAATTTTCAGTAAGCTTTTTGCACGATTTTAATTTATAAATATTAGTATATAATAATATATAATAGGAAAATCACTTATAAAGACTTCTGAGAAAGTAGGACTTAAGATTAATGAAAAAACGGAATACATGGCCGAGAAAATAAGAATCGGGTACAAGAAGAAGTCATCAAAGTGAAAAAATTTAGATTTAAAAGAGTGGTCCAATTTAAATATTTAGGGTCGCTTATTACTCAAAATAACGACATATAAGCAGAAATATCAATGTGATTACAATCAGCAAATAAATGTTTCTATGGACTAAGTAAAATTTTAAGATCAAAAGCAATATCTAAGAACTTAAAAGTTAGGATGTACTTAATTTTGTTAAGACCAATTACCTTTTATGAAACAGAAACATGGTTTCTGAGAAAAATTGAGAAACTAAGGATGGCAGTGTTTGAAAGGAAAGTACTCAGAAAAATTTATTGGTCACACTTTGATGCCTGGACAAATTAATGGAGGAAACTACACAACGATGAACTCCATTCCCTTTTTCAGCGATCAAATATATTGAAAGAGATTTTAAAAAGAAGACTAATTTGGACAGGACATGTCTGAAGGAAACACGAGTCACTGATAAAAAAAGTAATAGAGGAAAACCCAGTAGAGAGGCGGTCTTTTGGAAGACCACGTTTAAGATGGGAAGATTGCATTAAAAAAGATACTGAAACAGTGGATCCGATCAGTCATTGGCGAGATCTAGCAGAAAATAGAGATAGATGGCAGTATGTTTTATTTAGAGGTATGATAGGCCGAAACCAAGAAAGAAAAAGTATATAATAGTTAGAATTGTTCAAAATTAAATTGTTAAACCGTTTATTATTTTGTAGTCATATATGTAGTATGTATCCTATCAGGTCCAGATTTATAGAATAATGGGCCCTGGGGCAAATAGTAAAAATGGGCTCAACATTACTGGCCCAAACATATAACTCATCATAAATATACCTCCTAAAATATTTTTAAATTGTATATGTTACAGGTGTAAAATATTCTAATTATTGACATTGACATACTTAATTATTTATTATTTTACAATATAAATTTTTTGAAATTTAGAATTCTTAATTTTTGTATAGGGACCACATAACAGTGTGGGCCCTGCGAACATGCCCCTCTGCCTTTCTGTAGTCTAGGCATGTATCCTGTAAGAAATATTTTAAGCTATTCAACATATTGTAACAAGTAAATGGAATAGAAATAAACATTGTTAACATTATTTCAAAAATATTTTTATAACTGTTGACATTGACAAAAATAAGAGAATAATGAATGATGATTAATGATTATGTAAATAGCACTTTTATTGACACAATGAATAATAATATAAATTACAATGAATACATGCTGTGATCCATGACCTTAATGACAAGTTTGGAGAAATCTGAAAATAATATTATGTTCATGTAATATCACACTGTTATAATTGAATAAATATTAAATCCCTACCTATAAGTATTTTAGTTTTAATAAAATGTGTGCCTATTTAAAAATTGTACACAGTATAAATTATAAATACCTTAAAAATACACAGAAAATAAATTCCTGCATAACCCACTATAAAAATATCTGCTTTGCACATAACAATTTCAATTTCAATTTGATTTAAGAAATTATTTAGTACCTAAAGATAGGTTCCTGGCCTGTCATCATATTTTGTTAATAAATTATAATAATAACCATGAATTAATAATAAATATGATAAGAAATCGTTTACCTATTTTATTAATACAATAAATAAATAACTATTCAGCAATTAAGTAACTATTTTTTTTCAAGCTTTAACATTATTAACAAGGTTACGAATTATTTAGGTAGGTATAATATATATTTTGGTTATTTACATATATTTTTGTTTGGTTAATTTTTTTTATAACTGGATTGTATATTAATTATTGTGACTACGTATTTATTTTTATTTTTTCATTGTGATTTATCAGTTTTTATTCCATGGATTGTTTATTATTACTAAGAACAAGTACATTAATTCAACAATTAATAAAAGTTATTTCATAATCTAATATAACTATTAAATATTAACTAGAGGTAATTACTTTTAATAAAATTTAACGTAAATTGATGGATTATTTATTCAAAATGATAAAGTTTTTTTTATTATAATATAAATAATGTTCATTGATGAAATTAGATTTTTTAGTAATTTTAATAAAATATCGTCTAATTGTATTAATTAATAATATAATCCAATAACTCTGTAATATGGTAAAAATAATTGAATACCTGTCCATGAATGTTGAACATTTTAAAAGTATCTACTTTTAAAGGAATTGGTTAAATAATTTTTTCAAAACTGTTGGATAGGAAATACTAAATAGTTAGGCTTAAAAAAATATATGCAATTAAAACCTATAAGCTATAATATATAATATAAATATAATATATAACTGTTAAGCCTATAGTAAACTTTCCATTATTAAAGTACCTACATAAATGGCTCTATTAATAGCAATCGCAGATAAAGAAAAAACATTTTTTGTTGTTTTTAAAAATTATATTTAACATAGGTATTATATTATTAAAAACCTTAAGAGGACGCTACACCTGTACGCGTTATCTCCGTTTTACAAACACATAACAAGGCAAATTATACGTTTCGAATAATCTATTTAAATCTGTTATATATTTAAATATTAGAGTGATTTGATCTTTTATCAAATTTAGAAGTAAAAATGTTATCTAGTGAATCCCATAGGTTTTTTGTATTTTAATAAAAGAGTTACATTTTAAAATGTAAAAACAACGCATACGTGTGTATAGTGCCATTTTAATCCCAGCAATATTTTTAAATATAAAACCATTTGACACTGTAGACCATAGAAAAATGATAAACTGTAGTCTGTAGACCATCAAGAACTAGTTAATACTTACCTAACTAAATTTTTGAATAAACATAAAAAGTCTCAAATGGTTTTCTAATTTCTAGCTATCTAAACATTGAAAAGCAAATAATTTCGATAAATAATGTATTCTGTATTGAAAAAATCGGTTAAAGTGTACCACGAGGCAGTATATTTTAAAATATTACCCATTGTCTTATTTCATATCAATGATATTAAAATCTATCGCATCATTTGATATTACCTACTTATTTCCACGTAGTTACCTAATACATAGATAAATGCTAATATTTTCGTTTTATTTGTGAATTATAACAATCTACAGCTATGCAATATGTTGCTTTTTTTCTACATAACAAAATTGTAATAGACTCGTTATTTTTTCATGATTGAATAATAATATAATCTATCTATACGTAGCGTAGACCTTAAAACTACTAATAGAGTGACCCTATATAAATTAAAATCAGATCTGAAATTGTGAACGCTAGTATAGTGACTATCTGAACAATTGGTACACGCGTGCAATAATTTTTTTATTTATCGTGCTCTGCAGATTGTGAATTGTGATGGTCGCTTGAGCGCCCTATATCTCTGTTCGCTACGCGTAATTTTAGTAATACATGGCCCGTGGCTGGTCTATGCGAATGTATAACTGTATAAGGTTGTCTATGATTATGAACTATGATCGCCAATAAATAATAATCATTATTCGCATTTAACTTTGATAACAGAATATTTACAGCATATATTATTTATTAGAAAAAACTGTTCATAATTGTTTCAATTAACTTTATTACCTGTCTATTTTTTTTATTAGAGATTCTATATTTATTGAAAGATCCAAACCTAATTCAATTAGTTATAGTGTGGTGTTGATTATTATTCCAGTTACGGTTTTAATTTAAGTATAGATTTAACAAATATAAATTTTCAATCATAAAAAAAGTACATAAGTACTTACACATAAGTGTATACTACTATTGAGGTACGCGCGTCTCAAATACTGAGTATTTTGTGTTATTGTTTTAAGTACTACACCGTCACACTTTGTTTACTTCAGCCATCAGTGCTGTATCATTATTTTAAATTTAAAAGTAATAATAAATTATTATAATCGGGAAACGATTTTGAGAGAGAATCCGATGATGTGCTGTCACTATACATTTAACATTTAATATTTTTTATTTAGGCATTGTTAAAATTTTTATTGATCATAAAAATAATACAATCATTATTTTCTACATACCTACGAATGTACGATGGAATATTTATGTTGCATTTGTATACATTTTTTAATTATTTAAACCAAAATAATTACAAAGAAATTTAAAAATAATAATGAAAATATCATTCAAATCTTGCAAGAAATTGAAACGTTATTTTTTAGTAAAATTTCCAAATTTTTAGTAAGCGTTGTTCGAATAACGATGATTATAGCCTTTTATTATTCACAATTGCAAAATCAATCTATGTTTAAAAATAGAAACAATAAAAACAACTAATACATGTAGAATGTATGTACCTACAGTTGGTAAATAATTTTTCAGGAATAATAGTGCTCCAAATGTTTCTTGTAGTAAATCGATTGGAATAATTTAGAACAAAAATATGACACGTAAATAGTAAGGGTAGTTATTTTTTAAATTGCGATTTATGGTATACACTTTTTTAATAAAATCTTAACATTCTTTGGATAATTGTTGTAAATACTAAAACATGCATGCTTTTGAAACTTTCTGAATTCAGCGAAACATCTCATTCGTTTGTAAAATACATACAGATCAGGTACAAGAATCTAATCATTATCTCATTGGTTTCCCATTTTTATGTCTAGGTATTATATCTATGCATAAGATACATCCAATTCTTGCAAAATGAATATTTTCATAACACGTGAATCGTGAATCGTCAAATAAATTATTTGCCATACTCTTGTTAATTCAATTATAAACTACCTATATAAAATGTAAAGTCTTTAAAAAATACAAATTATTTTATAATAACTATCTACCACATTTAAGTACGTATATAATTTCAAACATTTGTTTTTTTCTTTACGTGTGTGTGTACAACAAAAAATGTTAAAAAAGATTTATTTTTTAAAGTACAGAACTACAGTTACAATATACTGAGTATACAGGAGTATGCGCTGAATACAAATAATTTTTTTTATTCGAAATTGTAGGTACAACAAATATGTTAGGTACTTGTAGATATAAAATTGAACAATAATAATGAATAAGTATTTATTAGTTTTTTTACGTGTCATTACTTAATTTATATACCTGGTATCTGCGCTTCAAAGATATTATCTGATACACGTATTAAATAAACTAATATATCAACCATCAATTAGTATTTATTTATTAAATATTTAACAATTTTGTCAAATAACTTTTCATAACTTTCATTTCAGTATGGATTGGCCAAGTAGGCTGCAACATCTGAGCCAAAGTAGAGTTAAATATATTGCCCTGTAGCTTAGTTTTTTTTATATATAAAAATCAGAATGAAACCAAAATCTATTGACTTCCTCACTATAACCAGTCCTACCACACACACCCAAATTCCAAGGTAAATTGATATTAAAATATTCATCGGCTTGTTTATAAAAAGTTTCGTGGTTCTCGAGAATTACATTTTTGTATTTATTTAAACAAAATTAAATGCGAAATCTTTAATTTCGAGGAACATGCATTAAAGGGAACGAAAGAGAACTGACAAGCTTTAATAAGTTTATAAGAAAAACTACATCCCTCTCCTAAGCGTTTATCATGTCATATACTGCAGGGTATAAAAGGAGAATGTGCTGCTGTCATATATTATATTATCTTCCGTAACTATAAAAACTGGAACACACTAACCTAATATTCTTATATTAACGCCTAAACTATACATCTTAAATAATTTTACGGTGTATTTCAGAGCATTATACATTTAAGAATTACTTTCTTTGTTATCGCAAGAAAATATCATACTTGACAATTGGACTTCCATTGTGAAGCTGTTGAATATTTTTAACCACAATGAACCGAATTTTCATCTCACAATAAACCCATTCGAATGTGTATAGGAGTATATATAGGATATGTGGATATCAAAGACCAACTCACATTCTGCTGTAACATCGGTTGTATACGCGCGACTATACAGTGCAGTACGTGCGTCCGTACATTCTAACTACGTTGTTCGGTGTGCGATGACCTCTAATTTTTATTGCAATTAATTGAAAATATTCTTGATGGCGAGGCCTTGTGCTTCTATTTGATACAATGTTTTTACATGTAAATTTGATGTTTATCACTAAAAATTATTATAAAAATTATAGGATTTTAATTTAGAGCGGCTTCCGCGTATATTATATACGAATAGGGAAAAATGATAATATGCCATTTATGAAATATTATTATTAGGTATGTAATTTTTGCAATTCTATATAAATGAAAATAAAATAAAAAACATCATCTCAATACTAATTTCAAAAGATTGTATAATTACCTTCGCAGTTGATAAGTATATTAATTATAAATATTTAATTAAGTCGTACTTAGTACAAAAGTACTATTGGTATAAATTATAATATTATATATCTCATTTTTAATATCTATTGTTAAATCAAATTAAATTATAAATGGAATAAATTATCCTTCTACCTTCCTAGGGTAGAGTAGTATAGGTATATTAATACTTATAATACATACTAGCTAAAACCTATTGCTTATTGTATTTAAAGTCACTATACTAAATTTAATTACTTTTCATAAAATATTAATTTTAGTACTTGAATAATAAGAACAGTGTATTGTAATACCTAAGTACCTAAAGTATACTTGATAAACTTGTGACACATTATTTAAATAATGATATTTTATTATAATATATTTTAATTATCTTTTCCCTAAATCAAAATTTGAGTACTCGAATTAAATATAAACTATGAAGAAGTAATATGTATTTTAATTCTTTAATAAAGACAGAATACAATAATGATCATGTAAAAAATTAACTTTTAATAAATAATAATTTGAAAACTGGGAAAGTATTTAAGTAGGTGTGCTGTATATTAGGTGTCGAATGTATCTCGTCATTAAGTAATTCACTGCTGTAATGTATGTGTTAAATTTGAATTTAATAAATTAATTTGCTTTTTGAAAAGCTATTTAATTATATATAATTTTTGAATATTATATTTTTGAATTACAGTTTACAAATGTGAAACAAATAATGTATGAAGTGAATACAAAATAATTTGAAATTCCTGATTTTGACAAATATATTTACAAAAAAAAAACTAAAAATAGTTATATTTTTATAAATAGTAATATTTTTATAATTTTATTTTGAAATATCAAGTATCATTGGTTTTGACGAATTTTGTCAACATTTGATCTACAAATTCTTATTAAAAAAAATGGTGCATATGAATTTTAAATATTTTTAAATTGCTAAAAAAATTACTTACGATTAACCATGTATTAAATTGTCAAGTTTATTGATAATATAAACAAATTTCATCAACATTTATAATAAAAAAAAAATAAAAATAAATCAAAAATTTCAAATGTCAATAAAAATAACTTAAATATACTTTAAATATTTTGTAAATTATTATGTATAGAAAAAACAAATTTAAATATTTAGTCAACATTTCAAGTATTTACATTCTACGGTATATTTTGAATTACAATAAAAAAAAATATTTTGAAAAGTATTGGAAATGTTTAATTTTGACTTCTCAAAAGTATCAACTATATATATATCCAAATTTCTATCAAAAACCGCCCTCATAGTTGAAGATTAAAGAATATTTACTATTATAAAACTTTACTCATATACACAAAAAACAAACATCGTTTGTAAAATAAAAACATTCGTCACATTTAACTAACTATTAATTGTTGTTATACTAATTTATGAGTTTTACAATAAAATGCATCCTTAATTAAGTATGAAGTATCTATTTTACTCAATTAATATTAAAATATATTTTAATGTTCAGTTTAGATAAACTTGAACTGTTGTATTATATATACTAAATTAAAATTCACAAAATCAGTCCATATTGAAAATGTAGGTATTCATTTTTAACTAAGTTATTATAGTTATGATCTCAATTTAACTCATGTATTATAATGATTAAATTTTTTTATACATACATTTTATGCATAAAATATAAAATTTCCTTTTTTATATTTCAATTTATTTTGATACAAAAGTGTACACTTTTATGGAATTTTATAACATAGCATTTAATTTAGTATGTTTCTAATATTATTTCTGGATACTTGTAATCTGTATGATTGTTTACTGTAAATATTAACATATTAAAATACTAACATCAGATGTAAAAACTGAAAGAATTATTCATAGTATCAATAACCCGGAAGTGTATCACTAAGCTGATTACCCCCTCCACCCCCGTGTGTGTTAATGGTTCATTAAATGGATCATTAAATCGTTTATTAGTGTATAATTAATGTCAATGACAATAACATTATATTGAAGTATTGAACTATTCATGCACCTCCAGTTGATTTAAGTTAGTTAAAATATAACAATTATATTAGTAGTTGGTACCTACCTAATAACTAGGTATACTATATTAGTATATTTATATATTATATATTCACCAGATTCAAGTACATTCTTTTTAAATACCTTTGGGAAGAAAACTAGGAAACTACTTTTTTTTTAATTATATTTAAAATTTCACTTTAACGATAATTTACGGTCATAATAATTTTTATTCATGGAATATGCCAATCATCACTAATGCAATTATGTATCAGATTATATAAGATCATCTATGACGTTCAAACAGTATAGTTAAGTTAATAATTAAGAAATCGTGTGCCAAATCGCATACCGAAATTTTAGAAATTGCAAATCGCAATCGTACAATTTTTCTCAAATTTACGATAAAAATGTTATAAGAATTATTAAGCTTTATGGACTAGTAACTCTTACTGATTATCCTAACAACTTTCATTGCAGAGTACTACATGCCATTAATATTATAGATTTTAATATGCCGGTCGTAAAAACGCGCGTACCTATACTTTAACAACGTCGCAAGAGTTTGTCTCCGTAAAATTAATACATTATACGCCATTATATAGTAAGTACTATAAGTACCTATCCTTTAACTATCAATCATTGTTGTTTTCTTGATCTAAGATTGCGACATAGTTGCCCTTGGGCCTTGGCTAACCTCATTGTCCCACTAACTCGTTGTACATGACTTTACACGTTTTTTCATTCAAATTCAACCCCGCGATGTTTGCCCATCGTTCGTGCATGTGTATTATTCACACATTTTGCGATCGATCAATAAATAAAATAACAGCTATGTCATTTAAAAAGCGATACAGGGTCATTTTGAAAAATCAAAATTACTCGCTCAGACTACAATCTTTTTATCACGTGTTTTTTATTCTTTGCTGTGTCTAATGTCTATATGCAATACATATTATATGTATAAATCTGACTTATTAACGAGCTCAACGCCAAGAAGCATAAAATTATTTATATAATATATATTTAAAATATTCACAACGACCACTCATCAACAGACGCTATTAATAAATATTACCATAATAAATTATTAAATTGGTTCAATATAATTTAAGTATGGACAATCCAACACTCTCGTGCTCTAAACCATTATATATTTATTCCTACTTTCCTACAGTTAAAATAAAGAAGTGGTGTGTGCGAATTTAATTATTTACTAACTTTCAAACATACCTATATCAAAAATCACATTTTAAATATTTTTTTGAAAGTGATCATTAATTCATTTTCACTTAGGATTATTAAACACGTTTATATGTAATAGGTATCTATATTTAATATAATATAATAATCAAAGTATATTTTTGAAAGTATTTAATATTGAGATAAATACTTCAATTACATTTTAACGTAATTCTTACAATCCAATCGTTGAATGAACACTATGAAATATTATAATAATTCCTTTTATTAATACAAGTTTATAATGTGAAAGCCATATCAAAATAATATAAAGGCAGGCCATGTCTTACGTAAATTATTTCTAGTTAAATAGGTATATTTCAATTTTTTTATAGAAGGTAAGGTATTTATATATAACATATAGATAATTAAAATCATTAAAATACGTACAAGATTATTTATGTTTTTATAACTTAAAATATTGAAATAAATTCTTGAGAAAACCGAATTAATATTTTCTTCTAAAATGTGTGTACCTACCTATTTGATAACAACATGTTATATATATATATATATATATATATATATATATATATATATAGTATTTATCTAAATATGACTGCTATTTTAGTGTTTTATGCTTAAGTAGTTTTGTCAGTAAAAATCGTTGTACAAATTTGTTATAATGGTGAATATATTGTATCATTAAGATTTATAGCAATTGTTTTTATTACAGGTCTAGCATGTGGATCACCAAGCCACGGAGAAAACGAACAATCATTTGGTTACGATTCTGGAGAGCTTGGTAAGAATAATAATTCATAACATTATTTATCGTTTTATCGTGTATAGTTCGAATTCTAAGGTTTAAGATTCCTTGATCAAGATAAAAATTTTTAACCTAGTTTTTTAAATAAAGACACATTAAATTATAAACTAATAAAATCTAGATAAATTTTAAAATTACCTATTACAGGATATTAGCATTGTTTTTACGAAAAAATAGTTCACAAGTGCAGAGTGCCTATAATATATAAAATAAATCTGATTAATGTCAAGATAAAAGTCGTTAGCTTCACTAATTATTAATTGAAACCCAAAATACATCGTTGTTAGTTTGTTTTAAAGCAATATAGCTTGTACATATTCTTACGTAATTTATGAAAGAAATATACTTGGAATAAATACTGCACGGATTATGTATCACTTTAATTATATATTTCATACAAGAGTCCTGGTAGAATTCCATACTATGAATACATACTATATACATACTAATCAAACATCGTAAGTTTTCTCACTTACAGTTTAGATTACCTATCACATTTAAATACATTCAATTTCATGCCATCTTAAAGTTTTCATTTATTGATTTTTAAGACATTTTATTTAAGAAATGTGAAATAGATACTTCAATCACTCATGAGTCATTATTTATTACATATATTAAAACATATAATATGAAGTATTACCTAATTGTATGTAATGTAATGTATAATCAAGTTTTGAACTAACAAAAAAATATATTCCATGATAAAAATCTTTGAATATTTAAGTTGTTATATAAACAACAATAATATGCTATTAGATATAACTAATATAAGAATTATAACCAATTAATAAGTTAAGTTATTAATTCTTCATAGTTAACAACATATTTATAATTACACTTTATAATGTATCAATGACCACAATTTCACTAAGTAATTTGATGTACACAAAAAATATAATTTTAATTAAGTTTACAAGTTGACCACGGAAAGAGAAAATAATATTTTTAACCTTTAGGTAGTAGGTACCCTAAATATTAAACCATTTTCATAAAATAATATTATATAAACTTTTATATTATTTGTTGTATTTAAATTAGATTTTTAAATGTATAGATTCATTTTCAAAAAAAAACTTTTGTTTAAATCTTTTATTTAATAAAAATAATATTTGTGTATTTAAATCGGAAGCATTAATTTCTTCATAAAACTGGTATTTGAAATCCATTGAACCATATATTGTATTAGGTATCCATCAAATGCTTAAAATAACAAATATTTATAAAGTGATCAATTTTTAAATAATAAATATGAGAATTATGTAAAAAAGAATCAACTCTAATAGCAAAAGTAAAATATTTTTAATGAATACCACAATGATCATAATATATGTAGAAACAGATATAAAAATTGAGACAATATTAAATATATTTATTAGAAGTAGTACAGATTATACTATAATTTGTTAAGTAGTTGAAAAATGCATGTTGAATGCAGTTGAATTATGAATATGTAATTATATTATCTACTCATATGATATAATAAAATAATTTTCTTTTGTTAAGTTTAATCACTTGAATATGTTTATCAAAAACTTTAAATAGCAAAAATAAATTACATATTTTAGCAGTCACATTATTCTAAATTAAATTAATATTTAATATTTTTTTTTTCAGATCCTTTGCATTGGGCAAACGAATATAAAACATGTTCAGGAAAATATCAATCACCAATCGACATTGAGGAGAATCTTGTGACAAAAGTAAATCTACCACTTTTACATTTTCACAATATTGACATACTTCCCACATCAACAACCATAACAAATAATGGGCACACAGGTAACGTTGATTTAATTATTATTTATTATCTACCTATTTATTTATTTTTAAAAGACAAATTAACTATAAAGTATCAAATTGCTTAATAATAGTCAAAGTATAGACAAAGACACACCTACTAATACATGAGTACATGATAGTATGACACTAACACATATAGTTAGAATATCAGAACAATACAAATTACAATATCTACATTAAATTAAAATTATACTAAGTTACTGAAGTCGCACAAGTCATGACATTCAATAGATAGTGAAAACATTCTACCCTTTCTAAACTGTAGTATTTAAATATTACATATTACATATACATATTTAAAGATGTTTTCAGAATGTGTTATACATATGTCATAATAGATATAAGGCCATACTTAAAATAGTATTCATAATAAAAATGTGTACGTTTTTCTAACAAAATCATTGTGATTGTATACCTATTAATCCTATACAAAACAGACACACTTTATTAGGAAAATAATTCAATTTATGATATTACAATAGGTGAAGGTATATAATTGTCAATTATTTAATTAAATTTTTTAATTATTATATTCATTAATAAATATTTTTTTTTTAATCAATAAATTAATTATAAAACCACTAACTAGTTTATGTAAAATAATATGTACATATCTATAAAAGTGTATACAACATGTAGAAGTGTAATGGAAGTATAAATAACTGTTTATTGGCAGTTTATTGCGGGCCATATTAATACTTTGTACACAGTTATGAGTTGTAACCAAATAATCTGAATATCAATAAAATCAATATAAACATGCCGATTAAATAATTACTGATTTAGATTACCTATAATGTAAAATAGATATAGATATATGTAATAAATAAGATTAATGTATTTATGTTAAATGTTTGGTAGGTTTTAAACAAACTGGAAAAAGAACATCTATAGTAATTTAAAATAAATCAGGGTGTTAAATAATTATTATATATATTATATTGTGATCCATATATATTATATAACAGGAGGTGTGTCAGTTAATTTATAAATGGCTTAACAGCTATCAGAGAAATATATATTTCAGTATTTCACTGTATACTATGCTGGGCTAAATGAATTCAAAATACATTTGAAATAAATTCTGACTTTAAATTGTATTTTCTAAAACAATAAAAAAATTAAAACATACAACAAAATAATTACAATTTATAGAACCTTGGCTATAATAGATGATGAAAAATGATTTAAATGACCATACAGTTAAAGAAGTATTTACAAAACATTAAATGGAAATAAACTAATAAATAATAATAAAGAAAACTTATTATCTACCCTATCTATATAAAATATCACATTTTACAAACAAAATATTTACCTAATATATGTGATTTTAGTCAAATTAAAAGCCTAGTTGGATTATTATATCATGCTATCAAAAGTACAATATAATTATAGTAGGTATGAAACTAAGGAATTGTCATTAGCAGACTGTGGTCTGCGAATAGGACATTCTCTATTAACTATTTTTTAAAAACAGAGATTAAAGCTATTAATCTTAGTCACTTGTGATGTTTGAATTTCAATAAACACACTCAGGGAACGACTTGGATAAGAAGATAAATAGTAAACACCCTGCATCGCTACTATGATTGTAACTTACAAGACTCTATTCAAATTTCCCAACCAACAATAATAATGACAACAGTTGTGAGACATATGTATATAGACATTTTAAAATAGGAAACATTATTTATAAATTAGAAATGTTACTGTTGTTATTATATTATGTTATTAGGTATTAGGTAATAACTAATGGGCAATGGCAATTTATTAGTAGTATAGGTACTGATATACAATAGAAGAAAAATCAAAAACATAATAACTTAAAATTGATTGACAATAAAAATACATATTTGAAATCCAATAATCAGCTATTGCATAATTTATTTATTATTTTTTAAGTATATTTTTATCAGGTAGTTGTAATCCCAATTTACCAACTTAATGTAAAGGATATAAGTATTAAACAGTAGTAAGTAATAATTATAAAAATGTATTATTTTTTTTTATGTGGTATAGATATTACTGGTATTAGGGATATATATTTACTATAAATTATAATATAGGTAGTCAAGGTCTAATGTTACAGCCTACAGGAATATATTGCATACTATACCTGTCAAGGAATAAATATACTCTTTTTGTATATTATGTACAATAAAACTTATCTTTGTATACAATGGTTAATATAAGTATTTCAATATTTCATGTATAATGATGAGGTAAATATATAACTTAATAAAGAAATCAATTACTGCATTAACTATTTCAAACTTAATAACATAGATAAATACAGAATTGTCTTATGTAATTAATCTTAAAATAATTTCATTAATATACTATCATTATAATTTTTATTTTTTCTTTTTACTTTCCCACTTTAAACTACTGTTTAATTCATTAATTGTAACAATAATTTTATTCTGACCACATGAGCACTGGAATATAAAAGTGTGAAAAAGGTTTATGACAGGCAGTGCACTTCTTATGTGTATTATGTAAGTTATATGATCATTTTTGCGCTTGAATCTAATATTATCTACCTTGTTAGCATTCACCTAATTAGTAATTATCCATGTACATTATATATAAAACAAATATTAATTAAAATATTAAATTTTATCTCTATAATACCTACATATACAAAAATTAATTTACAATTTGTATTTAGGTTATAGAGCTCTGAACTAAATAATGTAAATATACAAATATTAGAATATAAAAAAGTAATGATAATACTATATACTTTATACTCTATAGCTTAGAGTTTATTAAGAATCTCTCAGATTATTATGTATTATGTTGTCTTGTACCATCAAAGATCTTATCTAAATTCTAGAAGGTACAAAGTTTAGACCAAATATTTCCCATTACATGGTTCTCTTAACCATTTTTTGTCAAGTATCTCAAAATAAATTACACATATACAACTCATAATGATGTTTAATACAAATTTAATACATTTATACTTAATTAAAATAAATAAATTGATTTATATATAAAATATTGATAATAAAACTACCTATTGACTTCAAAAGTAATAATATATTTACCAATATATTATCTTCTAAAATATTTTTAAAATAACTTTTTTTTATAACATATATTTTTGTTATTTGATATGACAAAACATTTTAAATTTTTTGTTTAATATTGAAAGATATCATTTCCTTGAGATGCATATTTTTGGCTTTCAGCAAATCATTTTCTTTTATATAACAATCTAGTTCCTGTTTCTTCTAATGAAAATAAAACATTATGTTAAAATGTAATCAACTATATAGATCTAATATATATTCATTTTAGATTCTGAGCAGAGTGACAAATATATTTTTACCTTAGAATTATGTGAGGTATTTAATTCTTTTGTTTGATTCTTCAATTCAAGCAATCTATTTTCTTTTTGTATCAGCAAATCAAAATTTTTATGATATAATTCTGATAATATTTTTTTCATACTCAATACTAGGAAAAATAAAATGTGATTTAAAATTTAAAGAGAAATATTATTATTATTCTCTATACTATAATGAAATGTTTTTAGGACAATAAAAATTAGCTTAAATAGAAATTATAGTATTTAAATATTTATAATATTATACCTAATCCATGACCTTTTTACTTATTTTTCTCACGTCAATAATATAATACTTACTTAATTTTGCATATTCTTCAGTTGGTCTTGTTTCAGTTTTTTTTTCCGATTCCAAAACAGCAATAGCCTTTTTTAATATAATAAAATAAATTATTATTTTATTAAAATACATTTTTACTATTTAAAAAAAAATGTACACTTTTCTTTGATAAATTAAGAAAATTACCTTTTTAATATTTAATACTGATTTTTCCACATCACCAATCGCACCTATAAATGTCAAATATTTTTTTAAATAATATATTATATTATATTTTAGAGTATACTTGATCAATTAAAAGCCATATTATAATTCCAAATAATACTAAAATACTAGTTTAAGACTAGAGATGTAACATAAATGATTTTTACCAACATTTTTTTACAGTTGATAAAATCGCATTACCACTCATTTTAAATGTATTTTCTATATAATAACTTTAATTTGCAAATGCACCAATGACTTTTTAGTCTAGCTATTTATAAAAATATTCTGATATAATAATGAAAAAAAAATAAATTGGCCAGCCTGTTATATTGTTGTTTAAAAAATAATGTTCTTAAAGATTTGAGTTTAATTTTTACTATATTATACTATTTTCATAAAATTGAGTGTAAAAACAATAAATGTTTAATTTTATTACATTAATATTAAAATATATATTTATATTTAAATTATATTCTCATGATATATTATTTAAACTGTATTTAACTTACTATTCAAATTTGGGATCAATATTAGGAAATGGCTTGATTTATGAATCATATCTTTTAATATTTTTACATATTCTTGTAACTTATTTTTTTGTTCTTCAGAAGCACATATTTTTGATTTTAATTCTAATACACACTTCTTTTTTGCAATAATATTCTGCATCTTGTGAAAAATGATCTGCCAGTTTAAAAACCAAACATTAATAAAATACTATATGTGATTATTAGATTCCGGAAGTTATATGTAGTAACAATTAAATATGATACGTATATGCATACAAAAAAAGGTTAAATATGCAATATTATATTATGCATATAATTAAATTTAGACTCTGAGCGGAGTGAGGAATGTATTGATTTTACAATGAAGTGCTGTTGTTGTTATTTTTTATTTTTTGTCTGTCATCACGTTTAAGGGCAATAAAAGTGCTCTGATTTTCTTCATCAGCATCTTTTCCGGTAGGAAAGTGAATCTAGTTGGTACTTTTATTGGGGGGAGGGTCTAAAGTAAAAAATTCCCCATAGTTTTCAAATGCGTCGGGAAAAACAACATAAAAATTAAAGGAAAACAGGAATTTTTACGCGAATCCAATTTTTGACAAAATCGATTTTGTTTTTTGGTGTAACACCAAAAGTAATCACAGTAAATATTTTCATCGAATGTTTATATAAACATTTTCTATACACCATAAAATTTTCAAAATATTTTAACTTATTTTTGAGCTATTATAGGCATAATAAATTTTCGGGTTTTTTAAACTTTTTTCTTATTATTGCCAAATAATATTTTTCAGTCGGTCAAAAAACTTGAAAATTTAATACAAGGTTCTTCATAACATGTTGTAAGTGAAAATTAAAAAAAAAGTTGAGCGTAAGTCTTTAATAGTTTTTTATAAGCATCTAAAGTTAAAATTTCGAAAAAATACGTAAAATCATGAAAATGTGCAGTTTCTTTTTAATTAAGAAATTCAAAAATTTATTTATTTAAATGCGTTTTAAATTAGACATTGAATATTCACCAATTTTCTACGGGAACGATTTTCTTATTTTAATGTAATTCAAAAAGGAATAACCGTAGACATTTGAAATTTTCACAAAATATTTAAATTATCATTTTCTATACAAAAAAAAAAAAATTAAAAATATTTTGATAATTTTTGAGCTAATTTTAACCCTATAAATTTTTCACTTTTTCAAATTTTTTTTTCTATAAATATCAATTAAAAACTTTTTGTGGGGTTAAATTTCTTGAAAATTTACTACAAATTCCTCATAAATTGTTAAAATAGCCGATCAAAAATAATAAAAATACATAGGCACAATATTTTATAAGCATTTAAACTTCAAATTTTGACCAAAATTTATCATTGAATATTTGCAAATTGTTTTGTAGTTAAAAATGTATAAAATGTTCAGTTTTTATAACTAAGGATTAAAAATTTAAAACGAGGTTTTTTGTAAGTAGTTTATAGTATAACCAAAAAATCAAAAAAATATATTTAAATGAAGAATAACGATGTTATTTATTTCGTCGTTGTAATTAAAAAATATTTTATGAGAATTCTTGAAACTTTTAAAGTATATTATTATATTTTATACATTTAATTAATTTTTCAAATGCAATGTTTTCTGCAAAAATTAATTCAACCTACTGTATTATTAATAATAGTTATAAAATTAATTATTTTAATAGCAATAATATCTTAAAAGAGGTACACTTAGTTATGTAGGCTGACGACCATCTTCGCTCAGAATCATTTTTCGTATACAATGATATACGCCATTGAATATAAGTTTAACACATTGAAAGTGACCCACTCGTTTTCTACCGTATAGTAGAGCGGTATCCATTTGTCGACCTTTTTTTTAAAAAAAAGAAACACTATTTTTACACTAAACATAGTGTTATATTAATTATGAGAAACAAAAAGATACCTAAATAATTAAAATAATTAAAATTGAAACAAAAATCAACAGATTAAAATATAAAAATGCAATATTATAGATTTTTTAATAAGTAAATCATAATTTAAAAAAAATTGAAGTTTACTGCTAAAATAATATGTCTTAAATTCTCTAGAAACTCAGAAACTTCAATATATGTACATACATTATGTACAAACATGCAATTATTGCAAATGCATATATTTCCAGGATTTATTCATTATTGTATGAATTGTAATACATTAAAATGTTAGTTTTTATTATGATTTAAATTAATTTAACATACAGATTCATATTTAGCAAATAATTCTTCTATCCAAGTATCATCAATATCTTCTGGTACAGCCATTTTTTCTTAAAATCGATTTTATTTAATTAAACAATAAAACAATTTTAATTCCTCTTAAAATAAAATTAAACAACAAATACTGAACAATATCCGTTTTATGATTACATTAATATAACTAAAATAGTTAAATCATTGATCATTGTTTAAAGATTTTATAAAATAATGACCATGCCGCCATAGATTTAAACCTCTTTTTATGTATATGACAGTCTTGTTTATAAGACCGTGATGTGTTCAATATTGTTCTTTTACCATAGATGATATTTTTCTAATTAACAGAGCATACAAACACACATTATCAGAGAGAATCAAAGATTTATACAAATTCCAATTTTGTTGTTTAGGCTGTTTAAATTATTAGAGTAAAATACATTAAATACTTCAGTTATTATTTTATATTACATAATAATATTAGATCTGAATTTCTTTAACCTTAAAAGACAATGCTTTTGACAGTTAATTATTATTTTATACTTATAAACACGTAATACAAAAAAATTATGTAACAATTATATTTTATTTCAAGCACATTTTCAAGATATGTAATGGAGAAACTTAAAAATGTAGCCTGTAATACTATACATCTATACCTGTATTATATTCAGTTATTTAATTTCATAGTTGTTCAACTAAATAACTATACTTACTCATCATTTGACATAATATTGACAATGAAACATTTCTTAGTTTATAATAGTAGTTTCCTTAGAGTTAATTAGGTAACTATAATATAGGTAAGTTATTTGCTATTGAAAATAAATTTTAAATCAAATTATATTTATATGATTAACAGAAAGCAGGAACGTACAGTTTCACCTGTAATTATTAATTTATATAAAAGTTAAACTGTAGTACAATACAACAATTATTTATTTAAAATGTGTATTTATTGTATATAGTGGTCTTACAATTGAATTATACTGCACCAGTAATGATCAGTGGAGGTCCACTGACTCCAACTTACAGATTTACTCAGTTACATTTCCATTGGGGTGTTAATGATTCACTGGGCAGTGAAGACCTCATCAACAACCATAGGTATGTAAATAATTGAAAATTTAAATATAGCAGAATCCATTTATAACAATTTTCAAGGGACCTAGGGAATAAGATTGTTATAACTGAATTTCGTTATATTCAGATTATTATACAAACCAAATTATATATTTATAAATAAATATTGTGAATATTATGAATCGTTTTATGCGGAATATTGTTATATACGGCATCGTAATAAGCAGATTCAACTGTACAAGCAAACTATAAATATATTGGCATTATTTTTTGTCCTGACTCAGATGAACTTTATTGATATACCTATTAATTTAAATGTCATTATAAAAATATTATGTAAGTAATTCATAATTATCAACAACATATTATAAAATTTACAAATATATTTAAAAATTAATTAGTATTTAATATACATTTTTTAATGATACTTTTAATTTCTTAACTACATATTACACATAATTTGATTCAGATAATTACAATTAAATATATTAAATGTTGTAATATTTTAATACATTTTTTATAAAGAAGATAACGCTGTGTTACAAATTTACTACCAACAAACTATCTTAACCCAATAACCCCTGGTCCCATATAAATCGGATTAGTGAGGTCTACTTTCTTACATATTTTATTATCATATATTATTAAAATTTAACTAATCTAGAAACGGATAAAATGTATTGTATTAGTATGAAACTTTTATGCAAAAATAAATTATAATGATAAAAACTACATTAAAACAAAACAAAATTTTTTTTAAAATTAAAATAGTTCATGAGGTATCTAAATTATTTAGGCCCCTAATATAACTGATGCATAAATATGTATAATGTAATATAACAATATATATTATTATTCTAATAATTAAAATATCAAACTATTTAATACAATTTTCAAATGTTTATTATTTTGTGGTTTTTATACAGCTACCCAATGGAATTGCATATGGTATTTTCAAACACAGATTACGATGATGATAAAATAGCCTTAACAAAAAATGACGGATTGGTTGTTTTAGCAATGTTCTTTGAAATAACCCAAGAAGACAATCCTGTATACTCAGAAATTGTCAATACTTTGAGTCAAATAAATATGCCTGATCAATCATCAAATTTACAAGTCGGATTCACCATTAGATCTATGTTACCTGAATCTACTGAACTCTATTTCACATACAAGGGTTCCTTAACTACACCACCTTGCTTGGAAGTTGTTACATGGATTGATTTCAAACATCCAATTCAACTATCTCATAACCAAGTAATATATATACCTAATTACTAAATTAATATACTTAATTAGTATTTATCCTATAGATAGAGATACTACACGTATTGTCAAAATATATTCAAATCCTTTCTCTTACTGATAAGTCTCTTTAATCTGTATGCTTTTTCATATTATCATATTGAATATTCTATGTATAATATCAGTTATGTTTATTGTTTAATATTATGTTGTATCAGATTGCACAAACAAAATTATATGCATTTTTTTTATTGAACTGCACAGAATTTTAATGCACTTAAAATATTTCTAATTTATTTGGAGAGAATCTAGGTTAAATTAATAGTGTTCTATGACAGTTAATATTGGTTAACATTTTGGCATTTCACTTTATAAATTTTAGTACTTAGAATTCCATCAACTTTAATGTTGTTGTGTAGGTAGTAGTCTAAGGGTGGGCCTAATTTATAAAACTATAAAGGTTTTTAATAAGGTAAATACACTAACATATTTTATTGATAGCTTCTTAAAATTTGTGATCGAGAAAATAAAGAACCGGGTAAAAAATGGCTTTTAGATAAATACATGATATTTTAAAACTATAATTTTAATTGTATTTAATATTTAGGTGCTGAATACAAATAATATCAAACATTAATAGTATAATAGTTAAAAACATTATAAATGTAATTATATATAAATTATAATAGGTAGGTAATGATATTTTATGTTCCTACCCAAGTATAAAATATTGTTAGAAATTTGTTTTCATTCATTTTCAACAACTGCATATGTTGACACATTGTTAATATTATATATTTATATCATATGATATGAATAATCAGATATCATGTTTAGATATCATAGCACATTTTGAATTAATTTATGTTTATGATTTTTACAGGTTCAAGCTTTTCGAATGTTGCGTTCAAAACATGGACAACTAACACACAATTCTAGGCCTGTCCAAGAGTTGTCAGGGAGACCTGTGTGGTATAACGTAGGTGGCTTCGCAGCTTTGAATACTCCAATTATTGAAAAAAATACTGCTTCAACATTTGGTTTTGCCTTGTCCAATATTATCATGCTATTGTGTTGCAAACTCGCTATATTAATAATATTTTGATTCTTCTATTATATTTAAAATCAATGCCAACTATCAACAGAATTTTTTTTAAATTATTATTTTCCATGAAAAGGATAATATTACACTATATATTAATCACTACGAATATATTATATACATAAAACAAATATTGTATAACTATTTTATGTGATAGATCTCAACAGTTTATTAGTCTTAAACAATTTGTGTGTTTTACTTATATTTAACGAAATATTTTTTTGTATTTTAGTATTTTACTATTATTTTTCATAAAAATTATGTATTAAGATTTTTTCTTATAATAATTTTACCATTTATTTTTTGTACTAACAATTTTGAATACTTTAATGTAATTTTTGTGAGTTATTTAGTTTGAATAATTATCATTGAAACGCATTCTAAAAACATTTATATCATTACAAAATAGCAGTTTTCATATTTACAAGCAAATGGTATACACCTCATTTGTCTTCAATAAAAATGATGGCCATATTATGTAATTCTATTGATCACTTTAAAATCATTAAATAGAACTAGAAAGTAGGTATTTTTAAATAATTATCATATTCATCACATTAAATTGCATTAAAATATATTTGTATATGGTTCAATTTAATGATAATGTAAAATTAATACTGTTGTATAGATAATACAAATAAAATTATCATTATTTATTTTATTTTTACAATAAATCTAACAAGCCAAATTTAATATAACATAATGTTCAAATAATTCTTAGGAGTTTTTTTGATTGGGTTAAAATTCATTTATACTTAAAGCAATACAAACATATAATTTATTAGAATTGCCTAAATTATTTATTTATATACATTATCTACAATCATTGTTCTGTATCAATAAAAAATAAAACTAGAAAATTATTCATTATACAGTATTTTATAAAACTACATATCTAATTAGAATTTTATAAATGTATGATACTAATACATAATATTATAGTAAAATATAAATTAACTAAATCTATGAAAGCTAAAAAGTATTATAAAATTAAAAATTACCTCGCCAAGATAAAATTGTAAATCCAGTTAATTTATTATAAGAAATCAATTAGTTTTAAATAAGTTTAAATAAATGATATTTGCATTTATATATTTATATATTTTTTAAATTTTTATTTGAAATACTTAATCTGTAAATTATTTTTTTTTATAATATGCGTATGAGCTGTATGGCACGGATTACATGTAAATGGTTGATAAAAAGAAGTCACTTTGCTGTTACACTTTTTTAACTTGATATATTGTATTTAATATTTTTTGTGCATATTATAAGATAGGTACTGTTATACGACGACTAATTTTAATTATAATTATAGTTAGGTATATCTTAAATTGTATAAGTTTTACAATTAATTATTTATTTTTATTTAATGATATATTGCCATAAATAAGAAAATGTGTATGTATAAAAATATAATGATCATGTACCTATTCATATATTTAAAATCTAAATTAATATGTTGTATATAAATACATATGATTAAGTTATGTGAAAAACACATTTAAATATTCAATATGTTTGTTTATAATTGCTGCATAGATCCTGACCATGTCTCTCTATACTTGCAGGCTATAAATGCATATAAAAAAAATATTAAATATTTATACATTACATGTGAAGTTTAGTTTTCGTGTAGGTGCCTAACTGACTTACTATA
>JACXSJ010000358.1:0-52150 GCA_014851325.1 Pentalonia nigronervosa
AATATAATATACTTGTAAGAAATCAGTTAAGGACAATGGTTGGATACTCCCTTTGAGAGGGGTTTGACCATGGTTTTTTTAAAAAAAAATATATTTTAAGTTATACATCTACCCATCTTTAATAATACAAGTGTGGCTTGGCTCGGCGCGTTGGCTGCTACCAGTCGCGTTTGCGACTAAGAGTAAACAACGCCTGCTACTACTAGTCCTGGTTTTGTAGTAGTAAAAACCTTGCTGAGCATACACACACGTATTAAAAAACACTTCAATACCCTCCCCCGCAGTTCTACAGGCTAATGATCTTAGTTGTCGAAGCCTTAACCCCCCCCCCCCTAAAAAAAAACAAATAAATAAATAATAATAGTACTAGTATACGACTGTCAAATTAACATTAAATTTAAAATAATAATACGTCGTTGAGAAAAAAATCCAAAAAAGTTTGTCAATGTGGTGTGGCATGGACGGGGAGACCTGATTAAGAGTTGGTGTTCTTGAATAAATATAAACTCCCTCCCATCAAATGTCGATGAGCTTCGGGTGTGACGCCGTGCGCGGTACCTACACAATAGACGTCGAGTTAAAATATCTGTGCTGAGAATACAATAATATAGTTTAGGTAGGTATATTACGTTATTGTACTATTACTGTAATAATAATAATAATAATAATAATAATAATATATTCGGCATCGTCATGACGGTAATATATAATAATAACAGTAATATAGTATACAGCAGGCAGTGTATACCGCCGAATCCGGGCGACGGCAGGTCGTCACCGTGGGAATTACACGTATTACACTTAAATTTTAACGTTCTACACACACACACGCACACACATATATATAAGAGCGTAAACCTCCAAGTATAATATGAGGTTTATATAATATCATCGTTGTCGTCGTCGTCATTGTATGTATATATTATTATTATGTGTCCGTGTCGATATGGGAGGAAAAAATAATACAATAATATTGTATTGTACGAGCGACGGACGCGCGCGGGACGACACGGCCACCATGTGAAACCATATGCTCGACATGAGGGCCGCTGCCGCCGCCGACGCGCGGGTCGCGTGCCGAAATCCCTTCGCCCGGGCGCACGAGCCCTTCCGCGCCCGCGCCCGCATAGCAGCAGCACCCGACGACGCAAACCTGACTGCGATCCGACGACCGAGCACCGTATTTAATGTGTACGCGACTATACGCGTGTAATATCTGTACCTACATGCTTAGTTGTTATTACTACAATAGTAATTTCGAGTGCGTGTGATATTACGGCCGAACCGCCCTTCACACGCTGCCAACGCCACCGCCACCACCACCACCGCCGCCACCACCCCTATCCGCCGCGATCGCACATTGACAGTACGGCGATAGTGACCCCGGGGGATATTCCACTTTATTATTTCATGTTTTTGTGTCTTTTCCGCTGCACGAGATGAATATAATTATTGCATCGCAAGTTGCAGTCGAGTCACTGCCTCGATATTATCATATCCGATTGCGATCTATACGCGAAATTCGTATTCGCGGTCAATGGACGATTGATATATTTTTACCTAAGCAGTGAAATCTTTCCCACGCGACAAAATATATGGGTACTGCATACGGCGGCAAAGTGATGCGTCAGGCGGCCCGGGTTAAGGAGGTGGCTGCAGTGGGCACGTCCACGGTACCCATATTTTCGTTGTCTCGACATAATATTTAGTGGTTATTTATACGTTTATAGTGAAAAATATTATATTTTATGGCAAAAAAAAAAATCAATGGTATAATACAATACTTATATTCGTGAGAAAATAATATGTACCCAGTACAATCATATCAAAGTGTCATTATAGACGATATGCAAAAAAAAAATAGACCATAGTATCTATATACAGTATTGTTATGAAACCGTGATTTTGACTAAATAATCTGCTTTTAGAATATTTATACTATTTTCCCCGGGACGTGATGAGTGATGATGACAATATGGTAGTATTTTTGTTGCATTGAATATTTTTATCGTTGATTTAATTTTGATGATATGGTCAAAATTAATACAACCGGATAATTATATTCTACATAATATAATGCAATCCTATACGAATATTTGAATATGTTGAAAAAAATAAACAAGTATGTGTAGTAAAACTATAGTTTAATACATACCGATAGAATTATTGCAATGTCTGGAACAAAAAAATTATCCCAGAGAAACAAAGAAGAGAAAAAAAGAAAAAATGAACAATTTTGTTTTAAGCTTTCGAGGATACTATGTATAAAAAAAATGTTTATGTATTATTTTAAAAATATTGAACTAGAAATTTTTCATTAATTTAGTTGTTTTATTAATAAATATATTTGATGTTAATATTTATATTTATGAAAATTTTAACTATTTAATTATATATTAGTTTATTATAAATAATAATATGATACATTTAGTGTATAATATTAAATTATAATATTTTCATTGGTTCACTGGATTTCAAAATCGATAAAAATGTTTTAAATTATAATCTATTATGATATGAATGCTCTATTTGTAGTTACAATTTTAAAAATATTTACCACCCGGTGCCCGACAAAGAATCCAGAATAATTGTCCTCAATTAAATTTTTGTTTGACATTCATACCTACTGCAAATGGGTTGATTCACGTTTATTTAAAGAGTGTCCACAATTGGAAGGTAGTCTGCTTCTTTTAAATGTTTGCTAACTAAGATTATCACAGTTTATTTAATAATAATGCACTACATACAGTATAATATAATTTAAACGGTATACTCGTTTGTCGAAAATAATTGTTAAGAATCTTTTTTCTTTTTAGACATTATATGACACAAACGTAAATCGTAATTTTCGTCAAACCCGTATTTGACCGCTTTACACCTATATACTTATAATTTAACATAATTATATAATTTATACGTATTACCTTGCTCACGCAAAATACCATTTTAACGAGTTTCCAAAAATACACGAAAATATCAATACATGGACCGGGCGTCTCCGTATTACATCGCCTGTAAAATTTAAATAATAATTTATATGTTTCAACAATTTTTACATACCTACCATATAAAATACTATTCGTAGCACTAAATACCTTTTTAATCACTTTTATTTTTAGTATTCAAAGAGGAGTTTTAAATACAATTTTTTGGTATTTAATGATGTTTGTTTGATACATTTTTTTTATCCTGTTATAGTTCATTATAAACTTTTTTACTATTATTGTATATATTATACATAAAATTACCACACTATAAATTTAGTAAAACTATACTACCGTGTATAATTCGGAATAATTTTTTTTTAAAGTATTTTGTTCTACATTTCTGAATTTACGGTCTTTTTGCGGTTCGTGCATATTATTGTATAATATTATATCGCGTACGGTGTACATATTGTATATGGATAAAATGTTCCTATTCTGTCTGTATAATATCTATTCAAGTGGATTATATAATCTATAATAATATTATATCGAACGAACTAATACGCACGTCTGATGATTGAGTTGTACCTACTCAAAATTGAAGTGAAATTACTAGCAATATAAATAATTATGATTACATTTTATGCACATTATATATACATGTACACTAGTCAGCTATAGCACAAGGTTAATCGGCAATAAGCTAAATTTTGTCGTTGCTCTAAACTTGTATAATATATGATCATGTGTAATATAATATATCAGCTACCTTTACCTACTTGTTTGAAATCGTATTACCACAACTCATAAATATCAGGTGATCCAGTATTGTACTACGTTGTTAGTTTTTCTTTCAAACGTTTTGTCGAATAATATACTGTTTAGCAAAACGCTTTCTTATATCATAAACTATTACATATTCCTATATAGATAAATATATATTGAGAATATATTGTATATCTTATCATAATATATGATGAGACTAAATTTACTATTGAATTTAAAATTTTATACCCATTTCCTATAATATTATCATAAATATATCAGCGGTTTAATCGTTTGTGTGACAATATTTTACATTTTAGATGAAAATAGTTATCTGACATTCGTTCAAACTAGTTGTTTACAGTTATATCCGCTCCGTTATCTTATATTTTATGATATGAATTCTTCAAAGTGCAAATTATGTGTTAGTTGCTTCCGACTGTGGTAAATGTTCGATTTATTCTAAGCCATATTATATTGCTTGTACGTCTATTTCTGGTATAATAGACAATAATATTAAAACACGCAGTATTATTGCTGCGTGGCCGTGTACTATTGGTGAGTGTGTAAGACTTAGAGTCAGGAAATTTCCGGAAACTCAATCAGTTTTAGATGCCGATTACATATCTAAAATTAATAACATACTTTCGGCAGTAATTGATATAAAAAAAATTGGTTTCTAAACATGATTCCTTGTTTTTGTCACTGAATAATAAACTCGACGACGTTTCTGGTCAACTGCGGGACTTGGGGGCTCGTACTTCTGTGCTCGAAAATAGAGTCACCCAATTAGAAAATAATTTTCTTAACACTAAATCTTCCAACTCTCCCTCGGACAAAACCGTAATCTCTGAAGTTATTGATCGACAAGCAAGATTGTGTAATTTAATTATTTTTAACGCTCCTGAATCTGATGGTAATAACGAAGATGATATAACGCTAATAAAATCTATCTTACATGTTATAACTCCTAACATTGCTCCAGCAATATTCTCTAGACTAGGACAAAAATCTAGCAAACCTCGTCTATTAAAAATTATATTGCATGAGCCATCAGACTTAAAAATAAACACAAATTGCGTACGTCCCCTAATTAAGGTTCCATTCGTATATCTCCAGATCGTACAATAACTCAACGTAATCAACTTCGTGATATCATAGAAAAACTTGACGAACGTAAAGCAGCAGACGAATCCAACTTAGTGATGAAGTTTGTCAAAGGTATACCAACCATTTCAAAAAACTAACAAACGGGCCAGTTCACAAAAACCTTAAATTTCTACTATCAGAATGTTCGTGAACTCAATACCAAATTAAATGTTTTAATGCGTAATGTATGTTTATCTGACTATGATTTTATCGACTTATCTGAAACTTGGTTATCTCCAAATGTTAATACATCTGAATTAGGTCTATCCAGCTATAATATTTACCTCTGCGACCGAAACCAGAATACAAGCAATCGTTCTAGAAGTGGTGGTGTTCTACTATCTGTCAATAATACATTTTATTCTATTCTCATTTATTACTTTTACTTATCAGTCAAGTTGAACATATATATATATATATATATATATATATATATATATACAATATATTCGTCATTATTAAAATAAACAATAGTTACATTATAATAGGTTATGTTTATTTTTCGCCTCATACTGATATTTCAATTTACGATGAACATTATGACATTATTAATAATTTATTTTTAAGTTTTCCTTATGTTAAAAACATAATTATAGTTGGCGACTACAATTTTCCTAAACTTCAATGGCACGTTAGCTCTATTGGATTTTTTCCTAATCTACTGAACTTAAATAATTTTGAGTCAGAATTCTTATCAAAATTATCTTTCCTAATTTTTTTTCAATTTAATAATGTTTATAACAATACTGGTTCAATACTAGACTTAATTCTTTCTGACTGAAATAATTTATTTGTAAATAAATCTGTAAATCCTCTTATTTCGTGTGACATTTATCATCCGGGCCTATTAATTTCTATTCCCATAGTTATAAATATACCAATTGAATATAATTTGTGCATGTATAATTATTTTGATTGTAATTACGCAGATATAACTTTTTGTTTAGCATCGATAAACTGGAATAAATTATTTAAAGGTTTTAGTAAAAATGAATCTGTCAACTTGTTCTATTCTATTATTTATGGCATCATTGATATATTTGTACCTAAAATAATTAAACGTCAATCTAACTACCTTCCACGGTTCAGTAATAATTTAAAAGAATCAATTTTAAAAAAAAAATTGCTCATAAAGTGTATAAGAGTTCAGGTTTAGTGAATGATTACAATACTTTTTCTAATCTTCAGGGAAGATGTAAATATTTTTCGAAAAAAAGATTATCAAAATTATATAAATAAAATTCGAACAAATTTAAAAACCAGTCCTAATCAGTTCTAAAAATTCATAAACAGTAAACGTAAAAATAATTTTTTACCAAATAGTATGCATTTATACACGGACTAATTTAATACTCCTAATGATATTGTTAATACTTTTGCTAATTACTTCTCTAGTGTTTATAAAAACTACGATTATGTCAATGTTAATTATAATCCGCATAATCCGTCCAAAGTTCTTTTTTCTGCACTCCACTCGTGCTTGATTGATTTATCTGAGGTAGGTATTCGAATAATCACATAGGTCTTTAAGCTCCAATTCCAGCCCTGGTCCCGATTTAATTCTAAACATATTCCTAAGAAACTGTAAATTTGTTATTTCCTCGTCTTTACATTGCCTATTTAATTTATCACTCTTTCACGATATTTTCCCTGTTACTTGGAAGTCTATTTTTATTCGACCAATTCTTAAGTCTTTTTCTGATCTAACCAATAATGCAAACTACCGTCCAATATTCTTACTTTTTCTTATATCTAAAATATTTGAATCAATAGTTGTAAATAAGGTCCCATCAGTTTTAAATCATGTAGTCGTAGATGATCAACATGGTTTTCGACGAAATAAAAATATGATAACTAATTTACTTAACTTTCGAAATTTTGTATCTGATGCTCTTTCTCGTGGATCGAATATTGATGTCATATACACTGACTTTTTTAAGGCATTTGATAAAATCAACCATTTAAATTTTATTGACTAAATTGAAACAGATTGGTATTTGTGGTTCTTTTTTTTCTGGTTTATATCCTTTATTGAAAATCGTCAACAAATCGTAGTATAGAAAGGAAATGGTTTATTCCAATACGTGTTACATCGGGGGTTCATCAAGGGTCATATTTAGCACCAATATTATTCCTTATTTTTATTAATGACATTAATTTTCATAATTGTATTAAATTAATATTTGCTAATGATATAAAGATACTCTGTATAGTTAATAATCAAAACGAGGCTGATTTATTTCATCTCGATTTAAATACTTTCTATGAATGATGCACTAACAATAATTTTACTCTTAATATTAATAAATGCCAGATAATGACTTTTCCTAGAGCTCGAGTAGTTTCAACATTTGATTACAATCTCAATAGTGGACCACTACATCGGTTTATTGAAAATATTAAAGATCTTGGTATTTATTTTGATCCTAAACTTAAATTTGACTGTCATATTACCAACATTGGTTACAGATCAAATAAAATCCTTGGTTTTATTCGTCGAAATTGTGTTGATTTTGATGATTCATTAGCTTTAAAGTCCACATATTGCAGCTTGGTACGTTCTATTTGTGAATATGGCTCAATTATATGGTCTCCATACCAATCAGGTCATAAATATAAAATTGAAAAAATTCAACATAAGTTTTTACGGTTCCACTCATTTTAATGTTGCATAGCCAGAGTACCTCATTCTTTATACATACCATTTTTAACGATTCTTAACCTCGAAACATTAGAGTAACGTCGTTTGTGATTAGATTTGTACTTTTTGTATAAACTCTTCATAGGAAATATTGACTGTCTTGAGTTTCTAAGTCTTTACTACCGATCTAAAAACACATTTTATCTTAACACAGAAATAACAAATTATGCAAGCAATACTCCCCACCATAGAATAATGAAAACTATAAATAAATTAAAAATCGATCTGTTCATATCACCAAACTTCAACTCATTCAAAATATATTATAATTTCATACTTGTGAATTCATAGACATAAGCGTATAATATATCATAATTTATATTATACATCATTGTCTTTTTTTCTCTTTCTTTTATTCTCTTTTTGTATATAATTGTTAATAATTGTTAACGAACGATTGTTATTATTAAATTGTATAAAATTGAGCCTGATCCATTCAAAAATTTAAATAAATAAATAAATAAATAAATAAAATATTAATTTTCTGTTCTTAGAAAATTATTTTTAAAAAGAAAGTAAGTAAAAATAAAAAAATCAGTTTAATAAATAAAGATAACCCTATACTCGGACAATTATGTAACTACGTGCATTTTAAAAGACAATATGATATTGAAAATTATAAGTAGGTAGGTATATTATTTTATAAAATAGTCAAATTTTAGAGGATTTCTCTTTTCCATAAAATCTATTTGGTACAATATGCTGGTAAGTTAATTGAGATTAACACATTTTAAACATAAACAGTCGTTAAATTGTTTCCAATTCATACTCGCGCGCTACCGTTTCTTTCCGATTATTATAAAATATACTGCTAACGAATGTGCATCTATGATGAATGATAGCGAAACTTTGTGCTACTCTAAAGTATAGGTTTTTATGGCATAATTGCAATAAAGGTAGCCACTTGCAATAAGGATTAAGTGTACTAAGTACCCGAAGCGGTTCAAACTGTTTATTTTATTAAGTTATTTCCATATTATTATATCCTATGTTATTGTCAAAAACGTAAATGTTAACACAGTAGGTTTTAATGTCAATGATTGTACTGTAGTCAACAAATATATTTTGGATTTCATTTGGTATTATTTGCTGTAGGGAATTAAGATAAGTGGATTAGAGCAGGAATGTGAAGTAATCATAAAGGGATATAGGATATCTCACGTACACTACTATCTGCTCTTTTAAATTTTAAATGATAATTTAAATTTATAAAAGGTCGGCAAGTGGGTATAGGTCTGCTGTACATTAAATGTCGAGTGAGTCACACTCTAATGAATGTGCTAAATTTGAATTCAATGATATAAAATCATTGCTTACGAAAAACAATTCTGAGCAAAGACGACCTATCAGATTATATATTAATTAGTAAATTGTATGATATTATTGCTGCTATTAAATTAATACAGTAGTTTGAATTCATATTTTCTAAAATCATTGCATTTGAAAATTTCATTATGTAGGTATTTAAAATATAATAATATACTTCAAATGTTCTAAGTAGGTTCCCACGAATAATAATTTTAAATTACAACATAATAACTAAAATCGTTATTTTATGTTCAAATATCTAATTTTGTTCGAATTTGAACTTAAAATGACTATAAAAAAACTGTTTATATATTTTTTGGGTACAGTATAGACTAGTTATGAAATACATTGTATTAAATTTGCAAGCTTTTTGACCCAGCGAAAATTGTTTTATTAATATATTTAGAATAAAAACTAAAAATAGTTGATCGTGTATTTAAAATGATAAAATAAACATTTGGTGAAAATAATTATACCAAAATGCACATACGTTTTTAACAAAAACCGATTTTGTGTAAAAATTGGAGGGTTTTTTTATTATTTTTTTTTATTTTCTCAAAGCTTTTAAAAAGTACTTGGAATTTTCCCAGGAAAATTAACCTCTTCAAATTACCAACTAGATCCAATTAGCTATTAGAAACCACCATCAAAGTTAAAAATCAAAGCATCAATAAAGAAATACTAAAATATGTATATTAAAATGTATCATTTATACAAACACACATTATCATTGTAAAATCGATCCGCTCAGAATCTAAACGAAATGAAAAGAACATGTTTATATAAAGAGATTACTGTGCAAATAAATTTGCTTCCGCAGAATATGCGTAACATGTCGTACTGTCATCGTTAAGGAATATTTAAAACAATCTAAAAAATCGCTTCCTTTACGATAGCATAGATATCTAAGAAATTCGGCGTCGATAGTGCACGAAACATTTAGAAAAAATACATCACTCGCTGTGCGCACGGTTTATATAGGCGCGCATAATATACACCGGTATTATTATATTCTGTGGCAATAATGCCACCGGCGTAAGATTGCGTACTCGGATAATGCGCTCAATTGGTGCGACGAACGCCACCACAGGTCTCACCTACCACGGTTATGTGCGATGCGAGAGGGGCCGTGACTTTGGCGCGTTAAATTACCCGCTTTTCCAAAACGGTGTGCAACGCTGCGGGGGTAGGTACATTAATCTCGCTTGGACACTCGTCGTCAGAAATATGTATACATAATATTAATAACAATAATATTATATTGTATTTTCACCACTTATAATATAAATGACGTGATGGGAATCGACGCGAGAACAGACGTTTATCACGGAGACGATCGCGTTGGCCGTATTATTTATTGGGTATTATTATACATACAATATATAGGTACTGCACGCAGAGTATACATAATAATATAAACTGCAATAATACGTCACGTATATATATTATAAGCATGTATTACGCGCGCATGACGATGAAAAAAAAAAATAACAATAATAATAATAATAAGGGCTTCCGTAATAATCGTCCCGCATTTACGAGGCTAATCACCCTCTGCATCAGTATTAAAAGGTCTATATATGTATGCCGCGATGCATATGTATATGCTACTCGGCTTATAATATAATATAGTGCACGTCGTTACGGCCGAGCAACGTGTGCATGGAGGGTCGTTGCATGGTGGAGCACACGGCGATAGTTTTCTATACAAAATTCTTGAAAAAAAAATTCCCTAGCGCACGATCCGTTGAACAAATTTGATAAACACGCCTATTTTGAGGTAAATTTGCGAGAAACGGATAACTGAAAACGTTCGGTACTTTTGTTCGTGGTGCAATTGTCGCACCCCGTCGTTTAGTCGGGATATTGGACTTCCGGAAGTAATACGGATGTCATAAAATATAATATACTTATTACTTATCTGATCGTTTCTCTTCCTCTCCCCCCTACTCCTCGCATAGTGACGAGGGAGTATTGGGTTTCCTTGACAGAGAAGTCTCTTGATATATCTCACACATGCATTGGCGCAGCTTTAAAATCGAAATTTTGTATATAATTTCAATGTATAAAAACAGATTTTTAGTAAGTAGTTAATTAGTTGTTACCACAGTTTATTAATAGCACTGGGGGTACTCTGATAATTAATGGTCCTCTACTCCGTTCATATGAACTTTGAGTACTTAAAACTAGCTAAATACTTATTAAAAATTTGGTTTAAATAGATACTTGTGTAAACTAAACAGATTAAATACTCCAATAAAATGTACAAGAAAATGATCAGATTAAGTTATGAGTAGTATAATAATATATTATACAGAAAGAAAATAAAATAAAATATTATTAACAACTAATTGAAAACGACAATTTTACAAGAAAAAAATTAATAGCACACGGTTAAAACAAACAGTAATGCAGGATGATCCATTTAAGTATCTATATTCATAATTTCGAAAAGTTTCAATTTCTTTGAAAATATTTTTTTACATAATTTGATGTAATTTCAAAACAATATTTCTAAAAAGAAAAAATATATTTTTCTATTTTTTATCGTTATCATTTTTTAAATGTTTACTTTTGAGAATGACACCATTCATATTTTATCTCATATTCCGAAACAGAATATTATTCCAAAATTCGAAGTATTGAAATCTATAAAAATTAAGCAACGGAAAAGTAGTTCATTAGTTATATAAACTTTTTAAATTTTGATGAGCTGAGTGAGTGTTATAGCGGACCCCACAAAACGTCCACTCCTCCGCTAATCTAAATTTTAAATACTATTATGACTAATGAACTACTTGTCCATAATTTAATTCTTATGGATTTAAACTAAAATTTTGCTTGGAATATTTTTTTATTTTTATTTTTATTTTTATTGTTAGATATAAATAAGATGATTTACATATAATAAAAATGTTTACAATAAAATATCTACTTTCTTAAAACGCAATGCATGTGATGATGGTAGAAAGTTACATTACATAATAAGATAAAAAAATACATACTAAAATAATACAACTTATATTCAATAAAATTACATAGAACAACAAGACAAAGTAACAAAATAAAAAATTCATAAGTTACAACCACAGTCTATTAACACACTGTTCCATACTTTATATTTAATTTAATTCCTTTTTAAAATATTATTGAAAATAACTACGAGTTGATTTGTTGTTTTATGCACGAAATTCTAAGATTCCCAATTAAGGATAATATGAGTTTTTTTATATGAAATGGCATTGAATTGTAATAGTATAGACCTAAATAATCCATACATTTTTGACCAAAAGATTTTTTGTAATAAATCATTTTAACATCAAATACCCTTACTTCTCTTTTTTTCTTATATTTTCCACATCAAAATATGATTCATAATTTTTTATTATACATAAAATAGTTACCTTCTTATATATAATCTCGAATGGTAGCATATTAAATAGCTTAAAATTGTCTCCAAAGTACATTTACCTAAACAAATTCTAACAATTTATCTTTGAGATATTTTTAGTGGTCTAACTGCGTATTCATTTAGACCCCCCCCCCGCCCTCCAGATCAACAAACCATACTGAAATATTGCCTGAAATAATACTAAATAAATTATATGCATAATTCGTGCAGTCATAAAAATTCGTAATTTGAAAAAACTAAATGATAGAGTACGCACGTACATTACAATATTATTGACATGTAAATGCCATCTCATATTCTTATCAAAAATTAAGCCCAAATATCTTATACTAGAAACCTTGAATATTTTTTAACATAGGCTGTCATTACAATTATCTTCATTCTCAGAAAAACAGAGATTTAAATCATTGTGATTGTTCTTATCCTATGGAACAAAAATGTATAGTGTCGCATTCAAAAAAATAAAAAATTTTAAAAATGATAAATATACAAAATAGTAAAAAATATAATTTATGTTCAGAAATGTTGTTTTAAAATTACATTAATTTATATAAACAGAATATTTTCAAAAATGTTAAAAATTTTCGAAATAATGAGCATATATACACTTAAATAGACCCCTGGTACATATAAAGTAATTTATATTCTGGAATTTTTAGAAAATATTCTGCTTCACAATATAAAATTATAACTGTATACTGCATGTTTTTCAAAAAAGAAAACACTTACAAATAAAAAATAATGAAATAAAATATATGTTTTTCAAATTTATTGCTTTAGAATAATTTTAAATTATGTAAAAGTACCTAAAGGAAAATCCAAAAATGTTAAAACTTTTCGAGAAAATAAAAGTATACCTTTAAAAGAATTACTCTGCGTCTTTGTATATATAATATATATATTTATAAATTGTAGTTGTAAGTAAATACATATAATCTAATTGGATGGTCATATGTCTCAAAATCATTGTAATATAGGCTCAGTTACTATCTAACTGTTTAAGAACTATGAAAATCAGAAAAAGACTTAAGGATCTATTTAAAATATTTTGTTAAGTGGAAAATTACCTGTTGATACTTTTTTTTTTTAAACTTTGTTATTAACAATTAGTTTTAACAGTTAAGTATTAACAAGAAAGAACAAAACATGAGCAATAAAATATAAGTTATTTAGAAAAAAGACAAGAAGTGATTAAATTAAAAATCCTATATGGTTAAAAAAAAGATATTATATTATCAATGACATATTTTTGCTGCCAATAGAGGATATTTTTAGTGTTGAAAGGAATGTTAAAGGTGTTGAAAAGAGATAATAGGTAGTAACGTTGGAGCTGTTGATACTTATACATAAATTTTTAAGACCATATTTTTTGATAAAAACGTAAATATTTATATAATTTATAGAATATCCTGTAGTGATATAAACTTATTTTTTCAAATAAAAACTACCATTTTTTTACTATAGTTTATTTTACTAATTATAAAATAAATTATTTTTTTGAAATGTTAATTTGTCCAAATTGAAATTCGAATGAGTAATTTTTAAGTTAATCAACTTTAAGTAAGTATTAAGGATAATAATTCCTTAATAATAATTTCCCACTAACTATAAAATAGACGCAAAATATTTTAGTCTATAGTACTTATATTATGCTCAGATAATGTTTGCATATTTTAATATACTTATATGTAATTATTAATAAATATAATTACTTATTAGGTATATCCTATATTATTTTCCCCGTTAGCGTAACGCAAATTGGTCATAATCCTATAGTAACATATTATAATACAAATTATCGAAATGGATTGTGTATCACAATTGAATCGTTTTGTTTATTATGTGCTGTAGACATATATAAAATTTATAAGCACATGTATTTTTCATACCAATCTATGCAACTTCAATAAGTTTTAAATAAATAACTTTTAGAGAAACATATAGAGATACATATTTACGTATGATATGGGTATGGCACACAAACGAATAAATTATAATTATATTTTAAGACACCAACCGAAGCGCCTTCAATCCCTGTCAAGTTGATATCGTGAAATATTAAAATAAAAATTATGGCATACGTAACAAAAACGAGAATATATAATATTGTATAAATATAATATTATATTTTCATGCATGACACGAGGAGGGCGTGATATTTGTATTAAGAAGTTATTAGTTATTACCTATATACTATCTCGGTATGTCTATAACGAGCAAAATGCATTAAGCAAAATCTAAATTTTTGCGTTAATAGATTATAATATCATAATAATTTAAAAGCCCAAATTTCCAAATTCAAACGGGAGAATATTTTCAAAATAATCTACCTTGTAAAATATTGTCTAGCGAAGAAGTCATAATATTATTTTAGTATATAACTACCTATAAAATAAAATAACAGAACCTAAATAAAACTTAAATCCCTATATAAGTTATTCATTACACACAATATTTTACTGCAAGAAGGATTTGACATAATCTCAAAAGTAACAGTCACCAGCTCCTGTTCGAATTCGGTAAGCGATTATAGGGAGGTTAAACCGTTAAAGTCCAAATATTAACCTACACGCCACGATTTCTAGTAGTGTCTCGTTACACCAAATATACATTAGATGAACGCGGAGGCGATATTATAATAACGCACGCCATCGTACGCAGTCAAAAACAACGTTAATTGTTATATTATTTTGCTATTATTTCGCGGAGTGTTATCGCCGTACTCGGCGAGTGTCGTCGCGTATAATATTTAATGTTAATATATTATAATGTCTTCCGAACGGGATTATTTCCGTCTGACACTATTTTAATATCGTGACGGTACGCGTGCGCGTGCGCGTGTATGTGCGTGTGTGCGCGCGTGCGTGTGCGAGTGTGTGCGTGATGGTAGTCGAAGGGACACGGCTACCACGGTCCCCGCGAGCTGTATTGCACCAAGGTATATATTATGTGGCGTACGCGCGTCGCATTGGTCGACGGGCCACCACTCCCAAAAGCCCCTATTGGTCGCAGCCCACGTACACGCGCACATACGTCTAACGCGCGTCCCGTCGAATGCGAAAACTTACATCGGGCACACGGTACGTTTTTACTTTGAACTTCACACGGTCCGAGCACGACGTACACCGCAGCGGCCACACGCGTTCCCGTCGCCGTTCACAATAATTATCATAAGTCGTCGCCGCGCGGACTGCACTTTTCGTCATCGTCGTCATAAAAATAATAATAATAATAAAAACAACTCGTAAACGTCGTACACATATTACTATATACCTACGCGTCGGAGATCCGTATTCGTTTTCGTTTTCGTTTTCCCGTCCGTTTTCCGATTGCGTCTCCGAAGAGACCGAACGAGCTGTACTCGCCCGCATCGGAGGAGCAGCGACTACGCGAATGCTCCAAGTCGTGCGCGCCCGACCGCTATTAAAACCGGGTTCGCTTTTTTTAAATTGCCCTTAAACGAAGTTTATTTAATATAATAATATTAGGTCCTATAATTCAGCCCGTCGTCGTCGTCGCCGCCGCCGCCGCCGCTTCAATTGTAGACAATCAACAGAAATTAACCGTCCCTCCGCCACCGCCGCTCGCCGAGGACCGCCGCCGCCCGCCGTCTCTCATCGACGCGACGCGTGCGTGTGCGCGTGGACGCTAACCCGTGATAACCGCGATAATTATAATTACACACGACGTGTACGCCGCCAGCCCAACTGCGATAACCGCCGACGGGTTTTCGCCCGACACAATCATGGACGAGGGCGCGTTCGACGAGTCGATGATGTTCAACGAATACCATCACCAGACCAAGCCCGGGTCGCCGTCCGCGCACCACCAACACCAGCCGCTGTTGGCGTTCCAGCAGCCCGGCGATATGATGGGATACGCGCTGCCCGTGCCCGACCACATGGACTTGCAGCACCATCACCACCACCACCATCACCAGCTCCAGGACATGGACATGCACCGGCACCATCACGGCGGCGGCGTCCAGGACCAAATGCAGCAGCAGCAGCAGGACAGGCAGGCACAGATCGGCGATCCGCAGGACTTGTTCCAGATGCCGGTCACGTCCACCGTTCAGGTGCAGCCGGCCGACATCCTCGTAAACACCAACGGGCAGAAACACGCCATCAAGTTGGAAATGGATGCGAATCCATTGCCGGCTACCGGTCAACAGTCTACAGGTATATTATATTTCAAACAGCACGCGACTATAATAATGTATGTGTGTGTGTGTGTGTGTGTGTGTGTGTGTGTGATAAATCACAAACTCGTGAAATATCGATTGTTTCAAGACAGTATTCAAATAATAACGCTCGCAAGAATGATGAGGTATTTTATTTTTATCTTGTGGCTGGATATTATTTTCTAGTAGGCAGGCAGATAGGTAACTGAGTGTAGCTATTTGGAACAGAAGAAATCTATAACTAACTAACAAATGTATGTTAAATAATTTACCGATAAATTGCATAAGTAAACAAATATATAATTAAATAAAAAGAAAAGGTACTTTTTAAAACTTATCATTCTTTTTCCTATAAATTAATAAAAAAAAATTGAAATATTTCATAGTTTTATATTTAATGCAATTTTCAACGCTGGACGTACACTTTATTGTCAACGAATACCACAATGATTTGTTTCTTTTATCCATTTTCGTTTTTTCCATCGTCAGTAAATCGTTTGTTTCGTTTGCAGGACTACCGGCTGAACAACCAGTGCCAAAGAAATCTAGTTCTAAATCGAAAAACACCGACAACAATGGGACGAAGAAGAAAAAAACGAGGTCAGTACACGCATTAAATACCTTAAATAATATTATTAATGTACTTATAACATAATATTTCTTTATTTTTTGGAATAACTTTACTCATCACTTTTATATATAATATATTATATATCATAAAACTGCCCAACAGAACATGATTTCCGACTAATACCATTATAATTTATTATGTATTGCATAATAATAAATGTAATATCGCTATCGTTCACCATTTGTGCAGAACAACGTTCACGTCTCATCAATTGGAAGAGTTGGAACGAGCGTTCGAGAGAGCTCCGTACCCTGACGTGTTCGCTAGAGAAGAATTAGCTTTGAACCTTAAGCTTAGTGAGTCTCGAGTTCAAGTATGGTTCCAAAACCGGAGGGCCAAGTGGCGGAAGAGGGAACCACCCAGGAAAACCGTTTACTTGACAAATTCCGGTAAGTGTATTATCTAAAATACAGCTGGTAATAAACACACCTACAGTATATACTTTTTAAAATAAGCTAATAATTAAAAATATTTATTTTTTTTTTTCTTAAGATCCGATTGATAATCTAAAAATAAATTTGTTATTGATATTCTTTAGTTTTTGCTTATTGTGTATACTATATATATTATGTGATGTCTGAAGGCAAAATCATTTTTTAAACCATAATAATTGCTTATGAGCCTATAATATAATACGCATACATATTTTATTTATTCAATCTCTTCTTAATAGAAGAAGACGTTACATTCAAGTATTTTCTCTGTCCTATAAACGTAGAACATAGCAAATTTGCGTTCAGTGAAACAAATTTTGTATTGTTAGCTTTAATATTAAAGTAAATTAATCTATTGTTAATGTTAAAGAACATTATATGATTAATAATTGTGTGTTGATTTATTACGATATTTCTATTTTTAAACGATTTATACGTATAAAAATTATCTTTTCACTTGTGAAAAATATTGCGATTAAAAAATTCTAATAACTCGATTTAAAATTAAAATACTGGAAAAACCAATAGGGTTTTATATACAAGCACAGATGATGTTCTCATCTTTAAGTTTGATAACAGATGAATTCACTCTAATATTTAATTTAATTATACATAAAGTCAATCCGACTGATAGCAAATTTTCTATATGTTGGTATACGTTTGCACACAACGTAGGCGCAACACGTGCGCGGGTGTGGCGTCCTCTTAGCAGCCCCTCTCAGACATAACCGTCTGGTATTCTCGGGGGTGCTATTCAACAGGACGAGCGATCCTTGACGCCTTCGCAGTCATATAATCGTATTACAATATTATTATGTTTACATTACAGTTTTCCCGTCCGGGTCTCCGGGATCGTCGGTGAGCTCGACGTCGTTCACCACGTTGACGACGTTCGGTGGTAACGTGTCGCCATCGTTGGGCACGTGTTCGCCGGTCACGCTCAGCGGCTCGGAGCCCTGGGGCTACGGGGCCGCCAGTTACGGGGACCTCGCGCACCTGAACCTGCTCAACAGCAACGGGTCGTCACCGTTCGCGCAGAACGCGTTCCACGGCAGCGGTAGCAATAACAACAACAACAACAACAACAACTTCGGCGGCACACCGTACGCCGTCCAGCCACAAGACAGCCCGGGCCTGTTTTCGGCCAGCATGCAGTGTCTGGCCCGGCAGGACATGATGGGTCCTTTGGACCAATCGCCTCCCGACCGCGACTATCATGGACATCAGCTCAACAAGCACGTGGTCGACTCGTACGTGATGAGCCAGGACATGGCAGGACTCCTTCAGCCGGAAGCCGAGTGCGACATCGTCGGGACCATGGGATACGAAGTCCAGGACCACCATCAGCATCAACAGCAACAGCAACAGCAACAGCAACAACAGCAGCAGCAGCAGATAGACGAAGACGGGGAAGAAGAGACTGCGATAAAAGTGGAGCCACCGTTCACGCCACTACCGCCTTTCATAAACTGACACAGGAGGTTTCAGTTTGATACGTACGAGTATCAAACTGAATTCGAATGAATCCTACACGCCTTGTTTCAAATCGTTCGTGTCTTCTCAGATAATTCGTGTTTATAAACAGTGTTTGCTCTACAGAAGAGACCATTCTGCTGCAACATCCACAGTCGGGACGTACTAATGATCATAAACAATTTTTGATAGACGATTATGGTTTCGTACAATCACCGTCGTCGAGAAATTATGTGACAAACGTATTTCGATCTATTCAAAAAGGTCAAGATAATATTATAAGAATCGATATTTATAAGGTCTAAAATAATCATTTTTATGTAAATACCTAGGTAGTTTGATTTGTTCATTTTTTTATTCCTGGTTTATGTAGCTACAGTTATTATTATCGGAATAATGTATTTATTTATTTGTGTGTCGTGTGTATACATTTCAATTGGAACTGTAATCTTCAGAATTACTCGTCCAAAGGAAACTAATATATATAATTTATTATTATTATTATTATTATTATTATTTTTTTTGTATTTAGTATGAAACACTGTAACATAGACTATACATTTATACATTTAATAATATTATTGTATTTAAGAAATTGTCATGTACAACAAAATCGCATTATTCTTCCATAACGATTAAGTGTATATAATTATAGATATAGCTATTATATTATATTATTATTATTATTGTTTGAACTTCAATCATTCGAAAACTTGTGTATTCTAGTTGTGCCTTATTTGCTTATATGTAGTTTGAGTAACTTAAATAAACTACGTATACTACACACTTTAATGTAGTCTAATAGGATTATAAATTATAATTAAGGACATGTATGTATGTATAACTATGATGTGTACAATAAAACAATTTATTTTTTTTTGTATTTTTATGAGAATTGGCGATTACTATTACTTTCAATAACACTTTAAAAAGAGATCTGACTAAATTTGTAGTTTTGAAAAAAATATATTTATAGGTAAATGGTTCAACATACTAATCATATTATGCCATATTTAAAAATAAATCTAATTTAATATTTTCTATAGTATAAAGGTTTTTTTATTTTTTTTTTTTTTAGCAACGGTCCATATTTTTAATTCCATATTCGAAACTTTGTGAATTAATTTTAGATGGTGTTTCGTCAATATTTTGTAGAAAACTATTCTTCTTCCGAATATAAACTTAAAGTACCGACTATCGTTCGTTATAAAAAAATTCTAGAAAATCACTATATAATAAAATCTGAAAAATAATAATAATGAGATATTTTGCAAAAATAAGATGTTATAAATTTTTTTTATTTAAGTACATAAATTGATGTAACAAATTAATGAATGCTGTTAAATGGACCTTTATATATATTAATCACGAATCATGACTACCTATATTTCATCTGTTCAATACGGGTGGGAAAATATTATAATATATTATGTAGATGTTAGGTATATAATATTCACACGTATTGTGATTTATTTGAAACTTTTTTTCTTTTGTGTACCTATATTATATTTATATAAGATAAAATTAGATACATTTTTTTTAAGATAATATTATATACGTATTACACGTATTACTAGTATTTATATTAAGTACATATTATTTTAGTTATGGAGATAGGCATTGATTTATAAATGCATAAATACAATTAAATAATATAATATAATTTAATTAATTGTCTGTAAGTATGAATCGCACGTACAAAGAATCGTAATAATGTAATTGGGATCTATGTATTATAATATTATACATTAATAGTTCAGGGCTCGGGACTTATAGTATTTGCTTATTTTTATGATTCGACATAAAATCTAGCAGAGTGCTATGGAAGTGTATGTCATGCTATAAAAATTTATATTATGAACTTTTAAAGAGCTTTTTTTGTTGTTTTTTTAAATAATTTTAAAAAAAATGCTTATTTCCAGTTTTTTTTGCATTTTTACATAATAAATAAATAAATAAATTTTACTTTATGGCGACGTGGGCCACTGACTTAATTCAGATATTTTTACAATTTTTTTTCCGATAGAATTAAAATTTAAAAATAATTCTATTACCTTACCTGTATTTGTTTGTCTGTGTTATCTTATCTACTTGTAGCGTTGGCCATCGCCGCGCGCCGTCCTCGGCATTGTTGGGCCTCAAAAATATTACAATGCTACAAATTAATATAATTGATTTCCTGTTTATCACTAATTCGTCGGTAAACAATATTATTCGACTGTCGTGGAGTGCTGGCGTAATCAATACAATTAATGTTTTGATTGAACAAATGTCTAATACTCTATTACTTATGTAAAATGAAAATTTAGTAACTTTCTAATTTTTTTCTAGGTAATATTTTTTTTTTTTTTAGATTAATTATTTTTGCTTTATTTTATGACATATAAATACTTAGTTGAGTACTTAAATTATGTTTTTAGCGCTTATTTAGTGCTAAAAGTCCCGAACCCTTTATATATTATATATTAAATGTAACCTAATCCAGTTTATTGATCATTTCAAAATGCCATTGAATATTTAGATTCGTAGACCATAATACAGACAAGTTTTTCGTTGATTTGTTTATTAACAAATCGTTGCAGAAAATAAGAGCTATATAGATTACTCTGACAACTGTACATATCTATACTCACTGGGTTTGTAGTAAGTACACTGCAGTTTTTTTTTAAATTATTATCCTTCACCTATGTGTGATGATCATCAGAACAGTCGGAATAATTTGAAGTACCTACTTGTTTTCCGTACCTAACCTTCGATCAAAATAAAATAACTTATATTGTATTTAAACATGTTCAAATACATGTCCTCATAATTTTACACGTCTGATGATAATTCAAGAGAGTCAAGTGCTCATAGAATAATTATCTTATTGATAATAAACATGTGAAAAATTGTAATCTATTGATTACAATAGGTGTCAACTCGCACACCTTACAAAGTAATCACTTTTACTGTAAATTAAAACTTATATTTCATAATGTATAGTAGGTTTTTATTTTTTATAAACATGGAAAAGTTCAAATACATTCAAATTGTTTTATTCGGCTTCTTGATACTAAAAGGTAAGTGAGAGTAATATTAACTACTTAAAATGTCGTATGTAAACTTGAACACATCCTGTCGTAACAACTGATATTTTCTTCAGCGCCTTACGTTTTATTAAATATTTAATTAAAATTATTTTTTAAACAATAATAGTTGTTCAAACCTTTTATTCTAGTCTTTTGCTATATGTAGAGTACTTTTGATTATATTATTTCACTGTAAGTTTGAACCGATTGACTGGTACCTACTACTGTTGATAATACCTAATATAAACATTATTTTTAACCTATTCATGGAATTGTGTCCAGTATTTAAAATTAAATAGACTGTTGAGAAAATTTTTTTTTTTATTATAAACATATTTTTATTGTTCAAGAAAATAATATTTAGGACAGAAGATCTTAAAAAATAGCTTATAATTATTAATAATCATTTAAACAACCTACAAAAGCTGTAAAGCTTATCCGGATATATGTTTGTATTAAAAAGTATTATTATAAATATACAATTTTATTTTATTTTTTTATAAACTAGTGCCTATATTAAATTTATATGAAATAAATTCGATACCTTTATAGTATCTAAATAACTATTTATTATAAGCCTAATAACAATATTTTATAGGTATTTCATATTTTTAAAATCAACAAGGAATATGTAACCTAATCACTGGACATTTCTCACGATTCATATACAAATTTCAAATCAATTATAACAATTTAGCTCTTTAATAATTCTAAAAAATGAAATGTTATTTTTAAGAATCGAGCACATACCCTTTACAAAACGAAACAAAATGTTCACCAGCTTCACAAGCACAAAACGAACAATTCCCTTACATTGTAAGTACATTGATTTAGGTACTTTTCACATGCATTGAAATATGATGGAATTTTTATGTTTTTGGATCTTAGGTGTTTCTAAGAAAGCATTCAAACAGACAAATATTATGTCAAGGCACATTGATCGATGTGAACTGGATACTAACCTCAGCGTATTGCATTAAGTGAGTAAAGTGGGTATTTAATTTGTCAAATCTTCACTTTTAAATAATTAGTTATAAGTTTATAACTTATAAAGTATTAGTTATTGAATGGATTTTAATTTTTTTTTTTTTAGTACTACAGAAAACATTCTATTGGATGATATTGATATTGCAATACGAAATGATAGAACACATGAGACCATTTTGAAACCAATAAAAGTAATAGAAACAAAATACAACGACGTGGCATTAATTAAAGTAAAACATTTAAGATTACTACCATCTCAATATTTTTTCCACTCTTATAAATATGTTTTCGTAATTTATGCAATAGATGGAAAATTCAATTAATGTCACTAGTTTGGTAACACCCATCGAATTGGCCGCTGAAGATCAACTTTTGAACAATATGGAATGCATTGTGACCAGTTTTCAAAAACAGTCAAACGACGATTTATCACTCATGTATTGGAACGTTGTCAATATTTCAAAACAATCATATGGTAAGAGCGAATGGTACTTAGAAGATACGATTTGTCATTTACAAATAAGGAATTCACTACAGAACGTAAGTCTTCATAGTTTGAAATTTAATCAAAACGAACAAGTGTATACCTATTATACCTATTTATATATTTGAATAATTTCCATAAAATTCAACATAAGCACATACATAATTTATTATATTGAACGATTACTAACACAACAACGACGTGGTTTTGAAAATAAATAATAATAATTAAAAAAAAAAAAAATAAATCGTTATGCTATATATTATACAATTGATAGTAAATATTAAATAGGTATACAAAAAACAAGATATATAAATCGATATATATTTATATCTTTATCATATTATTTATCTATTTAGATAATATTTAGATTAACGGCTTAATTTAATCAAATCAATGTATATACAATACAAAGTGAATTGTGTAGACCTATATATAAATGATTTTGTATACACTCAAAATTTAAATTTATCATTAAATCGTTCGAACTATTAAACTCATTTAATCTTGTCAATTGAAACTATTAATTTGAACTTTATTTTTTTCAATTATTTTAATCTAATGCTTAATTTTATTTAAATTTAAATGTTATGTCTAATAATGACACTGTTAAATCAAAAATGTACCATTATTTTGATTAAAATTATGTAAAGTGTGAGAAGTTAATAATTGTTGTTACAATAAAATATAAGACAATAATACAAATAATATTATTATTATTTAATTTTAAATTAAGGATAATTTTACATGCTACTAGATGTTAAATATAAATATAGAATATAACGTATTTATTAAGTGTATCAAATTTATATGAACTTTTTTATCACGCTTATTTTTTAGATAACTGATAATGGAACTCCTTTGGTCTGTAATAATCATCTATACGGCATATACTCACTCAATGAACCTAAGATATTTAATAACATTTTTAAATACAAAAATTGGATCCAAAATATAATCAACCCAATAACTTCAAATAAAACATCAGAAAAATATGTAAACAGTTTTAAAGTCAATAATAATTTTTTATCTGACACAAATTCAATAACAACAGATGACATAGAAAACTATGCGATTGATATGCCTTTGCCAGAAACTGAAGCAACCCCCGCTAACACAGAAGACGCTTTAGAAGGAACTATTGAATATACAGAAGAAACTATTGAATATACAGAAAAAACTACTGAATATACAGATGAAACTACTGAATATACAGAAGAAACTACTGGATTCACCGAAGAAACTACTGAATATACAAAAGAAACTACTGAATATACAGAAGAAACTACTGAATATACAGAAGAAACTACTGAATATACAGAAGAAACTACTGAATATACCGAAGAAACTACTGAATATACAAAAGAAACTACTGAATATACAAAAAAAACTACTGAATATACAGAAGAACCTACTGAATTTACCGAAGAAACTACTGAATATACAAAAGAAACTACTGAATATACAGAAAAAACTACTGGATTTACCGAAGAAACTACTGAATGTACAGAAGAAACTACTGAATACACAGAAGAACCTACTGAATTTACCGAAGAAACTACTGAATATACAAAAGAAACTACTGAATATACAAAAAAAACTACTGAATATACAGAAGAACCTACTGAATTTACCGAAGAAACTACTGAATATACAAAAGAAACTACTGAATATACAGAAGAAACTACTGAATATACAGAAGAAACTACTGAATATACAAAAGAAACTACTGAATATACAGAAAAAACTACTGAATATACAGAAAAAACTACTAAATATACAGAAGAAACTACTGGATTCACCGAAGAAACTACTGAATATACAGAAGAAACTACTGAATTTACCAAAGAAACGGAATTTACTCAAAAAACTGATTACACCGAATATACCACTGTTACTCAATCTTCAACTACAGAAGTTACAACATTAAGCCCGAAACCATCAACGGAAATTACTATAAAAACAACAGAATCGGCCGAAACAGAACCGAGCTCATTTTCGGAGCAACCCAGTAGTACAGATATTGATAGAACTAAACCAACAGCAGAAATAGATGGTACATCGGTGACATATCATGATGTCTCAACACCTACTACTTCTGAGAGGCATTCATCCGCAGAACCGAATACAACTGTTTCCGATCATGACGACAGATTAAATACAACGACGACCACTGCATCTACTACAACTGGAATAAGCACAAAAGTAACATATGACATTTCTGACTCCAAAGAAACTACAACATTTGTGGATGAACAATATAAGTTTAAATCAAGTTCCCAAACAATATTTGTTCAAAAAAGTTTAATTACAATTGTATTTTGTATCGTATACCATATTAATTTGTAAATTATCTATACTTACTTGATTTCAATATATACAGATCCCAAGAAAAAATGTTAAACAATTTAAAATTAGACAGAGACATTTCAAATAAATTAATTTTAAACGTTTTATGGTTATAAATAAATCGAGAAGTTATTTCAATAAATAAAACAAAATTGATCTATCTACGCATTATATTTTAAATGTAAATAAATGGAATGAATAAAATACAATAACGAATGCAATTGGTGCAAAATATAATTATTAAACACGTACCATTTTATAGTGATATTTCATCACATATTCTGATGTGTGAAAAATAGAAGGTACTTGACAACATTTTAACCTTACCTAACCTTGGAAGTTAGAATATGGTATAAATATTAGTAAACATTTCAATGAATAAAATTAAACATCTTGAAAAAGAAAATTTAATTTATTATTAATAATGATAAATATATTAAATTAAAATGCGTACAAAAAAAAAAGATTGTAAAACTCGAGTATAGTATTTTTCAACCCTAGTGTCGATTTACATCAATACAATAAATAATGCATTACGAATCTCAACAATAAATAAATATCTGATCAATATATCATGTCTAAATTCTACAACTATGAGAATTAGTTTAACAAAAACTTTTCAACCAAGAATAAAAATAATCATTTCAGATTATCAACAATAACAAACCAATTAAGAATCTTATTATTTATAAAATAATAATTATTAATATTTAAATATCTGTCATACCTACGTATATTCATGATAAAACAAATAAACGGTTTTTAAACAGTTAAAAAATCTGCAATATCAGTGCTTTGTATTTTATAAATATCTTATCACTAGTAGTAGTATTTATTTTCAATATTAATCTATAGCTGTGTATTAAATGATCGTTAAAAAAAATTATTATTCATTATGGGATTCGCCACAAAATAAAGTTTGAAAAACTTTACTCTAGTCCAAATTTGTACTTAAATTTCTATGGAAACAACCATATTAATATATTATTAGGTATTTTGATTTTATGGGTACACTAATAAATACTTATGAGTAATATTGTTTTAAATTGTTAATCCTTAACTATAAAAAATTGAACATTTTATACATTTTTAACCACAAAACTATTTGCAAATTATCGATATATTGATGTCCAAATTTGAAAAATAACAATAAAAAAAGTTATGCTTATGTATTTTAATATTTTTGAACTACTATTATAAGGACTACTACAGCTTATAAGGATCCTTGCATTAAGCTTTTTGGCCCAATGAAAATTGTTTAATAAATATTTATAGAAAAAAACTAAAAAAAAAAATCAAACATTTTTTATTATCATTTGGTGAAAATATCAAGTGTTTACGCTTACTCATTTTTAAATTACTTCAAAGTAAGGAAATCGTTCCCTGAGAAATCGATAGTTTACGGATGAATATCCAATGTCTAATTTCAAACACTCATAAAAACTTAGTTTGATTTCTGGTAAACTTTTTTTTAGAAAGATAGAAAAATTTATAAAGACACTTATGTTGAATTTTCGAATCTTAGATTTAAATAAAAAAATTTTTATGAATTTCCTAATAAAAAAAAACTGCAAATTTTCGTGATTTTTGAATATTTTGATGAAATTTTAATTTTAGACGCTTATAAAAGTCATTAGAGACTTACACTCAACTTTTTTTAATTTTAACTTATAACAAGTTATGAAAAACGTTGTATTAAATTTTCAAGTTTTTTTACTGACTGAAAAAATTTTTATTGGCAATAATAAAAATATAAAATAAAAGAAACCCGAAAATTTATTATGATGTATAGAAAATGTTTAAATAAACATTTGGTGAACATTCCATATATCTACTGTAAATATTTTTGGTGTTACACCAAAAAACAAAATTGATTTTGTCGAAAATTGGTTTCGAGTAAAAATTCCCGTTTCCCTTAATTTTTTTATTGCTTTTTCCAACGCGTTTAAAAACTATGTGGAATTTTATACTTTTAACCCCACTCCCCTAAAAAAAAAAAATACCAACTAGATTCACTTTCCTACCAGAAAAGATGCTAATAAAGAAAATCGAAGCACTTTTATTGCCCTTAAACGTGATGACAGACACAAAAAAAAACACACATCATTATACGTAAAATCATTACATTCCTCATTCCGCTCAAAATCTAAAATTAATTTTAAAAATATAATTATTATTTATTTTTTTATTAAGTAAGAAAAAAGGATTTTATTAAGTATGGAAAAAAATTATTATTGAGTAATAATCTGTTTTCAAAATAAAATTATTTATTGATTTTATTATTATGTTAATGATATCGGAATACCTAGAAACTATAAAAGTAAAACTCGGATTATCTAGTTGAAGCGAATAACATACATCTTGTTTGTCATGCGATAACACGTAATAATGTAATATAACAATAACGAGTAATGAGACAAAAATCTAATGATTACAATTTATTATGTAGACAAGATACAAACTATATAACTTCGTTTTCTTCAAATAGATACGATTTATACAAAGATATTGAAGACTGTATAAATTATTCTTCTTATTAAGTATGTCTTGAATGTTAAGGGTATTAAAATGGCCCTAAACACACAAAAAAACAAAATAGCACTTAAAAGATATTTTAATAGCGCTTAATACACAAAAACAGCAAAATAGTACTTAAAGTTCAAAATATGCAAAAATATGCAACAAAAACTTTCATATATAGCTTCGTAGTTTCCTGAAAAAAAATTATGGATCACATAGGTATTTCTAAAACCACTCAATAAAAATATGCAAATGCTACAAGTTGTGAGTCTTGGTTATTACGTTATCTGACTATCAGTCCATATATAGTTTATTTCATGATGTTTTTTGATATTGTTATTAAAGTAACTTATTTTACTATTAGTATAACGAAAGGTTAATTTAAATTTTGTAGAAATATTGTATTTATTTTATTAATTAATATTTAATTGTAATTTTAGTCTATATTTCTATCATATTATTATAATATTGTTATTAATTTTTGAGTGAATACGACAATACCACCGTATAGTAAAATAATGTGAATAGGTTGGTAGTCTAAAATCAAAAGCTTAAATCAAAAGTGTCCAAACTTTTGAGAAGCTAGGCCACATTAAGTAAGTAGAAATTGTCTTGGGCCACATGCATTTTCATAATAATAGATTTTATTTTTTCATCATCGCTATCGTTGTAATAACGATAACACATTCACATCATATCTACTATTTAATCAATATAAGGTAGATTATAACTTATAATAATAGGTTTAATTCTTATCATTTTTTTTCTTATAATATACATAAGTAATTGATAGATTTAAAATTTACGAAAGGGCCACATCAAAACTTATCACAGGCCACATGTGGACCGCAGGCCGCGGGTTGGCCGGGCTTAAATGAATCTAAATATTTTGAAAATGTCATTGCATATAGAAAAATATATATTTTTATAAGTTCCCAAGAAAAACGTTTTTGAACTACAGCGACATAACTAACATTGTTATATTTTGTTCAAGTATCTAATCTTTTCCAAATTTTAAAAAAACCGTGTTAATATATTTTTAAGATATTATGGTTACAATATTAACTACCTATAATAAATCTTATTTTAAATTTATAATCTTTAGCTAAAAAAACTGAAAATTTTATAAATTCTTAATTACAAAATAATTTGCAAGTTGTTATGGTTTTATCAAAATTTTAACTTTAAATGTTTATAAAAATGAACCACGCCAACGTATCTTTAATATTTTTGAACTATTATCAAAGTAACTTATGCGGAACCTTGTATTACATTTTAAAGCTGTTTAACATGGCAATTTTTTTCGATATTTATAAAAAAAATTGAAAATTTCCATAAATATCTCAAAAAGAGTCGAAATATGTTTTAAATTATATCACGTACAGAAAAAGATAATATAAATATTTGGAAAAAAACTATCGAATAATATTATAGTTATTTTTTTTTTAGTTACAGATTTTACTTATGACTTGTGATTAATAATAAGTCAATACCAACGTTTCGTAATATTAAGTGAACAGGTTCGTAGTAAAAATACATTAAGAGTAACTAGTCTAAATATTTTGTTAATTTAATATTAAAATATTAAATTTATTATTTTCAATCAACATACATAAAATATTTATAAATATTTAAATTAAATAATATTATATAGAGTTCAACTACGATAAACTTGTAGCTTTTTATAACCCTTTTCCAATGTTGTCTAAATAAGTATACAATTACACTTAAATATTATTTTAAATACATAAATGTATAATAAGTCTCATGTTTTAAAATATTTTAATGATTATCAAGGTTAACAATATTACGCCTATAATAAAGTTGTATCTATAAAATATGTTACTTATAAATTACAACAAATCTGTTTACTTGTTAAACTTGAGTTGATATTTTATATTATAAATAGATACAACTAATTGTTACTCTTATGTAAAATAAATTATAAGGATCTTCGATTTTCAAATAAATTTACGTGTTAAGCATCGTTGAATCATAATTATATCATTATCATTTCCTTTGTATAATACAATAATATGCTACATTAGCTATTTAAATTATATATTACTTTTAATGAAATAAAATTTATTTTCATTTTTATTCAATATTATAAAAATTTTAAAAAGTTTAAGGTCATACTTTATTCATATATTTATTATAGTATGTAATTTGTATTAAATGCTTATAAGTTATTCTATACTAGTATAATACTTATATAGTTAAATAATGATATTGTTTTCAATTATATAAAATGCGCAACAACTTATAAGTGAATTGAAAGTTATGTACGGGGTGAAGAAGTGAATAGCATTATTAATGATTAATTTACAGTCAACGTATATTTAAATGTTTAATATTTTTTAATGTTTAATATTACTTTCTACAAATTATAAATAATTTATTCATTGAGCCTATATGTATTTAATATACATAGGTATATAGGTTTTAAATAGGTTTAATACCTATATTATGTTGGATTTAACATAATTTTTCATTGTCGATTTAAAAATATTATTATACAATGAAGAAAAATATTTCTGGGTATTAACTATGCAGTACGTTAATTTTTTATTTAAGTCATGGTTATCAATATATATTGAAAAGCAATAAAAATATTTTTTTTATTTTTCTGTGAACTATTTTTTCATTAAATATTATTAACCAATTTATATTGATTTTGAACTATACTGTTGTACCTATAGTCAATGGTATTGAAATACAATAAAATAAAATAAATACATTAAAATTATTAATTGCATATATTTTTTATTTATAATTTTTATAATATTACAAACTAATAATTCAAATTGTTAATTTGTAAAACAAACGACGGCTTTCTTAAAAAAAAAAAAACACAAAACATTTTGCATTATTCAGTAAACATTAAAATAATGAAAATTCCATATCAGATAAACTTAAATTTTCAACGATTTATTTCTTAACAACGTCAATGTTGTTAGTTTTCGATTCCTGAGACTTCAAAGATGCATTTCCAATGGCGACCGAATCTTGACTGGCAGATCCAGTGGACTGGAATAAAGATGACGCATCAGATGATGCAAAATCAGCGGATAAAGAGTTGAATGGAGCTGGTGTTGAAGATCCGAAGAAAGATTGTTGTCCGAAATTGAATGGAGCAGCAGTTGAACTATATGTGCTTATTGGGCTAGCCGTTGAACTGTAGAATGCACCAGTAAGACCATTACTGGATTCATATCCTAAAACAGCCGGAGATTGTTGATAATAGTGAACAGTGGCGAAACGTTGAGCTGGGGCTGCAACAGGGACTGGGACCTTAACTTCAACTGGGACTTGGACTGGGTATGGAACCCTCTTTTCCACTGGGTATGGCACTGGTCTGTCTACAGTCACTGGAACTTTTACTTCTACTGGAACTGGAACTTTAACTGGAACGTCGTACCTTACTGGATAGGGCACCTTCTTTTCAACGGCATATGGGACTAATTTCTCTACTGGGTATGGCACAGCCTTCTCTACTGGGTAGGGCACTGGTTTTTCAACGGGGACTGGATATGGCACTGGTTTTTCTACGGGGTAAGGTCTGTCAACATTTACTCGCACTGGGTATGGCACGGGTTTCTCAACTGGGTATGGCACGGGTTTCTCAACTGCGTATGGGACTGCGTACGGCCTGTCAACTGGGACTTTTACTTCATAAGGTACTGGCTTTTCAACTGGGTATGGCACTCTCTTCTCAACTTCGACTGGATATGGTTGAGGAACGTGAATCGGACGGTCTACGTTAACATGTACAGCATACGGTACGTGTTTTTCTACAGTGACTTGGTATGGGTGTGGTACACGAACCAAGACGGGGTATGGAACTCTTTTTTCAACTTGGACGTAATATGGAACCGGAACTTCTTTAGTGATGGTAATTTCGTGGTGAGGTGCGGGGGCGTTAGATACGACTGGAACTTTAATTGCATCGTGGCTAATTGCGTCAGACTTGACGATTGCTCCTTGAGAGTACAACGGGGCGTATACTCCTGAGTAGTAAGAGCCATATGACGTAGCGAAAGCTGGCGATCTATTCAGAAGAACTGGTTCTGGGCTAGACGAAACAACGGGTGAAGCTCCACCAACTAAAACTGAAGCTGGGGTGGAAGAATACGCAAAGCTTGCGTCCGATAATGCGGCACCAGATAAAAATGGTGCTGGTGTAGACGAACCAATTAGTGCAGCTGGGGTGGAAGAACCAAAAGATCCATCGTAGAATGGAGCAGGTGTGGAAGATCCAATGAACGATGCTGCATCGAAAGATTGAGCTGCGGCTGCGTTGGAGTAGGCATTTGGTGCAAAAAAGTTACCTAATGCTAAAGGAGCTGGTGTGGAGCTGTAAGAAAAGGATTTGAATGGTGGAGCAGTTGACGAGAACGAACTGTCAAATACAAATGGGGCTGGGGTTGATAAGGTGTCCCTTTTCGTTTCCTTCCTAACTACCGGTTTGGTTCCGGCAGCAAATGTGGTGGACACAACTAGGAGTCCTAGAAATACTATTTGGAGCTAAAAAAAAAATTATATTTTCAAATTAATAATTACGATTTTTATATTTTTATACTAAAAATACATAATATCAAAGTCAGAGAAAATTGTAATTGAAATAAAATATAATTTTGTGCACAACTAATGTATAGAAGTATAGAATATATTGATATATTACGTATTTTGTAACTCGTATAATTATATTTGTGTTTGAATTGATCCAATATGATACGTAAGCTTAGGTATATTATAATAAATTACAATAAAACCTTGATTATAAATTTTTTTAACATTTTAACATGTATATAACCAGTGACTAAAATAATATAATTCATTTCACTATTATATTAATTATTTTTCTAAGCAAATACATTTTTTTAAAACTTGATTTACGTTTGTATTTTTAAATTATTAATCTATTATTTAACAAGTTTATTATTTGTGTACATCTTTATTAAAAATGTCAATAAAATCAGTATTTTGAACATAATATTATAATTTACAAACGAATAAAATAATAAATTCAAATATTTTTAGTGTAGGTACCTACAACTATACAAGATCATTAAGATTAATATTTTATTGCTAACTTTTACATATCTAATTTTTATGTTTACAGATTTTAATAATTATTTTATAGGAAGAAAGATTTTAAGTAACTGCAATATTGTACCTACGCTGTGTAATAGTAAAAAAAACGAATCACGTTAAATAACTTGTTTCGAAAAATAAATATCTACAACTGTAGTTTATGCATGTCTAGACATGAAAAAAAAATTGAAAATAAAATAAAAATAAAAATAAAATTGATTCTAAAAATCACGACTTTATTTTAAATTAATATTTTAAAGCTTTACCAACGAAATATAAAATGAAGAATAATATAATATATAATATAATGATAAAATTTTAAAATGAATACGATATTAGAAGTTTGTTAACGTACAGTTTTACGTTACCTTAAACTTTTTGGTTAGATTTACCAATAGTTGTAGAAACACACAAGTCGTTCAACTTAAATAAATATGATAATTTTATATTAATCAAGAAAAATTAATATCAAGTTCGTACTCACCATAGCACTGGAAGCCATAATGCTTGTTGCGTCTGCCTATTATTGATACTGTTCAGCCCTACAGCTACTAATTGACTGGATACTTTACTGAACTCGGGCCTTTACTATATATAGGTACCCACACGCACGGACACCATAATAATGTAAATAATGTGTAATTGGACGGTCTCCAGCAATAATAATATTATTGTCAAAAACCAGTAATCCGGGATGGGAGAATTTTCAAGAGACATCCAAACCCCTCTTATCGATAAATTTTAGATCTCCGTTCCAAGTTTTTTTTTTATGACAATTTTTTTCGCATTTCTATATGTAACATAATATACACACACGAACTTGATTTCAAATCGTATTATACATAATTTTTTTTTTCGTTCGTGTATGTATGTTATTTTTTGTGGTCTTCGTGTGTCAAAAACCGGTCGACAGTGTATTATAATATTATGCTCATCCACAAAGGTTTCACAACCATAATGATATTATGTTATTATGATATGGTCGCTTCAGCGTGACCTCCAGCCACTAAAATGTATTACCCCGTTCCATCGACTCGCATCCGTTTTGCACTTTAGACATCTACTCCTTCGCCATAGTCTCCGCTGCAGTGTCGCAGAATACGCGATGAGGTAGGTACGCACGGTATAGTAATCGTAATAAAATAAAATTACAACACGTGCCAATTTGTAATAGTTAATTTATTTAAACATCAAATTTAAATAATGTAATTATTGGCTTATCGTAACTAGGTGTATAATAGGTACATACTATAATATATCATTTTAAGTAAATTGCAGAATATTATTATATACATATTAAGTATAGAAAAATACGTGGGTGTTAAAATTTTCTAAATAAAAATACACTAGAGGTACATAATTATATATATTTATAATATTGTACAATTTCATTTGCATCTTTATGTTAATTTATATACGATATGGCATCAAATATAACGACTTTAAGCATATAACTATATCAAAACCAACTACCTATCTGTCTAATCCTGTCAATTTTAAATTAATTTTTAAATTTTTTACTAGATATACGTAAAAATTATAATAATTTTAATATATATTTGTTTTAAATGAAAGTAATATACTTTTAAAACTTTAAGTACAAACAGTACAACATACGTATACTTTTGAAATATATACACTAAATTCACATGAAGTTTTGAATCATACTTTAAATTGCCCATAAATTACACTTTCTTTCAAAATCGTATATCTACATAGTACATTTCAAATAAATTAAAATTGTTAAACTATGTTTTTAAATATATATTAGATAAAGTTCTTAAAAAATCATTCAGGATTTTATGAAAACATTTCAAAAACACGCGTTTTATTTATTTATTAATTTGTATGTCAAATTTTAATATCATTAAATCAGCAGTACTATTTTATTTGTTATTTTATCTATTACAGCGGAGTGATGAATTAATTAATTTTACAATTATATGTTGTGTTTTTTGTCTGAAGACACTTTTTCTAGTTAAAAAGATACTTGGATAGTTGAATTTGAAGCTGGTTCTGGTAGAAAATTAGATCTAGTTGGTATCTGGAGGTAAAAAGTAAATATTTAACAGTATTTTTCAAAACATTCGATGAAAAAATATTCATTTGACGAAAATGATTTTGTTTTTTTTTTTTTGTTGTTGTAACTCAAAAACATATTAGAAATACTTGAAATGTTCTCCGAGTATTTCTATAGTCATTTTTTATAACTGATGCAACTTCCAAAAAATTTTGACTCTTTTTGAGTTATAAATATACACATACTTTCGATTTTCTTTTTTTTTTTGTTAAAATGTTTTAGGTGCCATGTGTGCTTAATTACATGTAATGCGGCGAATGAAATTCAATTATTTCAAAATAATAATTACAATGATTATTTTTTGCAAATAAAACCGCAGTTCTTGAGCAAAAATCGGTGTTGTAAAAATAGATAAAATGTTGCTAAAAACAAACGGATGCTTTCAATTTTACCATTATTTGTTTGTTCTCCAAATGGCCAAATGAACATACTTTTCAATTTATTAGCCTGACCTTACGTCGTAATTTCTCAAGACCAATGTTTAACAATAATTGTGATTTTATAATATGTAGTGTCAGTAGAATAGCAGTACAGTGTGATGGTAATAAATGGCAACATTCAGATTTATTTTTTACTTACCTATTCAACCCAAAATTCTCTTCGCAAAAACTGAAATTAAAACTCTTATAAAAATTGTAATCGTTTAAATATTTATTGTTTTAAAAAAAAAAAAATATATATATATATATATATATTATACCTGTAATTGTACATACCTAATGCGATAAAATCGAAAAAGTACATTCTCCAAACACCGTACGATAAATTCCGAAGTGCAATTTTACAAATTGTAGCATACAGTATAAAATGCTTTTAATTTAATTTAATGTCATATAATATTATGTTAATTTTAATGTAGTTTAAAAATAATATAATATTTATGATTTATTGATTAATTTGGTATCGTCATATTGAATCAAATGATATCTCAAACTTTTTTATTATGATATAATATTATTAGGTTAGGCTACTACAATATTTATTAGTTTATTACCTTCAAAGATTAACAATAAAATAAACATATTACATATAACTTATCCATTGATTTATTTAATATTTGTTTACTTATTTTTGAAATACATAAGTGGTTTTGTAAATGTTTATTTTGATATTTTACTACGAGGCAATTTTCACTCACTCGTTAATAAATTATTACCTAGGTACTTATTGAATTAACTTTTTTGTCGTATCTATTATTGAACATAATATTTCTGTACTTGTAATATTGTTAGTAATGTAACTATTCGTGTATCAATATTTGAACATTATCATATAGACGAATTACAAACGCATTTTAATTGGCTTATTATTATAATTTATAACAATAACTAATCATTACCTATAATGCATTCGTCGGAATTTACACTATACCTGGTATTAGGTGTAAGTATGCAATTCACCTTCTTGGTCTAATAGCAACTATATAACACATCGACCACTTAGAAAATATTTTCAAACAAAACAGTCTACACGATAACATACATACAAATTAGCCTTGTATATGGCAGAGGTGGAAAATTTTTCTGACACTTAGTGCCAAAAATAACCTTTTTTCTTTTTGGAGCGTACCATTTAATTATGAAACATATTATATATATATTGTTGTTGTTTATTATTAAAAATAAAATAAAATACAAATATTTTAATTTTTTTGCATGTCCTCAAGTTTTTTTTGATATTATGGATACCAATCCCTGGTATATGAATTTCTAGCAATTTAGTGATGTAAGTATAATGCTCGTATTTTAATATAATTATTACAATAATGTTATGTTTATAATATATTATTGTATTTTAATTTTTCAACATTTCAATAGTTATTTCTTTTGTTTGTACATAATTCGTTCAAAGTTAATAGATTTCGTTGAGAGATCATAGTTAACACGATCTAACAGTCGGTCAATTATATTTTATTATGATCATTACTGTTTGTTAATTGATTTCATACAGAACATTTCAGTTCAAAATAACTGTAAGCGCCCATATGGAATATTTGTATTAGGTCTTTATAGTTATCATATTGTATAGTATTAGATTTGTATGATTATTGCATTATTTATTTTTGTCAAACACCCGTTTATTCCTGTCATTTTATAATTTTTACAATTATTTATTTGCAAAGGTAAGTATGTATAAAAATAAATAAATATACCTCTGCAGTACCTATGCATGCGAGGCAAGTCATTAGAAAAAGAAATAGTCTGTTTTATTTTTCAATTTAATTTTCTCACAACGTGTTTTTCATTTCAGACGATAATTATAAGGATAATAATACTGCTACCTTTTAAGAACTGTCATTTTTTTTTTTTTTTTAATCAAATCAAGACACGTTTAATTCAATTTTAATTGCTAATAATATTATATAATAAACAATAACGTTTCTATAGAAAGTTTATTATTAAATTATTGATTAAACGCAGCGTCAATATAACTTTTTTGCTTTCCCAACTTGCTTAAATAACAAAATAATGAAGTAGTTCAATTCCATCGTAAAACGAGTGTGCGTATATTATACATATTAAGTTTAATTTTATATCGATCATATTTCCCAACATTTAAAGTGTACAAATGTAAGTAGATAATTTGTAGTAAAAATATTAATCCAAAGCGCCTGCCCATTGCAATCGAATATTTTTTTATTCGTAAGTAATATTGTCAAATCAATCGAATCGTTGACCCAACGCATGTCGTGCCTAAACGTCGTAGGTGCAGAACTACGCGATGATAATACAAATTATTCATTTTTTGATAGTAAGATGCACACACGACATATTAAATTATTATTATTATTACAGTGTTGGGGATTGATCTGAAAACAAAAATCCAACGTGGATGCAATCTAAGTGCCAAACATCTATAGAGCAGTGACATCTAGCGGTGGCCGAGAGAGGTTCTGACCGCTTAATATTATGCGTCAAAAGACAAAATAACGCTGTTAGATGGCGGTGTTTTAGGTCCGTTGACTGATCAATTGTGGCCGGCAGTAAAAATTATATTCTTGTCTCTAGGCCCAGCGTTTCTCAACCTATGATACGCGGAAAGTTCACAGGCGATACGCAAAGAAAATCTCCTTTTATATAAACAATTGGAATGAACCATTTTTTAGCATTAAATATTATTTGATTTATTTGATATTAGCTGATCTTCTAATATATTGACGGCGTGGAATTATAACCTGAGACGTGTGTGGTCCTTGTACATTAAATTCTTATTATGTCGTAATTTTGTAGTTCCTAATAAAATAAAATTGCATACGTCGTGTAAAACAACGTATACACTTTTGATGAGCAAAATAAAAGAAGGTTATTATTATTAGTGGTGCCTTAAAAATGTTCAAACTATGTTGGGTGGTACGTGGATATAAAAAGGTTGAGAACCGTTGCTCCAGGCCGTCGTGGTCGGAGGTAGTCCAACTTTCGTATCATAGTTGTTTACATTCAAAAACGATTTAACGCACTTATGTTAGAGTCTGGTTCAGAATCGAGAAGCAAATTAATTAGACGTAGAAAAGACTGTCGATAAATTTACTAAAATGCGTAGAATAGGAAGTATTTTCCACTTATTTAAATTAAACTATCTATTGCTTTTTTTTCCTAGCTCTCTGTTATGTTAATTTATTAGTTATTGTATTGCTTTTTGTACAGCATTTTGAAATGCCAAACTTAATCCCTTCAGATAATCATGAATGTATATTTTAAGTTTCATGACGATTGATCCAGTAGTTTATATAGCAATAATAAATTGCCAAAATGGGTTATAGAAGGGCTAAGCTTCGCTCCGCCCAATAATATGTACATGCTACTTAGTAGCATAGTAACTATAACTATATAAGTAATGTAACTACATACTAGTAGCTATTATAGTTGTTTGTACTAAATATAATTAAAAGTCCTACATCAAATATTTAACTATAAATTATTTAGTGGATTGGTGAAAAAATGTTGACACTTCTATTTAAAACCTAAAATGGCGCCCCTGCCTACCAGCTCCGGTCGCAAAACTCCAGCAGTTTTTAATGTTTTCAAACCAATTTTAGAAAGCGATACGACACATTAATCACACCAACAATTATGAATTAGATTCAGAGACCAAGGATGGGTTTTTTTTAATATACTTGTTTTTAATTAAAATTGTACCCATTTACTAATATTATTTATTTTTCCTGCGGTTTGTCATTAATATTAGACCACTTTAAATATATTATTTTTAACTCTGATACTAAACACTCCGCTAATTGTCTTAATGTTAGATAATTATAATTATATACTAATAGTAATATATATTTGATAAGGTCTACCCGGAGGACAACTGTTGAGAACAGCGAATAATAGCTTATTATTTGTGGCTCGATGTGGCACGGTCGTACGCTCAACTTCGGAAACGCTTTGAGTGTACGTACCGGCGGCGGGTGTTGCTAGCTCCCGGATGGGTGACCACCCGGGTTTTTAGCAACACAACCCTTGCCACACATACAAAAACGTGTTCTAACCAACCGTACCCCACAATAAAAAACCTACTATAAAACCTACAATCAGCTAATGGCCATAGTTGCCGGGCTTAAATTAATAAATAACTTATTATAATACAAACATAAATATAAAGTTATAATTGTTCAGCGCATGTATGAAAATTCTTATGTATAGCCGCCATGAATATTATTAGTTTATTTTCGTTGGTTAAAAAAGAAATGCTATGTAACTATTATTGATAATTTGTTTGTACTGCATATACAAATTCTATAAATCATGAAAATACTGGTATTGAATACCACCTACCTAATATAATGGAGATTAAAATTAATAAAATTCACAAAAAAGAATTTTCAAAAATATTAATTTTATTACCGATAAAGCAGGCGCAACCTGTTGCTGTCTATATCTTCATGTTTTATATGTTTTTGATTTTGTGGTGGAAAGACTTTCCGAACAAATTTACTGGAATAATAAACTAAATATTTGTAAAGAAATAATTTTCAAAAAATTAATTTCAAATATGAAAATAACGAACAGATTTGTTTTTAGATAACTTTGTGCTATGATTGATTTTGAGGGCAAAGGAGGGTTGTGCGAAATTATAAATTTGGCACACCAATTCACGTATGAGACATGATATTTAATGGAATTAAATATTGACAAGTAAATAAAAATGAAATATATGGGATAAAATACTAAGATAAAACAAATATCTTTATAAATAATTAATTAATTTTCAAACTTTTAGTTATTTTTTTGAACCATCTATATCAGGATGGTTCCTGACAAGTCCATAAGTATAGAAGATAAAAAAATTTAATTTACAAATAGACGAGTCTTTTGATGAGAATAAATAATTATTAACACCTATTAAAAATATATAACCTATACATTTTTTCTTCGACATTTATTATTTTGTTGATGAGATTTTTTTTTTTTTATGTTTATGTTTTGTTGTTTTAAAGTTGAATGTACATTCAGTAGCTAATATTGGGAACAACATGACTCTATTGACTTTATAATATGCTTGATTTCAACTAATATTATATATATATATATATTATTTTGGCTTGTTATGTTATGTTAACAGTGATATATAAATATAAATTATTATGATAGATGATTAGGTAATTTATGCAGACCTAAATGTTTCAAGTGCTGAATCGTTAAAATTTATAATCAATATCAATTAGAAACTTGCACATTATGCTAAATTAAAGAAAATGCATAAAAATAAAGGATTAAAACGCTTAAAAACAACATTCTGTTGATTTTTATTTATCACCTTAAACAAATAAACAACTATAAAATTGCTTACATAATTTTACAAATCAAAAAAATATGTTTAATTTTTGTTTTAATTATTAATATTAAGACATATACCATTGCAAGAAAACTACTTTAAGTAATTTTGTTTAACATACATTGGTAAGTGTTATCTACAGTGCAGTTGTGCAACTAGTGAATAAATAAATGTCAAAAAACAAATCAATTTAACTGTCAAGATTTATATTCTAAATATAAAAAGGTATAGGAATTGTACATCATTTTATTTTTTTAATTAGGTAAGAATATTGTTAAATAATGCTGTAGTTATACTGTACACATACTTAAACATGTATAAACATATGGTAGTAATAAGATGTAGATCTAGTTAAGGTTATTAAGGATATTCAAACATTCTATGATCAGGTTTTTTTTTTAATTGAAAAAAATCAATGGCAATTGATTAGAAGATTAAAACTACGAATAAATATCATTTAAGATGAGTTGCGTCAAAACACTACAATTTTAATATACAGCATACCTAATTATAAATACTAGATTAAAATATATAAGTACATACAAGCATGATAGATTAGGATTTTAATTGTCATAATAAAACACATAATAAAAGAAAAGAGAAAATTAATTTTAATATTTCATACGATTTTGTTTTTAAAAATATGTAATTAATCAATAATGTCATTATTATTAGTACATACTATAATAACATTCTATTTTCGACTAGACTATGTTAATAATTTGTTTGTTTTTAACAGAACGGACACAACTCTTAATACTATTTCAATAAGATTCGTATAACATATTTAACAGATATTTTGGTTTTTTTTTTAATCATATTTTACATCATTATAAATATACTACTTGCTTTTAAAATTAATTTAACTAGTTAAAAATTGAATTAATTATTTACAATTTATAAATTTCATACAAAAAAATTATAATAATGACAAATATAAAATCTGGTACATGGCGCAATTTCAAACACCTTTTATAATGCTTTATACATTTTTTGAAAACAACAACAATTAATCTTTCATCTATAAAACAAGATAATAATGGCCATATTCAAGTTATAGCCTATTAACAAAAAACACGCACATAAATTAATGTTATGTAACATTTTGTCAAAAATTATGAATTTAAAAGTTTAAGTAATTAACAGAAGAAAAACATGGGAACAAGAGGACAGTATGAGCAACTATATTCTTTGGTATAATAATGTCAGCAATTCCCATTGTCATAAAGAAATAACGTGGTTATGTTACTATAATTTATTATTACAATTATTATTATTATTATTATTATTATTATTTATAACTTATTATTATATAATATTATTGTATATATAAATTAAATATCATCGTCACTATCGCCAGCATAGTCAGATGAATCATTATCGTCATACAAAGCAGATGGTGAAGAGAAATCAGTGACCAAAACTCTTGGCTGATTGGATATTTTATTAAACGATTTTAACACATCATCCAAATTGGGTGACAGGATATCTTCAATATCAGTTCCATTTCTAAAAAGAAAAATTTAGTATTAATGCTATTATAGCTATAATTATTAATTTATTAATAACTATAATACAGAAGAACAAAATACAATGGTTTAAGATGATGTTATTACGGTGAGGTGATTATAGCTACAGTGGTTACACAAAAAAAAAAAAAACAAAATTGAAAGGAATGATCTAGTTTAAGGGTGTGTTACAAAATTATAGGATTGTGCTAAACAACAGTGGAGGACGGCACAACAGACCACAGACACTTACCACTGTCATACATATTTCTTCCTTCAAATGTCTTCGTCTGTTATTCTGTAATAATATTACCACCAAATATTTTTTTTTATGTTTATAATATTTAGGTAGTGATGGAAAGTTGAAATTAATGTCTAGATTTCCGTAAAGAATCCATTGGTCACATTAATATAGTAAATATGAAATACTTACATTTCCTCTGGTGCATCATTTCCGCCTTCTTCAGCTACTAACATTTCATATTCTTCCGCAGCATATTTATCCCAGTCTGATGCCTGAAACAACAAGCCAATTCATAAACTCATTACACATTAGACTTTATAAATAATAACAAATAAAAAATGTAACTTGAAAACTTAAACAAGCTTTAAAGATTAAGACTAAAGACTGACCTTATAATATTTATTTCCATCTTCGTTATGCTTGAAATTATACCATATCATATAAGTATACAACAAATAACTATTTAAAAATATATTACAATTTATTTTCCTTACTTCATTTTCATTATCCCTCTGTGATGCAAATGGATCACGTTGTTCATGATCCAGATATTTTTCAAGGTTAAAGAATGTATCAAAAAATATTGGAGTCATTTTGCATGTTTTGAGATCAGCCAATGATATTTTGCCACTACACTTTGGTTTAACCATGTCAAGCATCTAAATTAATTAATGACAATTACAATGGTATAAACAATTGCATTTAAAAGATATATTTACAATAAGTATTTAAATTGTATACCTGGCACAAACAATCCTCGAATGGTAGACATTCAATTCCTATGCTTTCCATTCTTTGCAATTGTTCATCATAGAAATATTCAAGCTCGTACATAGACAAATAACCATCACCGTCAATATCCATGCATCTAGAATAGTTATTTATATATTAAAATTATATGTAATATGGCATTAAACATATATTTTGGGATATCTTACCTAAACCAATATTCAACTGCTCTAGGATGTCGTTTATCTTCTTCAGCCATTAGGAACCAAACAAATTCTGTGTAACTCATTTTTTCTTCCATATAATTATTATTAGAATTCTTCTGTTTTTTCTTGGTAACAGTTCCAGAAAATATTCTGTCAATTATTCTTGTAGACAAAGCTATAAAATATGTATGCATCATATAAATTATAACAAGAGAAATAAATTATAATACCATCCAAAAAATGTTTATGCACATAAAACTAACCATGATCGCTGTGTCTGGCTAAATCGGTTTTGCTAATGAATAAATCATGGTCACGATCCAGCTCCCAAAACTTACAGTATATGACATAGAAATGTTCATAACTGAAGTAAGCAGTCACTTGGTTGATGTCTTCTTCTTTTTCTAATAAATCAATGACTCGCATTAGATCTGATCGTCTGATTTCTGCTAGACTAAGATCACCGCTCCAAGATGTGTTAACACTATAGAATATCCTTGATATTACCTGAGATTAAAAATGTATAAAAGTGTATAGTTTTAGTCAATGAGTAATATGCCTTGTACATTTGAGAAATTGTAATTGAATAGTTTTTTATTGGACATTTAAAATATTTGTAGTTAAATACTTACAAAAAATAAAAATTCTGATTAACTGCTAAATAGAAATATTGCAAATCACAATAATATCATTATCACTAGTTTTTCTAGTATGATCATACTACTATCGTCCATCGATAATTTTTTATTATCTATTTGTTGTATTAAAAATAATTTTACAATTTATTTTAATTAAAAATAAAAAAAAAAAGAGTTTATTGTATTTGTTATTAATTACTTCTATCCAGAAATGTTTAAATAATTGTATATTTGCATCTATGTGTTATGTATATTTCTATTTAAAATTTAATTACAAACAAAAAGTAACTTTTTCGAAGATTGGTTTGTTTCAATCAAAATTGATTGTATGGTGTTTTATTAAATTACCGTGTGCACATATCTAGAATGGAACTCTGGCGCAGTTTTCAGGAATGTTAAACCGGGATGCGAATCGACCACATCTTGGACTAATAAGATGAAGTTTTCAGGTGATAATGTTTGTTTTTTTGAGTTTCTTGATAATATGCGTATGAATATTGATGGCAAGTCGTGACAGGAAGACCACACGCTGAAAAAAAAATCGATAGAATATTATTGGTACAAGTTTTAAATAATAATGACGACAACAATGAACTTACTCTTTCCAATAATTAAGGAAGGTATTTATATCTATGGTACTGGACAAGTCCCCACCACAGGCAAAGAATAGGGGTTGCTTCCAATAAAGCGGGCAGTTACACAACTGTAACACGCACAAAAACAACAATATTTCATTAAAAAAAAATTATGATGATTTAAGACACGATTATACCTTTGCGATTTGACCGAAATGGTGTTTCGATGCTTGCGAATTTGGCAACGACATGAAAAAATCTGTAATTGTTTTGACGATCGTATCCCACTGCTGTTGACTCTCGGGCTTGCCGAATGGATAGTAGAATCTAAAACAAAAGTCAAATTCAGTATGCCTATTCTATGTTATAACATCAAAAGTCGTTACGACATCCAAACGAATGCATTATCATACCTAGGAATGAATACGTTACGATTGGCCTTTGTATGTCTTTGTAACGTAGTGTGCGGCGGGGGTGCTCCAGGTTTCTGATTGGTTTCCTTCGAATAGTTCTGAAACGATACAATCGATTATTAACACGATCCTTTCTATATAGTAAAACTGTTTGGAGAAAATACTTCCTTTCTTTCCCTCTCACTCCCACCACAACTTAAACTCAGTGGCGTAATTTGCTCATGTTTTTAGTGGGGGGAGGGGGGTGAAATGTTTGTATTACCCAAAAAGAAAAAAAAATTGGTTTATATCATAAGCACCTCTCAATACAACCATTGAGATTTGTATACATTAAAATAAATAATTATATAATATTTAAATATTCAAATTTACAAATAAGTACAGTACATTAACTTTATTAATACCTAGATACTATTACAGATATATATTATTTGGCGATGGCGCGTTGCTGATTTGCGTCGTCGCTTTACAATAAAATAATATTTGAATACTTGGGGGGTTCTTTTTACCACAATCTAATATAATATAATGCATTTCAATATATTTGTACAATAGTGACTATTGATCAGTGATTAGTGTTTATTACGAATTAATAACTAATATTATCTTATTGGATACTTACTATCACGATAGCACTATCGCGACAGCAACTATCATCGTGTAGACCCAGCTTTAGTTATGTAAAAATAACATAGGGGATTTGAATTTGTTTGTATTATACCTATAAAATATTGTTATTATAGTATCTATAAATATTATATAACAATATTTATAGTCAAATAAGTACATAAATGTGGTTTTTCAATTTAACTAAAAAAAGTCATTGGGAAGATACTACACCCAAATCCCCCCTGTAATTATGCCACTGCTCGAGCTGTCTAAGGCAGTGACGGTCTGGGATTTTAATAAATAGGCTCCAGGAATTGGTACAATTATCTACTATTATTACTGAATATTACCAAAATATCGGCTTCAATTTTACATATCACCCACATCCTGCCCAGCCCGTCCTTGGACATTACAATATTTTGTAAGCATATTTGTTTTACAAAATGTACCAGGCACCAGCAATAGATAAGTATTGAATGAAGTACATATGATTTTACACAATATACCAATGGGTATGCGATAACGTATCGTTGTAATCATATATATTATTATAAATCTGAATTATAAGTTATTTACATAATAATATCAAGTATGCACATCAATCGAGATAACTACTCACGACCTCCGACTACGTCTATCTATGAATATTACGAGGGACAACATATTGCCACCGAAAAACAAGCTCACGACAGCACCGCGTCCATAATACATTGATTATATTATTATAACACGAAGAGTTCGTCCTGCACGCGTTGAATTCATAATAATAATATTAATATGTACATAATAATACACACATTATATTATATGTATACAGATTTATTTAGGTGCATATAAAAACCGGGTGTCGTGCGTCTGCAATACGTGCGTGTGCCGGATGAGAAAGAGAGGGGAGTCTATTATCAATTATTTTAAAAACGATCTTGTACGTGACCTAAAGACGCGACGCGATTTCGTTTTACATAATCCACCGATTACTCAATAACATAATATGTAGCGGTACCTATACGGACGGACGCGTAAAGCCGTATTCATAGTAATAAAAAGTAATACTGATCATAGAAACACGATTATGGTTTACACGAAAAAACACATGCCCATGAGTCGAGACAAACAAAACTCTAATTTTCACACGAAAAATTTCTTTTGATTTTGCAAGTTCGAATGGGTTTCTCCGCAAGACCTACACAAATGGCATATTCACAAACGCATATTATTACCTATATTGCAATTTATTATATTATAATAATGATATAAACAAATTGACTATAATAAAATGCATATAGGAGTTGTAGTATGGGTATCTATATAATATGCGTGTATCGTGAATTTGTGAGTATAAACAATGACGACGATTCGAACGACAATAGTTATTACTCGTTAATTATTATACTATACGCGAATTACAAACGAACGAACAGACTTCGAAAAATAAAAACCCATCGGCCACGAACACGAGTATTGGCATGACGCATCATATTCGATGCAAAGGCGTTTGAACATTTCATTTGATTCGAAAATAACGTGGAGAGCTGCAGCTGCAATGCGCGTATTTACTATACATATATATATGCATACAGTCACATTATGTATGCTTCAAATATTTACGTAATTGTAATGACGAAGGTAGCCGCAGTAATGTAGCGATGACCATGAAATCTAAATCGTTTGTGCCTATTCGTAATACGTCCGCGCCCTTTTTTCAGGCAAAACAAACCATGCCACCGTAGTCAATTTAACTATAATTTATAATACTTGTACATATCCAGGCCGCATAATGAATTAGATTGTGCTATTGTAATAATTGTATATACAAATTACCTATGTAAACATACAGATAAATGGATAAAACGACGATTCTATATTTCGTCTTCTCGAAACACAAATTTCGTACGACAATTAATTTTTAATAATCGTACATGGTAAATATATAAAGATATAGGCACATCAAAAGTCGGGCTGTGATAATTTCCGTTTGGCGTTTAGACATAGGTAATACTGTTTGAAGATGTATACACCGCGATATATCATGACGTATATAAAAAAACAAGCGTGGAGGCGGGCAAATAAGTATATACCTATTGTATATGTATGTACATTTTTTTATTATCCATCATGTAGTAGGCGGGCGGACGAGCGGATATGTACGAGGACAAAGAGACAGTATCATCGTGACATCACTCTGTATAACGGACATGACCGCTGTCGGACAGTATCTATGCGAGTATATATAATAATATAATATGCCCAAAATACGTAGGGTCTCAACGTTTCGGTCGAATTCGTCGACAACTGTAAAATGTTAAGTTTCCCTTGGGGGGTGGGGGGAGGAGGGCACGGAGAATTTAATATATATATATATATATATAAGAAAACAAAAGAAACGGATCTTCGTAAACGGTTCGTGGGCGTTCTATTACCTGTTATTAGTATATTATTAAAAGTCACTGCCACCCGAATCTATGAGTTGAAAGGAAATCGTATTGGGGGCCAACAAAATAAAAAACTAAATTCGATTTATACGGCGCACGCATACCTATTTATATGATATTATATAATATGAACCGAATACCACAACATGCCATATGCGGTATCACCAACCTTGTTGTAAGACCTAGGCAATCGCTGCTTCCAGGGTTTGTACGGAAACCTGGGCTCGTGGACCGCCGGATCATCGACGTCTGCGCCGTCGTGCCTTTGTAACACTAACACCTGACAGGCGTAGCACCAAGACCGTACGCTCGTCACCATAGTGTCCCGAAGTCATATCTCACACCGCGGCGGCGGATGCACGTCCGGTGCATACTGCATGCAAATATCGCGGCGTAAGTCACGCGGACGGGGGAGGCGAATTTAGGAGGGGCCGTAAGTCAAGCCGTTTGCGGGAGGCGCGTTCAAACGGCGTAAGTACACACGACGACGATATCGCACAAACGAGTGTTATATTATTATATCGTCGTCGGTCGGCCGCGGCGGACTGCGCGGAATGGCGAGCCCACGCGCGAAACGGCACCGCCGCCGCGACGTATATAAATTTACGCAAATATACGAAAACGAAACGACCTTAAGTAACAATTATAAGAGAAGAACAACAACAAGCGAAATGCCGAATAAAAACAAATTAATAAAAACGCGGAAAACCGATGTCGGTCGCGATAACGCTGCGAAACACGATAATATTATACAATAAGTGTTATTGCTGTGCAGAATGTACGCACGACGGCGAGACCGCGTCGAGCGGAGGTCGCGACACAAAAGCCGTACGCGAACATCTGACCGGACGACTTTTTTTCCACTCGCCAAACTCGCATCGTTTTATTATCATAACACTATTATTATTATTATTATTATTGTGCGCGACGAAGGCCGCACCACTCCGGTTCTGCAGCGGTTAGCGCGCAACGCGTTGACGCGTTCGACTGCGGCGGCGGTGTTATTATATTATTATTATTATTATGACGATGTATTATTACTATTATTAAACCGAACACATGTTGACCCAGCGACTGTGGAACACATTCACTTGTGACTTTGTAAAACGAAATAGTAAAATATAAAAAACCTGCCTTGCAACATTCTCCCTCCGCCACTGACGCCACCGCGCATTCGACGCCGACATCTATAGCTCGCTATGTTTTAACAGTATATTTGATAAAAAATAAAAACCCACTTATTAACTCTGCTGCGGTAAAAATCGACGGCGTCCATTAACCGTTTACTTACTGCGATACAAAATATTATAACATCACAGTCGCGATGTGTACCTATGTATTATATAATATAGTTTTACGCCAAAAGAGCGAACTCAAAAGCGTGAATACAAAAAGAGCAAAGGGCAACAATTGTTCAAAGCAATGAACAATTATATTGAAAAAAAATTAATTCCGATCATGAAATGTAACATAAACTTTTTAAAAAAATAAATACATGTTTACTTTATCATTTTGTGTTTTTTTTAAATATCAAAAATGTTTGTGTTATACTCGTAATGAATAAATATATATAATTTCCTTTATAATAATTTTAATATCGGCATTTTAATATAACTTTTTACAATTTTTGTTAACTAATTTTTCTGATGAATTCTTGTAAACTTGTTTGTTTGAAATTGAATGTTTGTCACTTATCTTTTGTGCCATTTAAATATTCATTAATGTTTGTTATTTTTGGACAGCTTTTATACCTCATTTTACACAAATACACTTCCAGATTGCTAGATTACAAGACCAGAGAAAATAAGTCACATACTATTCTAAATTATCGAAAAAATTTAATTAACAATTCACTCAAATTCCCCATTCACTCGTTTTGTATTCCCGATTTTATGTTCGCCCTTTTGCTTTCGCTCTGTTAACGGGATCGGGGATACCATGTTATAGGTAAATAGATAGGTATGTTGCGTGTAATATATATAATAATATAATATCATAATGAGCGCGACCATGTAATGTCTTGTGTGATTACTAAAACTAAAAAGTATTATGTCATATGGTTCTTTTATTTATATTTTATATTATGAATATTATGAAGATTGATTACTATAACAGAGAGTGTGCAGTAAGCCCACTCAAATGATAACTAAAAATAAAACTAATAACACCCCCAAGAAAAGCCGCAGCTACGCGAATGTAAGTGACCTATTATAAACAATGTGTTCAAAAAGTTTGGAAATTCTTTAATTAATGTTTGTATATTTTAATAACTACATAGAACAATAACAGATAACACTGCTGTATGTTGATTAGCTTAAATATTTAATCATACCTCATTATATAATATTGATTATATTATATTATCGTTTATAATCAGTCAGTTTCCAAACTTTTTGAACACCTTGTATATGTGTATCTATATTACGCGTCTCCAATAAAGCTCAATTTTATTGCATACCAGGTATAGACTGCACAGAGCTATATTATGTTTTATGTTTTCCATTGTCGCGTCGTGATGATCTTGACGGAATAACTTCGAAAACGAACGCAGGATAAGGTTGTTTATAGGTGAATTAAAGTCACCTACCTATCCATCATGGACATCACCCAATCTGGAATAACTTATTTCATACACGTCTATAAATAAATCGGTTCTACACTATAAATTCGTGTAAACGACTGCAGCCGAGCGGCACACGCCGTGGGAACGAGTACAAATCGAATCACGCAGCGAGACCTTTGCTTCGTGCATAAAGATCGCCTCAGAGACAAATTGTATCGCGATGTACCGAACTCAGACAAACTTGTCATTCCTAAGTCGCGTCTATGACATCAGACCTGCACGATCCGCGGGCCGAGCCCCGGACACAGGTATTTATGATAGCCGATTTTAAAGAAACTATTGTTGTAATAATATATTTTACTGTTTTTTATCCAATTTTACGAGTCTCGTTGATAAAAAATAAAGTTTGTAACTAACAGCAGGACTAATATAGAAAAATGGCTACTGCCAAATTGACGTTTGATTAAAAAATATGACTAAAATAGTCAATAGGCAATGTCTATTGCTACTTCATTAATTTCCAAATTAAACGCATATAAAAATCGGCTTCTAAAACCATTTTTTAAACCTTTCAACTGAAATATCAATAATAATTGAATACCTAATTCAATAGTATCTCATATTATAGTGATGCGAGATGAATAAAATAGGAAATATATTCAAAATCCATTTGAACAAAACAAACTATTGGCTTTGCATAATTGCAAAGCTTAATAATTTAAGATGATCCTCTAAACCTAATTGCACGCATATAATGGTTTTCAAAAATCCAAATTTTAAAATACAGTAGTCGCTGCTTATTGGACTCACGGTTAATTGACTCATTCGCCTATTAGACTCAAAACGGATGGTCCCGATTCGCACATATACTAATACACAGCAAAAAA
>JACXSJ010000358.1:52250-124557 GCA_014851325.1 Pentalonia nigronervosa
TGGCTTTGCATAATTGCAAAGCTTAATAATTTAAGATGATCCTCTAAACCTAATTGCACGCATATAATGGTTTTCAAAAATCCAAATTTTAAAATACAGTAGTCGCTGCTTATTGGACTCACGGTTAATTGACTCATTCGCCTATTAGACTCAAAACGGATGGTCCCGATTCGCACATATACTAATACACAGCAAAAAAATCGTCTATTTGACTCACACACCGGTTAATAGGGTCATTTGAAAATTAGATAAATAAATAAAATATGTACATACATTGAACAAATGTGTTATAAATAAGTCGGTACCGGTATTTTGCTTTTATCGCGGAGATAAAATAAATTACGATAAACCAAGCAGTCGTCAATGTCAAATACCCAGGAAGATATATGTGGTGAAATACAGTCAAAACGGCCAAAAGAGAATGTGGCTGATGATAGCGACGAAGAAGAACCTGATAAGAAACCACCATCAATTAAACAAATGCTAGAAGCGCTTCAAATTTTACGTAGAGGAATTCAGCAAAGAGACAATTTTGACGTATTCGAGCAATATAAATTTTATGAAGATATGATTATGAAGTTGGCCGAAGAGGGGAAAATTCAATCAACATTAGATGGATTTTTATCAAAAAATTAATTTTATTTTATTTAACTATTTTATTTTTAATTGCGTATAGCTAGATTTTTATTTTTATACATAAATACCTTGAATCTCAATACATACTTTTAAGTAAATACGTTTTTAAATTTAAGCATTTTTAAAATTTTTTGAGTCATTCGCCTTATTGACTCATTCGGTTAATCGACTCAAATTGTCGGGTCCCAAAGTGAGTCCAATAAGCGGCGACTACTGTACAACCAAGTATAAGAAATATTCAAATGCTTAATTTTTTTGCTTGAGAGGTGAACGACTATTTATAATATGATCGATGTAACAACAAACTCACTTGGATCTTGCTGTGTACGTCCGATCCGATGTTCTTCCACGACGACTGAGCTGACGACGAATTGCAGACGGCCGAGTTCTTCATCAGTTCGGTTGGACATTTTTCGAATATAAGTACACGCTCGGCGACTGAACCGCGCGTCAAAAACGGCCGAATCGGGTTGGACTGGTGGTGATTGGACCGGATGTTGGCCCGCTGGTGGTCGGTGAGCTCGGGATGCGGCACCTGTTCCTGTTGCCGGTGCGCGTGCTGGTTCCGTCGGGACGAACTGAGCGCGGACAATCCGATGAGAAACTCCGGCTTGGAACGGTGGCCGGTCGCCGCCGCATCGTAACCGCCGGTGGCCGATCGCAACAGGACGCCCTCCTTGCTGGGCACGGCCGGCTTTTCGGTCTTCCTGTTCTCGACCACCGACCCATTCTTGAGAGCGTCGATCAACCGTTGTTCCTCTTTGGCCACCTCGTCCATAAAGTCGCAGGCATTTTGCTGCGATTGGGTCGTCGTCGGTTTTCCGCCGTTCCGGAACGGCCACGTCGGCCCATCCACGCCCTTATTGTCATCTGCCGCTGCAAAGTTTCGCATCGGCGACGGCTTGCTGCAGTACCTCTTGGCGGCACCGCCTCCGCCGACGTTATGCTTGCTGGCGGCGGCGTGTTGCTGCAATTGTTGTTGGTGTGGCTGTAGGTTCTCGGGGACGGGGCCGACAGACGAGGAGGCCTTCTGTTCGAACTTTTGCAGCGCGTACTGAATGGACGAGGCGAACGGCTTGGGCGATAGCGAACGCGATTGTCGGGCCGCCTGTAACCGGGCCTTGTCCTCCACCACGAACTTGTTCACCAGCCGTTCCAGGCTGTTGGTGCTGTTCGAGTCGGCCATCAGCTGTGCGCCGCGGTTGTGACGGGCTGTGGCCGTCACATCTGCCGTCGGTTTGGGTTGCGGCGTCAGCGCCGAGCCGAACTTATCGGCCGCGGCCGACGAGTCTCGGTGGCACGTCAGTATCTCATTGGGCGCCAGGCCCCGGGCCTTCCACGTCTGGTAAATCGCCTCTGCGTGGTCCGATATCTGTTTGGCGATGGCCGCGATGTCTTCCTCCGGTTCAGGAGCCATGTTACCTCCTGTGGCGGCCCGGTGGTTTGCTGTCGTGGTCATCGCTCGCCGAACCCGGCCGTATACCGTTCAGCCGACGACGATGACGGCGGCGGTCATGCGATTCTTCGGCGGTCGGCGCGACCGTCGACGTATTGGACACGACACTGCTGCACCAGCGGTGACACCACGACGAGGGCCTCAGTGGCGATGACGGCGCTCCGTCATGATGACGGCGTATATACCAGCTACAGCCGCACGTCGGTTATGATACCGCACCTGAAACAATGTTCGAAATTCCGGTTAGACTATTATAATATAATATATAGGAACGCCACTAATATACGTGATGCCGCAGCGTGTCAAAACAGTCACAAGGTAACTGTAAATAATATATGTTTTTGTGCAACGACCTCCGATTCGAATCGGGATTATTTCTCGAGCAGACTGCGTTATTTTGATACAAAGCGAACACATTTTGTATATTTTTACACATTTTTTTAAAACTAAAAAAAAGTTAAAGTTTGAATTTTTAATGTGTTGACATTTTATATTTTTTATTTAAAATAACACGATTATACTGTATTATAATATTGTTAAATGTTAACGTAGTCACGTGGAGCTTAAATTACTGGAACTATACATGTGTGTATACTATATGCTCTCGTGTGTTGAGAGTTGTTTATATTATTCAATCACGTGCCAAAAAACTGACAAAACCATAGGGGTGTTCCCCAAAAACACGACTATAATAATAGGATACTTGTTAAAAGTATACGATTATTTAAGTCTGCGAAAACAGTTTAGACGAGTATGAAAACTTCAACATAATATATTATGCTTATATTCGAAACATGTTGAAATAATACGTAAAATAGTTTGATATCATAATGACAATTAAGTTGATTAAAAATTTAGAAAAAAAACCCCAATCCAAATGATTTTACAAACGTGATTTAACAAAAATATTTAAACGTTACTTTTGACTATGTGTCTGCAGCTATACGTTATTAATATAATATGTTGCCATGGGACGAGCAACTTCGACGCAGTTTTTCGTGAGAAAATAAACACCTATTTTCGTAATGACAAATCAATACGAAACTATGTAATAGTGTAATACTGCAAGTCACTCGCGATTTTACCTCACCGTATGCAGCACGTATATATATATATGTATTAGGTACGCTAATAGATACTGCTATTATATACACAAAGTACTTTCCACCCGTTTTTCCGTCGATTAAAAAACCGTATTGTATCGTTACACCTCGTCACAATAACTGCACATCGCGGCGTTTCATTTGCCGCACTATAAACTTGTGCTCGATGATTACGTTGACTATGCTCCTATAACCTACACAATATTCCGTGTTGCCTGCCGATATTCTAATTAAAGATTTCGATTAAAAATATGAAACAATCAATTATTAATATTAATATTCGTATTGAAATCAATTAAAACAACGATAAATTGGAATAAAATTAAAAAAAATTGGAGCGATTATCAAAGCACTGAAAACCACACGTCAATATTCGCGCACTGCTCGCGGTACACACCGCGCCACAGTATAATATATTATTATTACTATTCGATTGAAAATACGAAACACCGTACATAAGATATATATATATATATATATATATATAAATATATTTATTATTATATATGTGTACACGATGCGATGCAATTACCGAAGAGTAGGTAGTAACTATAGCAGTGTATAATGGTAGTGTAGTAGCAGCAGCAGCAGCAGCAGCAGCAACAAACGAGTTAAAGGTCGCGTGCTCCAGAGGAAGGAAATGATTAACTAAGGGCGTTGTCAATTAATGTATTAGACACGCAAAAGGCGGCGGTGGCGGAGTGTCGTTTCCTCGATGCGTATATACGGGCACGGGCGTGCTGGCTGGCTGACGGCGGTTTGGTCGTCTCTCTGTCACCTCACTCATTCACTCTCTCACACGCTTTCTCTCTCTCTCTCTCCCTCTCTCACTCTACGACGTACACATAAATAATATAATAAAACCCAAAAGCGTAATGTAATTAAATGAATCGCGCGCCGGTGGATATTACATCGGTTGGGTCGAACGAAACAAAACCGGCGGGCAATCGAACGAGTGGACGATAAAAATAAAAACCGACGACGACCGTCGGGAATCTCTCGTTTTTTTCCGCGATTTATTTGAACAGGGATCGGACGGTTGACTGTGGGACGCGGGCACGCGTAGGACAGGCAGAACAGACTACTGCGGCCGAGGAAGTACCGAGTCGCCGTCCGCTGCGGCGATGACGGCGACGGGTTGAACGTTTGACTCCGATCGTACAACACCGCCATAATGGCGTTTCTATATATAGATCCGGCGGCAGTTTCTCTCGGTCCCATGTGCACATGGGTCGCCGACGAGCAGTTCGTCGTATAATACCGTATACGCACGCGTATACTGAAACATGGTACCTATTACAGTACTATACAGTGGCGAACACATAAATTTCCAATTGAGAGGGAGGTGGGAGAGATTAAAATAAAAACAAGTATATACAAATATATATATATACTATAATTCATAAAAACAGTATTACGTTTTTATACGGTTAAAAAATGGCAAGGGGTAGGAGTGCGGTTGAACACCCTGCAACTACCAACTCGTCAATGTGGTATTAGAACAATATATTACATACTATATATATATATATATATATATATAATTTACGTACATCCTCGCTATGATTATTGTACTATTCTGTCCATGTGATAGGTGTACATAGCGATCGGTTAGATATCGAGTGCGCTTATATTGTATTATAAAATTTATCTATCGTCTTTTTGCGATTTCTTTTTATTGTTTAGGGTTTCTACTTTCTTTTCTTATAAACCACCGACCCATAATAAAATAGCCGTATGATGTGATTTCACATTATAGAGCAGTCTCGTTTTTAAAAATGTTTACGTAAAAATACCAAATTCCAAACAAATAAATTTTTTATTTATAATAAGTGCTTTAAAAGTCCAAACCATCACTTTTTTTTAACCATAGAAGCCACCCGATAAAGGTAATATAATAATTTAACCGATCAGGAACTCGGATTAAATAGATTTACTTATATGTTAATTATATACACTCACTTCAAGTTTGGTTCAATTCAATATAGCTTCTACAACACAACCCTCCTGGTGGACCTTAAACGACAACTATACTGATATATTAAATATTATGTAGGTACCTACCAACATTACCTATAATAGTATAATTATATAACCGACAAGTTATATTGTCTGAAAATTGAGTTTTTACTTAAAGCATTATATACTTAAAACATCATCTCTGAAACAGCATTTCCTACGGTAAACTTCACATTAATCAGTCTTATTAAAAAAAAATCTAACGATACGTCCACAGGATATGAAGTGGGTAACATTGAATAACGTTTTTTATACACACGTAAAATGATCGAAAAAGTGACTTAGTGCTTTTGAATAGAATGCTCAACTCAGCTCAAAAAATTAAAATATTAGTATCACCTAAATAAGATTCGAAAAAAAATAAAACAGTTTGGTGGGGTATTTTTGAATTTTTCACACATTTGCGCAAGTCAGGTTCATTTGAAACTAGAGTACTCTCTGCACTATCTGTGGCTATTTACTATTATAAACTATAATAGTATAATGTGCTATTCTGTTACACCTACATACAGTGATTTTTTACGACTTTTGGATTTTATAACCCACACCTGCGAATCCATAAAATAAGTACAGTGATCAGACGGCCACTGAAACTTTTGAATACTTAACATCTTTTATCGAACAGTCGGAATATAACAGAACACGCTATAACTATACAGTTAAAAATAAATTAACACGTACAAACTTCATTTCGTCCACGCATTTCTTGGACATGGTCGTATAACATACGTATCAATTAGATTTTTATACTAAATGTATTTTTAGGAACTATGATCTTCAAACTTTATGATATAAATCAATCTTTTTTAAACCGTTTTAATTATTATTACATTTTTTTTTTATTTTAATAATAATTTATTATTATCATGACTATTATACTTAAATTAAACTAGAAAGTTAATAAAATAATATAATAATATTAGCATATTATGATTTATGAGTACAAATTCAATAGTCTTCATTAGCTAAATAAGCCTAGGTTGCATTTCATTAATATTTTTTGGCAATTTTTTTTTTCGACAATTCAAATTATAAGCCCACCTATAATTGAATTGATCATTTTAACTATAGAAGATATCCCCAAAAAGTTCTTCCTGAACGGTTTCATGACTATTGGTACCAAATAGATTTTAATTTAATATAAATAACAAAAAGGTCACGTCATGTATTTATCGAGTTATATTATGTTCCGTGTTTATATTAATCCATTATTTTTCTTAACATATGACTACACGAGTAATGAGGGCAAATTCCAATGCGTATAGATCATCATATATCGATTACTGCAACTAATTTTCATTCATTCAAAAAAAAAATAAAATAATATAATATCATGCTTCTACAACACATTATTTCCACAAAAATAATTACTAATAACAAAATAAGTAGTTAATATTGTTACTTTAGTAGATCTATTGCTATATTGTATATATATTTATATATGTGTGTGTGTGTGTGTGTAATTTTTATTATTCGTGGAATTCATTTTTTTTAAGCAGACTTTAACTAATTTTACAACAGTCGCTGTACAATCCATTGTTTATTGTTATTTGTAACTAAACTTACAGTTCATTTAAATTCAACATTTGTGTAACTAGTGTGCCCAGGTAACTTGATATTGGGTTATATTAAAATGTAATAATTTACAATATCGGGCAACCAAAATTATTTCTGAACTAATGGTTTTTGTAGTAGGTACCTATCTACAAAATTAGAATTTCATAAATATTTAATACCAAACAAAATGAAGCAAAATATGTCGAATTGATAGGTTTAGTAAAGCACCCCCTTCCTCCGACCATGTTAACTTTAATTTTTCCTCTGTAAGAAATTACATTATTTATTATTTTTATGTTGATAAATGTTTGAAATAATAATAGTCATAGCACCTCCTATAAAGTAATCCAAGATCAATCCCTGATTTCGTTATATTATATTATATAATAGCTACTTTTTTGAATAAACTATTAGTATTTTCCCAAAGAAGCCAATAAAAGTGGTCATTTATTGAATTTAAACATAATAAGTAATAACTTTAATACTATATTATATATATCATATTGATATTATTATTAGTTTATCGGGTATTCCTAGACATAAAATGCAATTGGTGTTATCGTTCTAAAAATTGTAGCAGTTAAAGTTTTCGAATATAATATATAGGTATTGTCATTTAAATTGTACATTTTTTACTATTTTGTATATTTGTTAAGAGTGAATATATTATAACATATTATTTTATTTGTATATATTATAATTTAATGATCTCCATATTATTATTACTTTTATTTAATATTTAACTTTTTATCACAAAAAAAAAAAAACATTAAAATAATGTTAGAATACAACATTTAAGTAGTTTTTTTAGATTTTAATAAATACGAATTGATTCAAATATAGTAATTTTAAGGAAACAGGAATGACAAAAAAATCAATTTAATATAAAATACAAAAAAAAAAAAACGCTTGTCAAGTCAGAGATATGCATGTAAACTTTCTTAATTTTTAATTTTTAGAAATATATTAACTCTATGTTTTTTATTACAATACGATTATATTACATTATAATTACACCATAATTTTGCTTTAAGGAAATTATTAATTGCAAATGAATTTATTGAAAAGATATTAGATTATAATAGAATATAGTAGGTTGAATATAACTGGTTTAAATTTAAGAGGTATTAAAGTCGTTTTGCTTATTTTAATTATTAAATTTAACTATTTATTAAACTTGATAACTCGATAATAGAAAAATTATAAAAATGTAACTCAGTAATACTAAGCAGGTGAGTAATTAAGCTAGCTTCAATTTATGAGAGACATCTAATATCACACACAAGAGGTATAACAATTTGAATAAAAAAAAACGTCGGCATGAATAGCCCCTCAAAAAAAAAATCATTTTCATTTTCATTTAGTGAGATAGATCTCCGAAACTGGAAAAAAGATTTTGGTGTTAAAAGGTCTTGTTAGATTCACATTGGCTAGAAGAAGTACAGTGAAGATTTTCAGAATTTTATCTTTAATAGTTAATTCACTACTGAGCTTTAAAAAAACACATTTTATTGGGCGTTTTTTTGATGTTTTTTTAGCTTTAAAACTATGTAGTGAATATACGATTGAAGATGAAGTTGTGAAAATCTTCACTGCACTTCTCCTAACCAATGTGAATTTAACAAGATCCCAAACAACAAAATCCGTTCTTCAGTTTTGGAAATCTACTCCACTAAATGAAAATCTAGCGAAAAATAACTCTTTATTTAATTGTGAAAAATTAAATAATTTTTTTTAAAAATTTCAAACTCACATTTTGTATCTAATTGATAATCCCTTTTTAATGAACTATCAACCAACTTTTTAGCTATCATATATTAGGAGAAAAGTTAAAAAAATAGAAAATTTGGGACTTCACGCCGATGTCTTTGTGGATTCAAATCGTTATAACGCTTGGGTGTGATATCGGATCTCTCTCATTAATATTTTATATTAAAGCTAGCTTAATTACCCATGTACTTATTATTAATGAGTTACATTTTTATAATTTTCCTATTTAACACAAATTTTTGAAGTTTTCAAAATTTAGACTTTTTTCATTTCAATTATCATACTTGATAAACATCAAGAAAGTAAAATGTTGAAACACATATTATGTACAATTATCAAAAAACTTCTAAAATCATGGGATATTAAATAAGATTTATGAACTGAACAGTTGTGTTTGTTTTTTTTTTTACCAGCAGTAAAAATAATAAAACATTTTTGTACACGAGAAAATACTGTAAAAATATAAAACGTTAGTACGACGGTTTTAATTATTTTATTGACATAAAAAACTCAATACAGACTACTAACACACGTATAAGATTATTGAATAAACACCGTAAAATTATAAAAATAATAATAAAAAAAAACAAAACAAATTAATATGTTGAACAAGGAAAATAAATAATATCTGTAATATATATGTGTAGATAAGAAATACAATTATAAAAACAGGACTTTAGGAAAAATAATTAAAATATTTTTGTCGGTTTGAATGAATTCTACAAAATCTGTTTTGGTAACGTTCCATAAAACAAGGAATTTAAATGATATTTTGAATGAAAAAAATAATAAAAAATAATAAGTGAAATATAATATATGTGTATATAGTACCTACTATAAACGTTACTGCCTGACTAAAGGTATATTATATATATATATATATATATATATATATATATATATATATAATTCAATTGTTCTGTTATATAGCTCCATTAAAATTACTGCATAATTGCAATGTCATGTATTGGCTAACAAATTACGCCAAACGTGATAAAAAATTATTAATATTTTTTTTTCAATTTCTCGGAAAATGTGACGTCAAAGGGTGGCGTGTCGCCGGCAGCATAACAATGTCATGATGATACGATATTTAATTTCGTATCCAAAGTAGCGTACATTGCTATGTAAAACATTTTTTCAATAATTTATCCATCTCATCATTACAGGATAAACATACATCATAAACAAGGTGATTCACCGAGGATGTTCATCCCAGTTTTTTCCTTTAATAATGCATATTTTCTAATTAAGATTAAACATAGTTGATAATTGACTATATTTTAAAATATTCAGATACCAATAATACATTATAACATTAATTTATCAACGTTTTATATTTTGCAAACATTTTCAAGTTTATAATAAATACTAGATCCACTGTAAAATTAGACTATTTCATATTTGTAAAACCATTTTTAAGAAATATTATCAAATATCAGATACTACTATAATTTGAATTTTGATTTATATACACCTAAATTTTCAAAAAAAAAAAATCATATACTTAACAATTTACAATAAAAAAGGTAAGTCCTCATTTGGAAAAATAAAGTTTGTAATGCCACGGAACTCTTCTTAAATGGTGTAAAAATCCAAATAATTAAAAAATAGTCCTTCAGTTAACTTAAAATTCCAAAAATAAAAATTTAAATAAAATCATCAATAAAGGAAAAATAGGGTGAATATGCCGCATACGGGTAATACCACAAAAACAAACCACTGCAGACTATAAAATATTAATAATTAATAACAGTAATAAATAATAGTTTATTACTCCGGAGCAACGAGTACACACACGCGCGCCGACGATTGAGTGATACGAAAGGGAAGACGCGTCGATGAAAAAACGATTTTTTTCTTCTCTCTGTTCTATCCCGCTATCGGGTTGCCCAAAAAATAATTGAACAAAACCGGACGGATGGGATGGCTGCGATACAGATAGGAAAATAATAATAATGGGTTCTCCTCTTAGGTAACCTTACCTATTATATATATATATATATATATATATATATATATAGGATATACCGCATAGTATATTATATATCTATAGAACCGACCGCTGCGGCGCAGTAGAACGTATATACATGAATATAATACTATTATGTGTGGTGTGTGTAAGTCTATATGTTAAATGTAATAATATATATTATGACGGAACGACGAATGAGATTGCACGCGCACAATGTTGTCGTCAATAAATTATATAACACGTATGCATGTATAATATCTAGTATCCACCTATAATTTGTACAGTATTCGCGCTCCACGAGTTACTATTAAATATTTGGACCTCGCGACCTTGTTAATCGAGGTGTTTTTTTAGAGGAAGAGGGGAACAGTAATGTAATATGAGCTTCTGGAAATTATCACAAATTCACATGTCAAACGATTTGTATACAAATTACAGTATTTTATTCATAGGATTTTGGTTCTTATTATTTTGACATATTGGCAATAATAATAGTTACCTTATCTATATTTGATTATTTCGTAATTTTAACACAGACAACATTTAATAATCCTGCATGTACTAGCAATACGCCACCATCATATTATCGATATAAATACGTTGCAGCACGGAGCTCATTCACGTCGTATAGATGATATTTCTGTAGAGAAAACAATCAGAAGGTATCGCAATAAACCCTATATTATACACGTATTAAAATCACATTACCCGTGAGGAGGGGTGAGATGGCGGCATAGCCATAGTCTGAGGTCGCCTGGTTGTCTAAGTATTGTCAGTAATGTCGTATTTTTTTCATCAAACATCTTGATATCACCACACCTGCAGGCGATGTGCCCACCGACCGTTTGACGAATATTATCCTTGCACCCTTATTGAGAAGTGTATAGCAGACATATTATATTATACACACATCGAGCATACCGCTACATTTTTCGAGTATGTTTTGTAATTTTGAGTATACCGTTGAAGCTGTTGTACACGCTACGAGTTGATGATAACACGACCGATGGTGGTGGCAGTGGCGGCGGAGGTATTTTTCTACGCCTGAAATAGTCGGGGCGGCGCAGCGGCAGCAGCAGTCGGCCGGGCGTGCGGCGAAAAAACGCGCCCGGCACACGCGCACCAACATATGCGTGCTCTCATGCACGTGTCACCTACTCCGCCGATTTTCCAGCCTCCGTCCGGATCGTTGCCCTCTGCGGTGCGACAATAACTCTCAAACATAACAAAATATTTAAAGAAAAAAAACCCCAAAAACAAGTTCGGTGGCCAAAAGTGGATTATCGTGTGAAAAACTTAAATAATACGGGTGAGAATCATATCATACGTTCATAGCATTATATTTATTATATTATGTACGTTGTACACAGCTATAATTTAACTCGTCCGATATTATGAAATTAGAATTATTTGTCATCGACCTGCAGTATATAAAAGAATATTGTACGAAACCAATGTTAAAATTAATATTATGAACCTTATTAATTCTCATTCCCTGTTGATCGACATAAAATCTACAGACTTTACTCACTGCCTACACTGTTCGTTGTTTGAAAAAAAATCAAAACGATTTAACCTATTTTTAATTTATTTTTTCGATACGTTAAAAAACAAACAGAAACTAATCTGAAGAGAAATAAAACAAATATCTATAAAAGTACAAATGGAAAGTTTGAAAACCAATTCTAACCGTCTTTGGTAAATTAAAATGAATTCACGTTTTGTGTTCAATAGATATACATTATATAAATACATTATATTTACTATTAATAAAGTTATTAAAAAAATCACCATCAGTGCAAATCGAATACGTAGTAATAAACGACACAGATATAATTGAAGTATAAAATATTTATCGAAAAATACTTTTTATTCAAATGGAAATATTACTTTAAAAGATTGTACGATATTTTTAACAAAAGCGGATTTTAAATTGTTCAGTTATTGATGTTACAACTAAATATTTTGATCTTATAAAATATCAGTACTTATTAGTATATAATATAATTATGATACGACTGTTGAACATATAGGTAACTAAATAATGATTGCAATTATTATAACACGTGTATTTTCTTAATTGATATTATTATTGACCTATTATATTAATAGGTTAATCGTTTTTGTTTTACTTTAATGCCTAAACACTTGTTTAAGTTAATTCGATTACACCGATGTATTTGTCCTATTCAACTATAGCTAACGTAATATTATTAGACTAAATCGCCAAACACTTAACCGTTAATAAAAAAATATAACCCTTACCACAGAAGTTTTGGATCCTGTCCAGGATTACGATAAATTTATCACGTTCGCATTACCTGTGCCTTTGCCAGCTAAGAATAAAATCCTATAAGTTCATCACTGACGTATGGTCGATAAAAAGAAACGTTGTGGTAAATTTAAAAGTAATACCATTGAGTATAATATATTATTATACATAGTGTAAAATATCTATCAATAGGTAATACTATACTAATATTAGGTAATATATTATAAGGAGGAAGTCGCGTGGCAGTGGCAATAATATAATCGATTAACTATCATAAATCAAAATTAAATAAGTAGTACCTACCTATAGTTAAAATGTATTTATTTATTACACTCTATGATAATATTGTAGATAAAACCAAAGAGCAGTTTTTATAGTATTTTAATAAATAGTATATTGATCGTTCGCATTTTTGTACAAAATAATTCTAAAGTATATAGGTACCTATCTAAAAATTTGCACACAATTTTTAATTTTGTCACAAAGACGATATTTACTGAATTACCTTGTCACCTATTATTCGATTAATCAAATACTAGCCAAAATGACCTCGAATAAATCTGTTTTTCCATTTTTGTTTGACTGTCAACCATGTTGGATGTCGTTTCATACGGCCATAATGACAAATTACTAATACTTTATATATCTATTAATATTATTATGGAGTTGAATATGAAAGACATATTTATATAGAAGTACCTACAATAATTAATTGATAGTTGATTAAATTATAACATTTATTGGTGTATTGACCTACAATCAAAAAGTTCATATTATATTTTATTTTAATAATATAAATGTATATCGTATATGGCTTGAAGAAAATATTTACATGTTTTATTTAAAATTAACAAATTATATACAATATATACATTATTTATCATTCGTTTAAATAATTAAACGGCAAATGTAGGGTTTATTAGGTAGTCATAATAGTCAATAGTCATAAAATGCTCATTTTTGTAATCATTCGTGGTACATGTAGTGGTGCATGAGTGTAGTCGATGAGGAATTAGAAACAAAAAAATAAACAAAATATGTAAATGTAAAATTTAATAATTTAGAACAGTATAATACAAGCCAGCGGTTTACACTTGTTCGACATCAGTCGATCGACAAAAAGTCGGTTTACATCAAATGAATATATTTGTCAATCAACCAATGACCAACCAGTTAAATACCGGCTAAAGTATCTACTAATTACAAACAATCCATAAATCGATCTATAAACTATATAACTATCTATATGTGCATACGGTATTAAATTATTATTTAATGAGATAAAAATTACTAAAACTGCACAGTCTATCAGGTATTCAGGTTTCAATTTGATTTTAAAGTATAGACTGATTATATTTTTAAGAAGTTATGACCAAAGTTATTTTCATATTCGGTAAGTAATGGAATTGCCTATAATTTTAAGAATCTTTTTTGATTGCAGTTTTCAGTTATACCGTAATTTATTGATTGGCATTCTTTAGGGCAACGCCCTATTAATTAAAACGACCAAAATAATAATAAAAAAAATTATAATTAAGGGATTGATATTTTTGTAAATCTGATAAATTTTTACTTAAATAATTAATTTATGGCTGTTTAGTATTTATACGCAACCTACATACGGCTTAAAATAAAATTATGTTCGGCAAACTGTTATCATTCACATGTGAAAGTCACAAAATAAATTCTAAAACAAGCTTGGAAAATTGATTTTCTTAAAATAATCAAAACTTAGTCATATACAAAAATTGGGTTAAATTTGTATTTAACCCAATTATACCTAAGGCTTGTCAGATACTATAACTAAATACAATGGTAAATGTAGACCCCCTTTTTTGTTGTAAGCTCAGCCTGATAATAATAGGTAAGTACCTATACTTACCTAAAAGGAGGTAAGTAAAGGTACCTCTTTTTAGGTACTTAAAAGAGCGGTGCGGTAAAATGATATAGAGTTATTGATTAACTACAGTTAACAGGACCTAATTAAATATAAAGGCGAATAATAATATATGTTATCATAAACAAAGTTGCTGAAAATAATGCTTATAAAACTCAATCTTCTTTTTAGTAGGTTTCGAATGAAGCATAAAAATACTAATAGGAGAATAGGTACCTATTTAGTTAACTGTTGATATGGTAATACTGTGGAATGAATGTGTTAAATTTAAATTTAATGATAAATCATTGAAGGCACACAAAAAAAAAAATAATTCTGAGCCAATGAGATGGATTGACAGATGGAAGTATAATTTCAAAAGATAATTCATGATATATTATACTTAATATATATTATATTATTAGAATGAGTATTATCTTAATTCGGTAGAATGATGTATAGGTTTGTGGTAAAAATAACTTGAAATTAATCTAAATATTTTGAAAATTTCCATGTGCATAATGTAAGTATACATAAACTAATAACATGATGAAAATTGAAAAGTTTTGAGTTTTACGAGTAATATTTTTTGAATTACAACGAAAATTGTGCATACTATTTTCAACATTTTTAAACTGCTACAATTGAATAATTGCTTGAGACTAAAAAACGACATTATTTTCAACATAAATCGAAAAAAAACAGACAATTTCAAACGACTATAAATAGCTTAAAAAGAGACTAGATTAAAATTGCCGTCATAAACAACTCTTAATGTTGAAGATTGAATTAAATTGTTAAATTGTCTGCTTTAAAACGCCTGACAAGCCGAAAATAATAACAATGAAAAAAAAAATACACCATTGTAAAACAAACTCAACCATCGCTCCGCTTAAATTGAATTGTCTCCTGGTCATGGATCCTCCTCTGAATAATATTAAACGATTTTCAAAAATAAAAATAATTCAGACCCAGTTCACATGCATTATATTATATACTTGTTCTATAAATTAAGATAAAAAAAAAGATAGCATTGACAAAACGCATATTCTTGAAGGGAATCAACATACCAGCTGTTCGACCAATTCTTTAGAACACTTCTAATATAAAAACATAATATAAATAATATAATTATCATCTATAATATATTAATATCTAATGTTAGTTTTCTGATATAAAAAACGAATAAACACAAAAATATTATGTTATAAACTTAAAACAACAAAATAATTAGATATTGTCAAAATTTTTCACTATATAGTCTATAACAGCGTTTCTCAATCGGGGGTGGGCAGAAGGTACTAGACTCTATAATATCAAGGCCACGAAAGGAAGATGACATGCCTACATATTATTACTATATCATCATTATTCGTAAACACGCCACTGTAAATAGGCTAAATTCATATCAGAATTAAATAACCCAATTATAATTTATTACAAAATAATAGAAACGGATACTATGTAGTATCTATATTACAAATATATTGCGCTGTGTAGTTTATGGTATTTTCTTGTTTTATTGGCGATAAACTGTTCTAGAAAAATGTTACTCACATAAATTAATTAAAAAATTAATAATACTATATTTATAATAAATATAATATAATATCCCATATAAAATTAATAATCAGAACCAAGCTCGAACTTGAGGAAAATCTGGAAGAAATTCTAAGCCCAGATCTTGTCAACATAGAAAAATTATTCAACTAGCTAAAATTAACCAAATTATATAATCTAATCTAACATATTTATTATTCAAACATGATATATTATTTTAAATAAAACCCAAGTCATTTTTTTTTTTTTTTTTTGTTATTTCTACGCACTTCCGTTAAAACATATTAATGTCACAAGTCAATAACCTACGCTGTTGCGGCTTAAAATAATAAATAAAATGAAAGTAATAATTAATTAAAGAAAAATAAATTTTAGTACATAATTTAAACACAGGGTGCACCTAATTAACCGTTTTAAATGATATTATATATATATATATGAGTAAATTAACAAAACAAATTAAAAAAACGTCATGAAGAAAGTTAAATTTAAATTACTTAATGAATGTTAGAGCGACTCTTTACTACAATGGAACCTCTCTAAGTCGAAATTCAAGGGAAAAACATTTTTTTTCTACTTATTGAGGTTCCACTGTATAACCACCCTGTATTTTATAACACGAATCCAATATATTCAATAGATGACCAGAAATGTTTCATATATATGTATACCACAATAACAATACATATATAATATAATATATACGTATGCCATGCTCACGCGCTAGATTTTCAGCGTACGCCAAACTATGTGGCGAGAGTACGGTTCTAACGCGACGTGTCGTACCTATAAACCGCGCCTACTGCATACCATAAGATACATCTTAGTACGTGTGTGCGTAGTATACCATTTTATTAAGCATTTGTATTAAATGTGTTATGACTTATTTTAACAGTTAAAAAACAATATTGGTAAAAATAATGAAAGGATCTATAGGATATTGTTTTTTAGAGAAGTAATCGACATGCATCAATCACCAAGCAATAATAATTATATAAGCAAATATTAAAATATATATATTTTTGATTATTGTTGAATACTTACTTTAGTTTTAACTAAGTATGATATTATAATAAAAATTTAAGCTTAATCAGATAACTATATTATTTTTTAACCTACAGTAGCCATACATACATACCCTAACATTATAGATGTTCTAAACCCATATATTAATCACTCAAAAGTCATATACGATACCGTCGACTGACGACATATTAATACCTACAAAAATGAAAAAAATTAAAAATAATTTTTTTTTGTAAGTTTATATGCTCGGTGATCGAATTTCTGGCATAAAAATTAATAAGGACTATTATAAATGCCACTTGACACGAGAAATCACTTGGATCTAAATGTCTAAGGATTTCCATACCATTCAAGAAACGTTTCGAAATGAAAATGTCTGAGCACACCTTCATAGCTATATAATATTTAATATATAGTCATTAAATGGTATTTCTGAAATATACGCGACCAACTAGTACCTACAGCAATAATTATGCAGTATAGTACATTCCTAAAAATATAATATTTACATTTGCACTACATATGCATGAATAGTACAGAATTATTTATAATATTTAACCGTTCGTTTCATAAGCCTGACTAAGGGTAGTGTTCGTAAAAATATATACAGCCTCGTGACAAGTATAAAAGTTTGCGTCGCGGCTAAATTAAATCATTCGGTAGTTGACAGTATGTTTGAAGTAATAGTTAAAATTTAAGAAAAATTATAATAATAATAAAAATAACTATGATACAAAACTATTATTAATAGTAGAAAGAAAAATGAACGTACTACCGAAATAGGCATACCGTTACACGACGTCGCAATCGCTCGTTTTCGACGTAAATATTATACTACACAAGTATTAACACCGCGGTCATTGACAGATGGGCGGCGGCTGGTGTGCCTTTCTTTTTTCTTTTTTTACTGTACTACCAGTGTGGTTGTCATTATTACACGTATGTCTATATATATATATTTGTATACACAAATATAATATATATAGTACCATACAACCATCAGACGTGAAAATCGTCCTGGTGCTCCCGTTGAAAAAATCGAGACAAAATATTGCAAAATTATTACCAGGAATTTATCCTACATAAGTACCTAATATATTATATGATGATATAATATAGCGTGCATAAACAGAGGAAACTTTTAACATAAAAACACGGTCGTCGGGGTTAATATTCGTAATTGGTCTTATGCAAACGTGTTTCGCGCGCGCGTGTACCTATATATTATATATTATTGTATATTATATAAAGAGACGTAGACACACTACACGTAAACTTCGTACACACGTAATTATTATAAAGAGCCACACGCATAGATGATTAAGGTTTTTCTATAGGCATACAATATGTATACATAAAATTGAATTGTTTTTTGTTGTATTTTTTTTTCAATTGCGGGTCAAGGTAATTTTAAGTGCAACGAGCGACTTATGATTGGATACACGGGCACACATTATTATAGAATTAACGTAATAATAATACAACATTCAACAAGTTCTCGCATGTCGTGCTCGCGTTTTTATCACGATTCACGACCAATGATACAACGCGAGTGTTTATTGAAAATTTTGTATTTTGTATTTAATTTTTGTTATAGCTAACGTGTAGGCTATTACTACGTAGGTAATATTACATAAATACAACAAAGTATATCCTGGCTGCCAATGGCATAATTAATATCCGTAGTCTATTTAAATCCGGTCCCTACCATTTATATAAAAAACTAAACAGTCTCATAAACCTCCTCATTTTCTAATATCTTGAATTACCAAATATACATTTAACACTATATTATTAAAAATCAAATCGAATTAACTAATTAAGATACTTATTAATAACTATTATACTATTCATAATAATCAATTAAACATAAACATCACAGTCTAGTTGAAATAAATTACACAATGCATGCAATACGTGTTAAATTCACAAAAATATCCGGTAGTCCAAAATAATTGTGGCCGTCACTTTGTCATATAATATTTAAAAAAAAGAACAGCGAGATTATTTAAACTGATGTCAATAAAGGATACTATACAGATACCGCAAGCCAATATAGGATTAAAATATAAATATTAGATGTCTGTTAAATATTATTTATATTATGTATTAGTGTTTTTTACAATCATATACCATTAATTATAATAGCTATACAAAGTATAAAAAATGATTTAAGTACTTTTCGATATATGTAATAAATAATAATTATTAATTAATTATCAGTTAGGTATTAATATTGACATTATTTTACACGATCACAATTTTTATTGTTCTAAAATGCATAACTCATAAGTCATAACAATATATTATAACGTTATTAATATTTAATATGTTTCAATTTTAATTTTATAAGCTATAATCATAGTAAATACAATTAGGTTAGGATCCTAGATACCAGGGTGATTAGACATTTTAGGGCTATTATTATTTTGCTTCCGCCCTTCAAAAATAAAATGAGGCAGTGAAAGCATTTAGGATAAGTTTAAAATTCAAGGCCCAAAATTTATCATTTTATCATGACAAAATCAGGGACTTAATCAGCTTTTGGCAGGGCGTCGCTTTATATGTCTTCGTATAGCAATGCCATTACTATATTATCGTTGATTGTCAATTGAGCTAAAATAATAAAATAATCATTTTTAACATACATTTTAAAATAAATATTGTTAACTACCAACATTTAATGTAAATATTATATCAATTTGTATTAAACATAAAAATATAGGTAGACAAATATTTTTGATATTATTTATAAATTATTGTAAGCCTGTAGGTACTATATTTATACACAGAATAATGATGAATGTTTAAGAAATATAGCTTTTTATAAAAGCTAAAAAGATTTCATAAATATCTTAGATTAAAAAATAATGATACCTCTAATATATTAAAATATGGTATATTGTATACCTTTACAGGTTATAATTTAAAGTTGATAATAAATAAAATAAGTTGATAAAAATACATTTTTTAGATGTATATCATCATAGGAAGTGAAATCTTAACAAATTAAAAATATATTAAGAGGTACTATGATTTTCATAGTTGAGTGATGAAAAATAGTACTGACTACAGGCGTGTTTTCTTTTTATTATTTTTGAATAATATAGGCACACCGGAAAGACGGTTTTGAATTCTATTAATCATTGCATTTCATGTTTTATAATAATACACATATAATATACATTAATAGTAAATAAAGTTAAAAAATAAAACAACGCGAAGTTTTTTTTTATTTTTAGTTTGAACCATAAAAATACTAAATATACTATAAAATATCTACCTAAATATACACTCAATATTTGCTTTTTTAATGTATAATTCGAAATATTATAATATTTTTGGATGCGTTTTAAAAATTGTCATGCCTTAAATTATACCTTGTAACTATCGGACAAAAGTACAACTCAGTAAAGTTCATTATTCATTACTCCAATGATATAAACCAACATTTTTTAATATAAAATCTATAACGTAAAACAAAATAAAAATTTTCTCTTTATTTTCAATATGTCGATCTCATATTTATACTATTTATTAGTGCCAAATAGTTATTATTTTACTATAAAAAAAAAAGATATGAATATTTTTTTACAAGATAGCACAATACAATTAATAAACTAAATTAATTTAATAATCGTTATAAAATATAATACACATAGCAGACTTTGCAGAGTTCATTTTGAACATATTTTTAAATCAAATTAGAGAGATTTTATATTGATTCGTCCGGGATTCATCAATGATTAAACCATAATATTTATGCTAATTTTCAATTTGAATAAAACATCAGAATTTACCTTTTTGAAGTCTGTATTGAATCGACTTAATGTTGAAAACTTAATATTTTTAAATTTTAAATATTTCTCAGACAATTTAAGTAAAGTAGAGTCAAAACAATGAATATTAAAAATTAAAACCATTCATTAACAGTATTCTTAATTTGCTTTAACAATTTAACATGGAGTAATATATTTAAAAAAAAAAAAACTTTTGAACATAAACATATAAAAATGTTTATATATAGTCTACAACTTATAAGTATTTTATAAAAGTATTTACATGTATTTACACAACATAAGAAAGTTACGAGTTAAGGTAAATTAAGAAATATAAAATTCGTTCATGACTATATAATATATAGTAATAAAAATATACTAATAATCGTGGTGGTCTTTAGGTCATGTTACTGAAACGTTAAACATTTTTATAATTTTATTGAACTATTATTATAATAATTTATAATATAATTGAATGTAATATCACCAAAAATATATAATATTGTCCGGCAAATCATACTCGTAATAAAATTTATTGAAAAAATATATTCGATCATGATACTCAACAATTCATTAAACATAACAAAAAGAATTTTTTCTTTTATGAATTATTTTCATAATGTAACCCAATAAATTATTGTAAATATTTCATGACAATAATAAATACATGAAAAAAATCAATATTTTATAAAATATTTTGTAATGGGAATGTATATCAGAACGTAGCATATTTTGTACTTTAAACTGAAGCTTGCAGATTATATCAAATAAAAATGAAATAATAATGAACAGATATGAGTGATACAAAAAAAAAAAATATGATTATTCCTAAACAGAAAAAATTTTAAAAAAATTTCAAAGTTCAATTCTTAATCTTTATTGATATTTTTAATGACTTGAAAAATTTTAAATAAAACACACATCATAGAAAAACAATTAGTTTCTCGATTAATTCTTTGGTATTCTGAATAAAATCTAAAAATAAATGTACCAATTTCAGAAATTTCTTGGAATTTACAGTGTCCATTTTATGGACTATTAAATAGAAAATATTTATATGATAAATTAAATTTACAATTATTTAGAAATAAATACAATTTAATTTAATAGATGACAGATATATTTTTTTATAGCAGTCGTATTATTTTTATAACTAGAAATTACAAAATGGCTAATTCGCTAGGAATGTATATTAATTATTTTTTGATGTATATTAAGCTGATCCGTGGACGTTGTCACTAAATAAAAAACTAATTCTTAAGCATTTATAAATAAAGGTATTACTAATTATTAAAAACTTTATACTGCATGTGATTTATAAAATGTTAGAATACATGATTATGTAAGCAAAATATACCTACCTAAAGACTTCAGCCTAGTGATGTTGAAATGGAGAAGTATGGCGAGGATTCGGGTTACTTAAAAAATGAATATTAATAAATAATAATAATAAAATAAAGACATTTTCTAAATTAATCAAAATATTAACATATAAGTACCTACTTATACTATATTTTACGAAAAAAAATTCTCGTCTAGATATTCGAATTATCTATATCATTTCATAAAAAGCTTTATGTGCACAAAAACATAAGACTACATATATAATTTGGCTGAGTATCAACTTTATTTTAATAAAAAAAAAGCTATGTAAAATTATCATATGAAAACTAATTTAAGAGGCTTCGTTGAGGTACGTTTTTTTGGGAGTTTGAGACGAAAGAAACCATATTGCTTAAAGGTATATACATCATAATTATTAACAAAAAAATCTACAATAAATACGCTAAATATAATAACATAATATGTAATACAGACACTCACTATACCATTATACATAATACATAAATAATATATTTGTTATATTTTACAAATGACAGTTAATGTTTTTATCATCTGAAATTACGACATAGTTGTAATAACACATTGTAGTTACCTATATAACTATTTCAGAGTTCTTATTTTGCTTGTTTAATTATTTTTATAGAAAACTAACTCTGGTGGTTGTTGTGTTGAGTACAGTTAGTAAATACTTTAATTAATGTGCACTACATAATTATTAATATTTATGACGTAATCACTATTAAGATATAAAATAAACGAACTATCTCTTTGTTTTTTTTATCAGGCGGGCTATAATGCTACATGTTATAATGTTATATAATGTAAAAGTAAAATATATGTCAAATAGAAATGCTAATATATTAATATTAATTCGAGTTTGTATTGTGCATGCACATACTTAAATATTAATAATAAAAAGATGGATGAATGAATGAATGAAAATCTCGAGGATCCTCGTAGCCTACATGTTCGTATAATCCCACACAACGTATTAAAACCTACAAGTTTAAATATGGTAATGAATGAAATAAAGAATGTAAATACAATAAGGAACACCTACCTACACACGCAATTTTAATAGGGTCAAAATCATGTGTTCATAGACTTATAAATTATAATACCTGCACAAACGCCCACATTTTACGCACAAATGTAATGTATCGTGCATATAATGTAAAATTGGATTCGAAGATTTTGGAGGGAAAAGATTGATTCTCAAACTACCTAATGCACACCATTCCAGCATCCGGTGCTAGTAAAACACTAACGCAACACTTCGCAAATTTTATGTATCTACATATTAATACGTATACAATTATCTTAATGTAATTATTTAAGAAATTAAAAATGTTATATAACACATGGTAGGTATGAGATTTTATGCTAAATGTAACTTGTAAGTACAGCCTCACTAAAAAAATTATATTCTATAATCAAGAATGAGAGACTTAAAAATTATCAGTACCTATTAGATTCAGTTCCCGGTTAGGTTTAAATTTGGGTAGGTAATTACTTATTTAATTCTAGTTAAGTCAGTTAAAATTTATTTTTGCAAAAAGTGCAATAAGTACACAACAAAATAATGCTAAGCTTATGGATAATGTATTTTAAAGTATTTTATATATACATAAATATAAATAATGAACATAAGTATTATAAAGGTAATATATGGTCAAATAATAGGTGTACCAACTCTGAGGTATCTATGTTATTGTACAATATACCCATATAAACTCTTTGGCAATATGAAAATATTATAATTATAGTTCCCACAAAAAAGTTGCCTTGTACTTATCTATTTTTTTTTTAGCCTATTAAACAGTCATATTGAAATTTGAAACAATGAAAATTACTGTGATTTAATTCCCATCAACAGAAGTTATTGTACTAAATGTCTAAATATAACAACTAATAGTTATTCACTTATACTATTGTAAGTCTATTCATTCAGACCTCTTCAAATTTCTGTTACATTGTACACTATATCATACACATGAAACATAAGCTCCTAGCAAAGCTTTATCTAATTATAAGTTAGGTATAAGCATTTCCAATAATATCCAAATATCCATATTATGCTTATGTTCATTGTTATTTAAATTAATATTTCAAAATCAATTTAATACAACCCAATATTGTATATAAGATTTAATCCTTGTTTTAATTTTGATACTAGATACTAGAAAATTTTTAATTTAAAGTAAAAAATATGCAGGTATTAACTTGATTACCTATTTTGTATTTAGTATCTACATATAAATATATTTATATAACTATAAATAAATATATAACCATATAGGTTAGATAACTATATCCTAAAAGAAAAAAAATATTTAAATTGTATGGAATCTACATTTTAAAACAAAATATGAATTGCATGATATATGAATTCTTAACTTAATAATTATATCTAAAAATTTTATGAGTATATTTTTCATTTTTACTGAATAAAAAATGTCCTTACAGTTTACATGTATTTACAAAAGTGTATTGTTTCATTTCATCAAAAGCAGAAGCGTGCTCAAGAACTTCAAATGTAAAATTATTATGATTCCAGTATCTTAAATTGTAATTTTTTTTTTTTATAAGTTCAATCACTGAATATGTGGGTGTATTACCGAGTGTATTACTCTTGGTATTACATAGATCAATAATACAATATAGTATATATATTATACATGGATATGTATATAGTTGATATTTTAAATACCTATCTAAAGTTACAGTTTTTCTTGCATAACAATATATAGTATGTAAATGAAACCAAAATAGTTTTCTTTAAGAGATATGTGAAGCACGAAACACCCGAGTATAATGTTAAATCCATATTAAATATACAACTACTATAAATAAGAAATGCATGGTGATGAATTATATTTGTTGTATTTGTCTATAAGATTAAGAATAAGATTTCGTTTTTCTTTTTTCCACTATAGGAACTGGGGAGAAAAAAATAGAAAAATAACAATTTATATGTATTACTTTGTTTAATACTTTTATCAATATCATGCATTTAGCATAATATGTTATTATTATTTTACCTGTAGGTACCTATTGAAACATCATAATACCATATTAAATATATGAATAGAAAAATAAAAACTGAGTAGACCCGTATTGATCAATAAATTTGGACAAACATATAAACCATATAATATATTAATAATGTCACTATAGGGTCATATGAGGATTCATTTTTAGACAATCTTTAAAGTTTAATCACTTGTATAATCATTTAAAAACTCCACTAATATCATTACTTTATATTGAAACTATAATTGAACAAGCTCTGAAATATATAGTATTCTGCGTTATTCTGAAATCTTTATATTATATATGCGGTAGAATACACATTTTATTTTATGTTTAAGTGAAAATGAATATTATTAAATATAATAAATCTAAAGCAAAGATTTGTTTGAATAGTCACTTAAATGTTTTTTTTTTTTTATTATGAGTAGTTTAAGAAGTGATATAAGTCAGAAGATCTTCAAAAGACTACCTATTCAATCATTATAGAGAATGTAAAAGATAAACTGAATTTTTATTAGTGATATCTTATCCTTAAAGAAGATTTTATAAACTAATATATGCACCTACTTAACAACCAACATTTTTGTTATTTTATTTTATTGATTTACCTAGCTATTACTTTTAAAATTTAATTGTATACCATGATATAAATATACCTAATTGGTATTAGTATAGTATAATATAGTTATTAATGACTTGACTAATAATATAATTTCTTAATTAATATAAGCTTTTACACTAGCTTTTTTTTATATCCCACTAGAAAGGGTAGTTAAAAATCAACAATGCACTACTTAAATAAGTTTTATAAATCAGAAATACCAATATTAATAATAAATAATTTCAATGTACATAGGTACCTGGGTAACTTAAAAAATTACTGGGTAAAATACTTTAATTCATAGATAAATTTAAACCTGGGTAAATGTATCTTTTTATAGTACTATTAGGTACCTTGACTAATACTATGTAATATTTCAAGCAACTGTTTATGGTTAATTTAGAAGTTTCTATAAGGAATGTTAATTATTATATCTAGGTACCTATTCTGTACTTGGTTAAGACTTATGAAAACAATAAAATCCTTATGTAATGATGTGAAGAAGAAGATAAAAACTCCGTATTCTTATGTCTAACCATAGTATTTTCTTAGTTAGAACGAATAGGCTACTTCTTTGGTTACCTTACAGTGGGCCTTGCAGGCATATGCATATTATCTGTATATCTGTATATTTTTCTTCATTATATATAATATAAACATAACAAAGAATTCTTCATTTTCTTAAACATAAGCTAGATGAGATAAGACATGGGAAAGACTACTTTAAATAGGTAGGTATATTTTGTTAATAACTATAATGTTGGTCTAATTTAAAGACACTTTGATTTGAAAACCAACTATTAGACAGGTATTTGTTGACAAAATCAATCGTATTAAATCTATGTCACTTGTAAATGAAAAAATGGGACAAATTCCGACTATGTTGTTCTTGACCATTGGCCAGAAATTATACAATGCATGTGGAACACTACAACTGCCGTATGTGGTTGACGGAACACATGACCAAAACGATATTACATGACTTTGTTGCGATGACAAATTCTATGCCAATGGTATTTTTACCAAAATTTGTACCAATTGCTTATCATAGTAAATCATAGACTATAGGTATTGGGTATTGGGTATATTACAGTAGGTAAGTATTAGACACTAATACCACCGAATAAATTTAATTATGCTAATACTATAGTAACAACTATGTTGTATTTACTCGATGTCGTGCAATCAGCGGATCTACTGCAGCGGAGATCTGTCAGCCAGGCCATAGTGTAGCGGCCAGCAGCTGCTGATCGATGACAGAATACAGATCGATATGGTCCGTTGATAATTTATTATAATTCTGAACCAAAGTCGCGTTATAATAATTTAATATGTCGGTTTGCACGCATCGCACCTACGCACAGTGAGCGGGCGTGGAAAGCCAAAAATCGCACGACCCGCGTCGCCAAACAATTGCTATCGAAACGAAAGTTTCGAAATAATACTGCCGGGCGGTGCACGTCGTCTTTGACGGTGCTACCGGAAACGCGAACTTTGCACATAAACACCGGTATCCGCGACACGACGCAATTATTTTTACTATATTTTATTAATATTTTTATTATCACGACGACAACGACCGCTCACACACGGTTCCGTCGTTATTTATTTATCGTTAGCCGTTCGCTATATGGACGCCCGTTCCCGACGACCGGAATGCACGCTGAAACACCGCGGCCAGAACACCGTGTGAGCGTATCGACAGGACCGACCAACACAACGTTTGATTGATGACTGGGTGCGGCGGTGCGCCCGGCGCGACCAAGTCCGACGCCGCCCATTTGGTGTCGCGTCTACCTTTCCCCCCTTTCCGACCACCCACGCAGCAACTGTTTGGGAACCATTGAATGCTCCGTGGTCGGTGCGTCGCAAAACCGTCATTGCTCGTCACGATTTTTGTTTTAAGAGTTTTTTTGACTACTAATTATAGAGTTTTTTTTACCGGTTTTGAGTATTTTGGATGTATAATTATTTTCCGTTTTTCAGAAAAAACATTTTTTATCCCGGAAAATTGTCGACGTATTGTTGCCGTATCGTGTATGTATACATAACGGCATAATCGGACCATCGACTAATTTGCATAATATAGCATAAAATATATTTAACTGTACAATCTGTTATTATAATATATGCGACACGAGCGAGTGGGTGACGTTTTCACTCAAACTTCAAAATCTGCGAGCTTATAAACAATAATATTAAGTATCAACTAAATGGACCGTTATCCTAACACATGTCTGTATACAACAACATTCTCAAAACACAGTGAAAATCAAAATATTGGTTACTGTTCCTAAAAATTAACGTACACGACGGAAAATCTAGGTACATATTCCGGCTAAACTCATGGCTATAGACTTTGAAATATTATGCCTATGTTAAGATTAAAAAAAAACTCATGAACACATTTATTTTAAAATTGACCCAGTGTTGGAATTATATCGTACAAACATTCCGGTTAGGTACATCATAAAATTCATAATGTCCTAATAATAATAACAATCAATAACCTAATTTATTATTATTGTGGTACTTATTGAGTATTGGTTACAATAATATCGTTGGCCACGCTCGCGTGCTATTCTCTCGACCCAAAGGGGAAAGGCACGATCGAATGTTAATAAATCATATTATGAACTCATGATAGGTATATAATGTGCTGTTAATTCATTATAATTTTTATAACACGATTACATGTTTGCATGCATAGTGAAAATCACAATTTAATCCTTTTTTATACTATCTATATTGATTAACTGGTTCTATAGTATAATTTACTTAAAATATATAGGTTATATATAATTATTTTTAACAATATAACTTTAACCTTATAACTTATTATATTATAGGTAGGTACCTCTAAGATCTTTACCGACTAGCAGTACGAATTTACATATTCTGTATAAGATATATTGTATATATAATTGTAGTACCTACTCTTATGTATAATTATTTGTAATTTTTTTTATACCACATGCAGTATTCACGCGTGACTGCATAAGCTCATATTAAAGTTTTTTTGGAAATCGTTTATTATAATTATACAAAACTGAAAACATGTAGGTATTAATACTTATTACTGAGTACATATTAGCTATATATTTATATAAATATGATATTTGAATATATCTCTACTAAACAAGATAATATAAATAAATGATTTATAAAATGAGCTCAACTTTCTTGTGTATTTATATTTTATATTCATGATTCTATAAAATGATTATGATCAAATTATTTTAAAATACTAAATATAGAAGAGAAGGGTGTAAAGTTCCTCCCCCACGATATTATTACTGCAAAAATATTTCAAAACTATATCAACCAGCTCCAATTAAATATTCCTAAATACGCCACTGATTAATATTAATTACAAAGTTCAAAACGACGATTTTCTATAGTTTATTATATAACAATATACATATTAATACTATAGTAATAAGTATATATATGTGTGTGTGTGTGTGTGTGTGTGTGTGTGTGTGTGTGTGTGTGTGTGTGTGTTACAATAATTTACAATATATTTTACATTGTACATTTAAACTAAATTATTAAAAATCGTAATTTGCTAGTATCATACGTCCATATACTAATTATTATGCTTCGTGGTAGTGTACACAGGATTTTTTAAAACAGAGGGGCTTAAAAATTTATAATTACCAACTCAAAATTGTCACAACTCAAAAGATTAGGTTTGAAAAATAAAGTACACACGTGCTTTCTTATAGTTCTTACTGATATAAAACATAAAATATAAACAAAAATATATTAAAAAAAAAAAACTCATCCAAAAAATTGAGTAATAAAATACATTTTTTTTGTTTAATAATTTTAGACGTTAAGGTAAGATATTTGAAAATATTTGAACAACTTTAGTCTAAGTTTAGTTTATATTCTAATGTTTATAAATATTATAGCATTTTCTATATAATATAAAATGTTCGATTTATTTTAGTTTTTTTTCTATAAATTTCGATAAAAAATTAATACAAGGTTCCTCATAAGTTGCTATTATATTAATTTGAAAATATTAAATATAATGCGTAGATATTTAGGCACGGTTTTTTTTATAAACATTTTAAGTTCAAACTTTGAAAAAATTCATCGAACTCATAAAACTTCGAAAATTGTTTTGTAATTAAAAATTAATAAAATGTTTAATTTTTATATAGTCAAGAAGTCAAGGATAGAAAATATAAAAAAAATATTTCTCATAATTAGTTCATATTATAGCCAAATATTAAAAAAAATTTACAAACTTAGTTTTTATATAGACATTTTAATTTAAAATTAAGAAGGAATTAGATATTTTAACGAAGGATAATGGTTTCATAGTTACGTTGTTATAATTTAATAATCTATATACTTGAAACTTTTAATGTATATTATTATATTTTATATACACGCTGCAATAATATTTTCAAATTAAATTTTTTCGGCAAAAATTAATTCAACCTTGTATACTAATATATTATTACTTAATGTCTAATAATAAATTAAATTATTTTAATAGCAATAATAGTATCACAAAATATACGTAGTAGTATATATAGACTCACAGACCATCATCGCTCAGAATCGTTTTTGTATATAATGATTTTATATCATTGAATTTAAATTTAACACATCCATTACAGTGATCCACACAACACCTAATGTACGGCTAAAAAAGTGGAACCCATTTCCCCATCTTTTTTTTAATTTATGTTGTCTATAGTTAATCCATTAAGTGCTTAAGACATACCTACATAAATATACGTCTTTGCAGTGTATTACAAACTTTACCGTGTGCGAGAGATGATGAGCATGTGAAAAAACAGCTATAGTCTAATTTTGCATTATTAGAAATGTATGCGTTTTGAATATAGACACTAGACAGTATAGTAAAGATTAAAGTTTTGTATTTTTCTGAAACGATTAAAGGTGGCAAAGACATTTTTTATTCACTGTACGTAATTAAATATTATTCAAACCATTTTTAGTAAACCAAATGGATATTTTAATATGGTAACATGTAATAATTTGAGTCAAACTATATGCTTAAAAATATCTCCAGACTGGATAATCTGGAATTATTTTAATATTTATATGAACACAAAAATATTAGAGTGTGAGTGATAAAAATACTAATTGAATTTCAAATGAAATAATTCAGAAGAATTAGTGGTATGTCGTCGAATAGTGGTACACTCAGCCTTTTATTTACAAATGATTGATTTAACAATTCTTCACTTTCGATTTAGGATTTCGTGATTATATGTTCAGTTATTTCACTCACAATTTTGATAATTTGTATTAAAACTTAACGTAACTTTTACTTTTTTTACAATCCTCGAGACATTTCTTTTAAAAAAATTATGAAATCAAAAGTCATACGCCATACCCATTTAAAAAGATGAAATTCCTAAATAATTTTAAACTGCATATTATCTGAGTTTACATTTTCATTTAATACGGATATTACGAAGCTACTTTAACACGTGTACGGTGTTGACCGATTAGTTATTATGAAACTACAAAATATTGTTCATAGGTGCATAATACCTGTCACATATACTCGTTTATCTTTAAGGTATTACCTTCGCATGTTGTTATAGTCGTTACAAAGTATCTTATTTTATTATAAATTTATACCTATCTAGAAAACAAGGTGTATCAATCAGTGGCGGTCAAATGATTTTGTCATGGTGAAGGTGAGAGAGAAGCACGTGGCCGATTTTTTGATTATTTGATAATTAAAAATATAATTTATGGTTACTGTTTATTGTTTTATACCTAATTATTATAAGTTATTATAAGTTATTATAAGTATTAAAGAAAAACGTCATATCTATTTTACGGGACTCATGTAACAACATTGTTGTGATATGCCACATGTAGCTGCTGCAGGTCTGTGATTACAATCACGAATAAAAAAAAGTTTAAGGTATAATCACAATTTAGTGACACGTGATAACGGGGAGAATGGTTCGAGTCTTTTGCCGCTTTTCATTGGTGGTTGATGATATGCCCTGACATATAAAAATATATTATTTACTTATTGATAAGAAACTGATCAAAAGACACAGAAGTCTCCCTCCTATTTGGAGACGCAACTGAACGATATCTGATTTATTGTGGTCATACCTTTTGCCTGTTTTGGCACATTTTTATTCAGTCGTGATTACGTGTTACAAGTTACTGTTGAATGTCGATTGACTTGAAACTTGAATGCTATATGTATCCGTGTAATACTCTGTAATGTGTGCTACTATTCATTATTTACTATCACAGTACACAGAATACAATTTTAACATTGTCAAAAGACAAACGATATCGGTTTGTTTTGCTTAATAGGTACTTAATACCTACCCTGTTTGTACTAAAAAGAAACATTTCAAATTTTCAATGTCAGGTAATAAAAAATGAGCATGCGAATATATTATAACGTGTTATGTAAAATAGATTCGAATAACTTTGAATTGATTCCCAAAATATTTTTATAAATCAAAAATTAAATCCAATTATTTTTCAGGAAGCTATCGCTATGGTTCCAGTCAGGTCACACCAAACAACAACAAAATGCCTAAGAATTGGATGAATTGTCCTGATATAGCACCTATGTCAGTAGCCAATGCATTTGTGACATTTAAAACACCATTAGATAGTAAATATAACAAAAAAATAGCAATCACAAAAAGATTTAATCCACAAAGTGTATTTAGACATATGTTTTCATATCAGGTATTTGATAATATAAGTTTGTATTATTCTAAAATCTTATTAAATAACTTAGATATTTATGTTTAATAAAAAAAAGAGTTGATCATGTTTTTAAATAAGTACAATGTTAATTAATTATTTCAGTTTTTTACTGATCAACTCTTATAGCAACTTATAAATGAAAATTATTTTAAATATTTGAACTGTTATATTTATTAAATGCCTATTGGGGTGGATTGATGTATCAGTAAATGTCCCTATAAGCTGGAAAAAAATTTAAAATCATCACCTGATTTTTATATAGAAAATTATAACTTTGATGACAATAAAAGCTTTCAATAAGATATTGATGATATAAACATTAACAAAAACGCAGTATTACAGATACTAATAGTAAAAAAAAAAATTGTTGCAAAATAAATGAAGTGTGTAAAAACTATGCTCTTTGCTACTTTAACGTTTTAATGAAGTATAAGCTTTATAATATGATGAATATCATCAATTAACATTTGTATCCAAGTATATTTTTAAGCTTTCTTCAACTTGGATAGCCCTAGTCAACTTCAAATTGGATAGTCGTAGAAAGAATGGTGAAACAAACATTTTCATTAAACACAGAAATGGGATCCCCTATAATTTTATATATTCATTTATTTAAAGTCCTTTTAGGAGTTGTTTATTTAGCACCTAATATTCAACCTCTTATTTACAGTTCACATGCTTCTACAGTTGAACACTTAATTTTTATTTACTCCCCTAGTTCTGTGTTGTTATGTGGTGTTTACAATATCCCTAATGTAGATTGGAATCATGACAATTTAGGTCTCGTAGCGACTGACCTTCGCTCTCCTATATCACTCATAATCTCTGATTCCTTCTCCCTTCTTAACTTGTTTCAGTGTAACGAAGTCTTTAACTTCGTTGATGGCCTATTGGATTTAATATTTTATCACCGTTCTGACCTTACCATTACACATGTAGTAGCTCCTTTAGTCAAAGTAGATCCCTACCATCCGCCACTGCATATTGTTTGTAAGTTCCCTGTTCTCCCAACTCCCAAATGCAATTTTTCTTTCCGTGATTTCAAGTTTGCGAATTATCTTCCTATTTGTAGTTTTTTAAACTCATTCGATTGGTTAAGTACTTTTTCTCAATACAATATAAATGACGCAGCTTCGGTCTTTAATGATGCTCTGTTGCACTGTATTAAAACATTTATTCCCATTCATATTTTTAAAGACTTTGGGTTTCCTAAATGAATGTCTAGAGAGCTTTGTCATCTTATTTTAGACAAAAAAAGGGCCCATCTTACAAAAAATCTGGATATCCTAGAGATTATTATAAATTTTCTGAGTTAAGAGCGAAATGTAAGAGACTCTCCAAGTTAAATTATCTGGCATTCATAAGCTATTCTGAACGCTACCCAACTAAATCGCCTAAAAAATTCTGGAAGTACGTTCGGGACCTTAAACATCACTCTCTTATTCCACCATCTGTGAACTATCTTGACTCCTCTTCTAATAATAACTTTGAATCTTCTTTACTGTTCTCTAATTACTTTTCCTCCGTTTATAAAGCACCTTCCACTACATTTTCAACATTAAAAAGCATGTATACTCATCCTTATGATCTCCCCTCCAATGCATTCTTCACGCTCGACGACGTTCTTTCTGCTCTTAACAACTTAAAACACACTTATTCTTCTGGTCCCAATGGTATTTCTGCATGTTTCCTTTTCAATTGTCACTTCTCTATATATCTCCCGGTTTACCTTATTTTCAGGCTTTCCCTTAATGAAGGTTACTAACCAACTATATGGAAAACCTGCGCTGTAACTACTATTTTGAAATCGGGTGATCCCACCGTGGTTCATAATTATAGGCCATTTTCCATACTTCCTCATTTAGCTAAGATCTTTGAGCTTATCGTTTACAATTCTATAAAACGTAGCCTGAACCATATTTTAATTCCTCTCTTCAGCAACATGGCTTTAGACCTGGTAAATCTACAATCACTTGTGGTATAACATTTTCCTCTTATATTTTTGACAGCTTTCATTCGGACCACCAAGTGGATGTTATAATTACTGATTTTTCCAAGGATTTCGATACTGTTGATCACCTCTCCCTTGGTAAAAAACTTGAATCCCTTGGAATCGGTGATCCTCTTCTTTCCTGGCTTAAATCCTACGTATCTGGCCGACAGCAATTTGTTAAAGTGGATGGTACTGTCTAACTTAACTCAGATAACTTCAGGAGTACCCCAAGGCGGTCACATCAGTCCTCTTTTATTCAATTTATTTGTCAACTCTCTTGGAATTCATATGACCGGCGCTGAAATTTTATTATATGCTGATGATGTTAAAATATTCCTTAAAATTAAATCTCCTAGTGATTGTCAGATTTTACAACATCAATTAAATATTTTTTTGTAAATGGGCCAACAACCTAGGTTTATATCTTAATCTCGATAAATGTCATGTAATTTCCTTTCACAGAGGTAGGTCTCTGTTTCCATTCTCTTATACTCTTGATGGAATTGCTCTACAACGTGTCTCCACTATTAAGGACTTAGGTATCTTCTATTCTTCCAATCTTTCTTTTGGTCATCATATTGACATCATAGTCAGTAAATCACTAAGTTTTAGGTTTCATCAAGCGCAACACGCAGCTCTTCAACTCAACCAGATGTCTCATTATACTTTATAACTCCATGATGCATTCTATTTTAGAATATGGAGTTGTTATTTGGCACCTCTATCTTTCTAATGATATATTACGTATTGAACGTGTTCAAAATAAATTTTTAGCATTTGCAGCCTTTAAACTAAATATCCCTATTTCCTCTCATGACTATGCTCTAATCTTTTAAATATTGAAACTCTTACCGCGCGTCGTTTAAAGGTCGATCATAAATTTTTATCTTCTCTCCTATCAAATTCTATAGATGCACCTGAGCTTCTTTCTAGTATAAATTTTAGAGTACCTTTATATGCTACGCGTAATCCTTCTTCTTTTTCTATTCCAACTCGTTCCACTTCTTACGGAAAAAATCATCCATTGTACCGGATGCTCCATTCTTCTAATTCTATTTTATTATAATAATGATAATCTATAATCCTATTTATATGACTTATGTATAAATGTATAATTTAATAATTTTGTTTACTAAGTATTTTCGAATCTGTCTATGCAATGTATTCATTTTTTTTCTCACTACCTCAATCTCTTTTTGTTAGTCACTTGTTATCTCAATTTATTTTTAATTATGTTCATATTTTGTATATTACCGTGATCACGTTAACTATTTTTAAATAAATAAAAAATAAAATTTTTAAAATTATAATTTAATGTATCTATTATTTTATATTTTTTTAAAATTAAATTTCTAATTTAATTTGTATTATTATATTACATTATGTGTGTGTGTGTAAAGGGTGGTCGTCTCATCAAAAAGTAAAATTTTGTTGATTACAGTATAGTATAAGTTGTATATCACTGCTCCAGGGTTCCAAAAAACAAATATATTCAAAACATAATATAGTATTATGTTATGCCAGTTTTTGTAAGTTTATAAAATTGTTTCAGCAAAGTATTGGTTTATGGATTGATCTCACAAATACTACACGCTACTACAGTAAATTTGAAATAGAAGATATGGGATGTGCTTATGTAAAAATACCTTGTGTTGGTCATGGGGAATTGCCTAACCAAAAAGTAGTTGAAAAGTTTTTGAATATTTGTTATAATTTTCTAGAGAACAATTTTTCACAGTTTATAGGTAGGTTTAAAAAAATGATTTAATTTATACAATAATACATACTATTATAAATAATCTAAAATTAAATATTTATTTGTTTTAACTAGGTGTTCATTGCACTCATGGTTTTAATCGAACAGGATTTTTGATAGTTTCTTATTTAATAGAAGTATTAAATTATGATGTAACAAGTGCGATATATCATTTTGCAGAAGCTAGGTAATATAAAATCTATATAACTTACTACTGTGTGGTTAGGAATTTGTTCCAAGGGATATTAATTTTTTTAATAATGTAGTATATTATAATTTATAAGTAAAGTTAAAATTCTATATAGATAGATTCTGTGTAGGTAATTAGAAACAATTATGTACAATACAGTATATTTAGGCAGTCAAAAGGTTATATATATTTTATACACTGTAAACATAAATAGGTATCTTAGATCTTTCAAATTTTAATTATAAAATCTTTTTCAATCTCTATAAGTTCTTTACATTGTGGTTTATTGTTTATAAACATGTACAATTTATTACATTATTATTATTTAAGATTAAAGCTAGGAATTTGATGACTTAAAAAAACTAAGAAAATGACTTATACAAATTGTAGTAATGCCCTAAAAATTAAAAATTATTATATACATAAAAATTAATATGTGTACATAAAAAATATATTATTTTAATTATTCAGTTTGAAATTTTGGTTTATTTGTATAAAGTGATCATAAAAGTATTGGATAATAGGTTATTTAATAAATTTTACCCAGGTATACTATTACCTATTAGTAATGATTTTATAAGTTATATGGAACTTTAAATGTAATTATAAATCATATTTTTTTGTGAAAAATAAAATAAATAAAACCATGTTAGAGTTATGAAATAACAACTTTTAAATTTGAGTTAATATTTAAAATGCTTTAAAATTAATGTTCATATTCAATCTTTTAAAAAAAATTAAGTTCAATTAAGAACTAATAAATGCAAAATAGAAATTGATATATCCATTCAACTAAGACTTCAAATTTTTTTTACTAAAACAAGCATTATAATTACTACTAAAAAAATCACAATTTTAGTGCTATTGCCTATTATTTAATTGTAGTCATTGAGCATAATAAAAATAAAATAAAATATATATCTGTAAATAATATTATTATATAATATTGCTGGAAATTTAAAGAAAGTTATTAAACATCATATAATATTTTTAACTGCAAATACAAAACTGCATCATTAGCAAAAAAAAATTCTTGGTGGAATCTATCCCTTCCAATTCTCAAAACAATTGTACCACTGATAAATTGCATATCATTTGAGATGGAATTATTGAATCATATATGTATATATTAATATTATTTTAGACCACCTGGTATCTACAGACAAAAGTATATAGATGAGCTTTACAGGCGGTATTCATATGAAGCACCTATCATGGCGCCAATACCTTATTGGATTCATTAATTTGTAAATTGTAAGCTATTGACATAATATTCTATTTAATCATTGCATTGCTCAAAATTAAAAAATGTGATTTTATTTAATTTTCAATGTTTATATCTGTTAAAAATAAAAATATATTTTTAAGTAATAAGGTAATATCATGTAAAATTAAAATGGAAATTACATTGTATTGTATTAAATATATATATATCTGTAAAAAATATATCCATGATTCAGTGTTTTTCTGTGAATTTTTTAGCTTGAATATGTTCCAACATTTTTAAAATTCAAAAGGAAATCAAGAAATATACTAACAATTAGGTCTTTATGTAATTAAGTGCCTACTAAACATAACTTCTTATTAGACAATAGATGTAATCCACATATCCAGGCCTTTTAATCTATAATATGAGGGCCAGCCTTAGTGAACCAGGCCTCTATTCACCACCAATTCAAACCACACAAAAGATTTCTCATATCCTAGCATCAACAAGGTAAAAGTAGTCTACAGTAGAACTCATCTCATTAGCTACTTTGGTTGATTTTACCGTAGTATTATTGATATTTAGTAGGCATATAAAATAAAAACTACTCATTTTTTTATATACAGTAAATTATATAATATATTACTGTACATTGGTATTTTTCTGTATTTTTTGATAACTCGACTTTTTTTATGTTCTGACCATAATCCCAGTCCTAAGAGTGACAAATTAGAGGGGTTCTACTGTACTTACAACAGATTCAATTCAATAAAAAATACAATAATAATACGTCAATGTTTATCAAGATATTCTTTATAAAATATCATTCTTTTATTACATTAAATGCAATACAGTTCATAGTTATTTTTTATACACTTTCTTTTCATAACAGTAGTTAACAATGTACAAACATTAAATCCAGCCTTACCATACTTTTGGTTATGAAAGTTATCACAAAATAAAAAAAAAATAATAAAATATTATTATTGAATTATGATGATGGAACACATAAAAAATTATTAAACATCATTAATTAGATTTCTCCTCAATAAATTCAGCGAAAAGTATACCTAATCATTGAGTTTTTATTAATAGTTCTTGGTTTAAATTGTATAAATATTATGTAATATAATTTACAATCGGTATAATACATAATAAGTAAACTGTATTACACAAAAAACCTTATAAATAGATATCACTTTTTTCTTTATATAAAGGAGTTCATTTTTTTTACAAACAACAAAAATGATTCATTGAAATTTAAAAATATGAAAATTTACCATTACAATACTTGTATAATATATAATAAACACTGATGTATTTAAAATATAAACATGATATTGATTTTTTGAGAGCTAGATATAATCAATAAGACAACTTTTAATAAATATAATAATAAAATAATAATAATAATAGTAATAGTAATAATAATAATAATAATAATAATGTAAAAAAGCAAAATAAATGTACATTATACAACAGAAAAAAAAAATACTAAATAAATGACAGTAGTGTAGGATTTTTGCTCACGCGGAAGTTTATATTTATACATGTATATATAACAACTTGAATGTGCATGGTTCCAATCTATACACAAAATAACTTTACAGCATAAAACAATTTTTTTTTCCTAGTATAAAATCGGTCAGCAATAAACTTCTGTACGAAAGGTTTTTTTCTTTAAAAATTATATATTAAAAAAAAAAAAAAAAAATTGTAACTTAAATTTAATATTAAGTCAGCAAATGTTAACAACCCAAGACACACTGTTATAATGTTCATTAAATTGTCGTGTACAGAAATAATTATTGATCGCTCTGGTTTTGCTAATTGGTAATTATAAATTGCAAAAGGATTAAAATACAATATTCTATAAATTATAATATAATGAATTGTTTGATAATAGCCAAACAATAATAACTTGTACTCCGATTGTACATTCGGTTTTATTTTTATTACGTGAACACAAGTTAATGCATATCCGTTGACGATTCAACAATTTGAGTGTTCACCAATTCAACGTTATTACTCTCACCGTTATCAAAATCATCTATACTGTTGAAATTAATTGGAACTGAAGAATCATAATCGTCATCATTCCTGTATTTTAATAACTTTAATTTATAATATATATCTTTCAAATAAAATATAAAAATAGATATCTTACTCTGGTACAATGTCTGGTACTACTTGTAAAGGTTCATTCACCAGATTTGTCATTGTATCAGTAGCATGTTGGATTCCCAATTCGTCACCTTCGTCAGATGAATCTTCTATTTCCTGTGTAGTTAATGTTGGAATTGTAAAATCCTTTTAACATAATATTAAAATAAGATATTTAAAAAAAGATTTTTTTGATAATGTAAAATTTGATTAATTCATTATACATTTTGTTTAATAAAAATTAATAAATATTGTAATATGGTATAATTTACTTCAGATGGGCAAAACTCAAATGCTTTTTGTAGGACTTTACGAGCACTAGTTGACCTTTCTAAAAAGAAACTATTGGTGTTTTCATTGGACTGTGGTGTCCAACTAGTATACGTATTATACTGGCCTCCAGTTAATGTTTTCTAAAATAACACAAAATTAAGTTGAAATAATACTAATAAAACAAAAAAATAATTGTACTCTATTAAGTTCTTCCTGTAGCCAATCAACTGCTTCCACCCATTTTCTTTTGAGATCTGTGTTTTGCAGTACAACTTTATGTGCCATTGGTATCCTCATGAATAAACCAACTAATCCTTTGATACATTGATATGATCGTCTTTGATATTGATTTTTGTGACGCAATATTGTGTCAAGTACACCTTCTCTATCTTCTGAAATAAATGCAGTATTAGAGTATAATTAAAAAGAATATTCAGAGCACTTACCGTTTCCAGTCATGGCATTTTGAATGCGTAAAACTTGCCACGAATCTTCAATACTTAATATGACAAATAGTAAATCCAAATAAAATTTGAGTTCTTGACAATATGTATACATAATATGCCATAAAATTTCAGTTAAAACCATACTACTACTCAATGGATTCTCCCAACATACAAATTGTAGCATTTTCATGCTTTCTTCATTCATTTGAGAATTGTCAATAAGTTTTTTCAAATAACTGAAAAACATTATTTATTTTATAAATGAACATTAATTTGTTGATTGACATTTTTATAATACATACCATATTCGACCAAAAATACTATCTTTAACTTGTTGAGGAACTTTTCTTAGGTAAGGTTGACATTCTGCAAATGGATTTGGTAGGAAAGGAGAACCCTATAAAAATTAATAAATGAGAATATTGAATTAGGCAATCAATTCAGAGGTTTCAGAAACGTTAGGCGTGTAAAACGTTTTGGAGATAATGTTGCGCACTATAATGCAGTGACAGCGGTAGATTGTTATCATGCCCATTGTTACACAATGATACTAATGCATACCTCCAAATACCTTCCAAATATTTCTAGTAAGAGCACAAATTCCTACCAACTAGTTATTAATAAAAGTAACTGTTGGCATAAATATGTGTACTAATACCCAATACATGGAGTGGTCAGGGATAGTATATATTGGTAACTATAGTTGTGATAATGAGATGAATAAATACTCTACATTTAAATCAAGAACCAAACTCAGAGGCGACTAGTCGAGCACACCCGTGGATCGCCCTATAGTCAACCAAATGTATGTCATAAGATGAATAATACCACCGCCCTGCATACAAGTCAGCCGCTATACTCGCCAGAGCAGCAAACAACAACAGTAACGTAACTGTTTCAATTTACCAAAAACATACTTTTGTACTTAATCATCAGTAGTTTGAAAAAGAATCTTAATTATTTTCTTTTTGCTAGAAAGAAAAAGTATGTTTTGTCAGAGGCTTTTTATTAAATGTTTAAACTCCTCAGTTAATTTATGTTTGATAAACACAAATTATTACTTTAATTTACAAATAAAAAGGTGGTTACATATTAGTAAATAAAAAAAAACTTGACAAACATAAATAAAATCTTTATCTAATAAATTTTATTTTGACCTGACCAATTTTTAAATTTTTACTGATGAAGTACAAAGTCATGGTTTAACCGTTTGATTTTATATTTTCACATATTGCACATTAACTGTTTGAATCCAAATATAGAATAAACTGCATTTACAATCTATAGGGATTGTAGATTTTGAGGTGCCTTAAATTTTTGTTTATATTTACTTACAGGAGTAGAAGATACACATTTTTCTGAACAATCACAACAACGCACTAAAATTGATATCACAGAATGTAGCTTATTGATTTCATTAAATTGATATTTTATGTTTGATCCACCCGGGCCTTCATCAATGGCTACCAAGATAAATATTGCTGCCACGTTTAACTAAATGAAAATTAATCAATAAATAAAGCCATTGTAATTAATTATGAAAATGATATCCACACCTTTAAAAGTTGCTGTTTTTCTGCCATGCCTAAATTACAGTACATACAAAAAAAAGAGAAATAATGTGGCAAATGTCTATTTGTATGATCACCCAATTCTTTTTGCAACAGACTTAAGACAGCAATAATTAAATGATCACTTAATGAAGCTGTAATATCTAACAGAGAATCTAAAAAATCAGATAAAATATTTTTAGAAATTTAAAACAGTAATATGCAATATAAATATATTACTAGAAGTAATGGCTGGTATAAGAATCGCATCATCTTGAAGAGAATAGTGAGCCAAGTATGCAATTAGCTTAATAAAAAATGATCTTACTTCAGAGCTCATACATTGCAACAAATATTCCACAAACCTAAACAATTTAAAAATACAAATATTTGTAAAATTCTATAAAATATTGAAATGCAATTACTTACCTTTGTGGATAATTAAACAATATGTTTCGAGCAAACCAAGCACGGACAGATGCATAGGTGCATATATGTGATGATAATAAATCATACCACTCCATGGCGTTTCCTCTTAATGATTTTTTAGTATGCAGAGCGACATAAAATATAAACTTACTCACTAGCTGAGTAGATAACAAAGACAATTCTTCTTGATCCGTAGCCTAATAAATAAAATTGATAATTATATAACAAATTATAACATATTCATGAAAGATATTTATGTTTGCTTACAATTTGTAATTGTTGTAAATCATCTGATGAAGCAACCATGTTTGGGGCATTAATTGTGGCAATGTTACGAATGAATTTAAAGTATTCCTCAGTATACTGACTGCGAGTGTGTAAAAACCGTATATTCTGTTGTTGAACACTACGTTTTATACATGAAGGCATTTTGATACAACTGTTACTTGAACGCCGATCATCTATAAAATAATGAATACATAATAATACTAGATATTGTACCAAATTCTCTATTTATAGAATTTAAATAAAATTATTTTTTTAATTGAACATATGAAATGACTTTATTTTTAAAAACTCCTTTTATATTCGAGATAATGATTTTTTTTTTTTAAACTTACTTAAGCTTAGGTTTCTTATTCCATTAACTAGTAATTCTTTGTTAGAATCCACTTTAGTGTAAAATAACATATAAGCATTCCACCATCGTTTTTGCCTTCGATAACTAGTTCTTTTTAATGCATGGTCAAAAACCTTAAATAAATAAATAAAAAAAAATAAATATTTACTAGTTATTAAGGAATTAATAATAAAAATTTACTTCGCCCATATAATCTCCACCGAAACACTGAGTTTTCATTTCTTCATCTTCATCCATTTTACATTCAGTTACATCTCCATCATCAAATTTGTACCATTTAGATGAACCTTCTGCACTTCTAAGACACACATAAGACATATAAGACAAATTATATTATTTAGTAGTTAGTAATAATTTAAATTAAAAAAAAATAATTTAATTATTGGTTAACAAATTACATAATATTATATGTTTATCCTATACATAACAACTAAAATATATTTTTTGTTTAACATGAGCTAAATGGTCTTTACATTTGCACATATTCTATAATTTTTTTTTTTTATTTTTCATTTATGGATTGTTGGGTTTGAACTTTGGTAAATAATATAAATTATTAAAATATGTACCTGTCTTGAATGTAAGAATAATAATGTCCTCCACTGGCTTGACCACTGTGGACAACTATACCAGTTAATTGGTATTTGGTATGATTTTCATTTTGTGATTCATCATAATCGCAGTCAATTATTTCACCTTCAATTTTGGCTAGTCCTGAAACTATAATGAATAAAAATTATATAAACAATTAATTATTCTGATTTTTACAAAATAAACATTACTATTATCACTATAATTTAAATTAAATACCCGTGTATGGTTCCATGTCTAGGTTTCTTGGAAACTCAAAATAATCATTAAATTTTATGGCACATACTCGTTCAAAATCATACTCAAATCTTTTAAGTTGAATAGCTAAAATAGGCGGTAACTTTTTAACACATAATCTCTTAACAGTAACAACCTATAAAAATTGGTGATACATTCAGTTAATGATAATTAAAAGATTTTAACTTTGATAAGTCTTACTTTTTTATTGCATTTATCACAATGGTAAGCATCAGCTCCTTCTAATAGTTCTCCTTTCACATATTGTTCTAGAGAGTCAGTTAAATTCGAGTGATTTCTTATATCCACACTGATAACACTGAAGGGTTCTTCCTTAGAATACCTTATAATATAATAATCAACAGTAGTTTAATACAATAAATTAACAGTAATAACAATTTTCTAATACCTATGTGGACAACCCTGACATATTTTTTGATCTGAATAAGAACCTCCAAGTGTTTTACTCATGAATTGGTCTTGGGATAGTGCTTTTAGTGCTTCATCTAAGCTTTCTACAAGGCTCATAAAAAACTCAACAGCATCTTGTTGTTCCCGAAGATTTACTGGTTCACCTTGTAATCTATCAAATCATCTAATGTAAATATACATTCTTTTATGAAAACTCTTAAAAATTAAAATTACTTGAAATGTTTCCATAATCCTCTAGGTACATAATATTGAACCTTGCTGAATGCTAGGTGTCCAAATATAGCTTGTACTTGTTTCAATATTCCAACATTGTATTCTTTTCTAGATTGGTCAAATTTATTACGATCTTCAGTAATGTCCATTTGAGTCTAAAGATAATAAATCCAATATGAGATTTAAGGTAATTTAATTATTTGATGAAAAAAACAAATATGCAACAGAATAAATACTTCATTATCATTTTTGTCATCGGCATTAAAATCATCATTTGTATCAATGGCAGCACCGTGTGCTGATAGTATACCTAATCGTATAGGAAGTACCATGTACAACTGTTGTAATACAGAATTCATGTAACAAGTAGCACCAGCATTTTTAAGTCCAACAAAACCGCGAGCTGTTCTTGCACCCATTATAGGCAGATAATCCCATTCAACCAAAGGATCTTCACGCTCTAAAGAGACAAAATATCAATGCATAGAATATTTTTTTTTATTAATTATTAGTATAATTACCTGAATAAAAGTATTGAGTAAGCATTTCAACAGTCAACTTCAAATTTGCTACACAGCCAATGCAGAGAGATATAATAAGATCAAAAGCTGCATTTATAGAATTTGGAGATTTACAAACAGGTGTAACTTCAATATTAACAAAATCAATAGCTTGATGTTTGGTCATATCTTCCATTAATTTTGATGCAGGAAAAATAAAATCTTCAAGTAATTCTTTGATTAACATTATGCCAGCAGTTTCATTGGAACCAATTTCATCACGTTTCTCAATACTTATCATTTGGACTAACTCTTTGGTTATATTTAGGTGACCTTCAAGAATTACTTCTTCCATTCCTGAATCACCATCAGTTTTTATTTTCTCTCTTATATTTTTTAACCATTTAATTTCATTATTTAATAACTCTTCAAAATCTGGCACAGGGATTTTTTCATGACTAGCATAATTTAATAGGTAAGTTAAAACCTGTATAAAAATGTAAATGAATAAATAAAAATATTTGAATTATTTAAACACTTAGTTATATTACAGTAACATACATGAAAATACTCATATGAGTTTTGAGCAAATTTCAGTACAGTATCATTAAGAACAGAAAACATTAATGAAATGGTAGATAACAATGGTTCGGCACTCCAACTAAACTTAACTATCAATAAAAACTGTTCAGCAGCAGAACAGCGAACTTGTCTAAAAATATCAAAATAATATTTTGTATTCAACACATCAAAAAATAAAATCTAATTATTCCATATTTTTCTAAACATATTCAAATTAAATACCTGTTATTAGCCAATAAAATTAAATCAATAAGGAATATTTGCCAATCTTTTTTCTCCATTAACTGACTTAAATAATTGGGCTTCAAAAATAAACAAAGAGTTAATACTTCTAATGCTTCTTTACAAACTAAAATAAAATAAACATTATTTTATAGTAAAATTTTAATTGATTATAATATTTCAAATACATACCACATATATCTTCTATTTCCAAAGATCTTCCATTTAAGTTGTCATGCAGATCTGCATTGTTTAACAAACCATCAAGCATATGTTGATTGGCTCCAGCCATTGCCCATGCTAACTGAATAGTAGTCCAGATCATATCCAGGTTTGGCATAAATTTTGATAAGGACTTATTAATAGCTATTATAGAGTCTTCTAGAGTGTCACAACCAGTGGCAATTTTATCAATGAACTTTCGTGCTAGCTTAGAAGTAACACTACGTAGCATATACTCTAAATTGGGATTAGGCACTAGACCAAATGCTTCTTTCATTAAAGCCAAAGTATCATCACATTGATCAATTACATCTACTCCTTTATACAAACAACATTCATTATCATTTGATGTTCCCATTACTAATCCAGACGATTGACATAACTGTGTTATAACTTGTCCCATTACACATAATACAAGTCTACAGATCTTAAGCACAACCAAATAAATGGATCTAAATAAATTAAATATAAGTTTAGTTTAAAGTAGTTAAATTGTAATTGTATTTATTTTATCAATAGTTGTTGGTTTTACCTTTTTGTAATTTGATCATTTTCTAATATGAATTTATTTGATACTAACATTTGAATAATTTCAGGGGCATGACTACTTGTTATAAAATGTGTTTGAAATTCTAGAGTTTTATCTGCCATTGGATCAATGGCAGGTAACAACATAGAATATAGCACCTACAAATAGAAATATAGTTATAAATAATGTATTTTATATATATTCATCAATATTTAGAATTTACCTCTAAGTTGTATAAATTTTGAGATGAGGAATTAGTAAAATATATACTATCTATGTTTAAATTTCCTTCAACAGTTTCCGATCGATAAGTAAAAAACCTCTGAAATAAATAATAAGAATATAAATATTTCATATATTTGTAATTAGATATTTTATTTAATTATTCAGATTATAAAATTAGATGCATGTGGCTGTATAAATATAGAAAATGTACAGTAGGTTCACCAGATGTTAAAAATTAAATATTTTAAATTTTTCATATAAGTTAATATATTTTTAAAAAATAATGATTTATGAGCACTGTTTAATTATTATTATGTATGTATAAATTATTTTAATATTAATGTTGTTAAGATGACGTTATGCATATATTATTTCCCTTTAGTAACACATAACATGGCAAACATTATGTTAACATGTTGACTGTTGGCATCCACACAGTATCAGAGCATTAAGGTATTTTTGTGCCATGCCCTACTCGAATGTCGCAAAAAATAAAACAGCTTGTATTTTGGCGCATTGGACGCATTGTAATACAGTAGAACAGTACGATCAGAATAGAAATTACCACACTCTTCAGATTTATGTAGGACATAGCATCATAAACATATAATTAGTCAATGGAAGGTACTTTGTAGTTTTCTGTTGGACTAATAATGTGTATTTTTAATGATTGGGTAGAAGAGAAAATTTTACATCAAATGATATAAATTGTCTTAAACAGATTAAAAATGACTTAAAAAAAAAAAATGAATATATTGAAAACAGCATGGCTTTGGTAGGAAAAAAAACCATGTGATACTATATGCTCGCAATCACATGGCAGTCAACGTGTTACGAATTTGTTATTTTTAATATTACAATGAGTTGATTTTTCATTAAATTTAAAGGTAAGGATATTATCTAGAGGATTTTGAAATGATTTTATTGACATTTTAATTTGAAGTAAGTTATGAACATATTACAAATAATAGTCAGATTCTTTTGAACGTTAAATACATGTTATTCATTGGTTAGACAGATATACATTCAAGTATAAGTCTTCTTAAGAAACATATTTTGTTATGTATAATGCATCAATGAAAAATTATATCATTATTATTAAAAAATGAATAAGTGCACTAATATACAAAACAAAAACCAACTAATTTTGTATTTTATAAGTAAATAATATAGCCATTAAACCATAATAGGTAAAGTTTAATTATATACAAACGTAAAATAATAAAACCTTTATTTTTTTGATGGTAGACTCTGCAGGGGGAATTAATTTTAAAATACATCGGGCAGCTTCTCTTAATTGTTGATTTTCAATTTCAATACCCTTGTCTGACACTTGTAGGAAGAAATGAACATATTTCGGATTTTCAGAAATGATCTATAAATAATATTTATATTTAGAGTTAATTATGCTCTTACAAATACATTAATAATACATACCACGGTAGGTAAACAGTTTTCTGCATCCATATTTAAGGTAAAATCATACAGAGGCTGGTTATTGGTAATAGAGCTATCTGAACTACTATCTGGCGAACTGGCTAGATTTGTATTAGCGGTCACTAATCTAGCATTAAGGTACTGAAAACAAATAAATGGTTAAATAAATAAATTATAAATTAAACTTTAAAAATATTACCAATTTATCTCTGAAAGGGAGTTCACCAAGAAGTTTGTTGTCGTCTAATGTAGTGGTAAGGTCAATACTACTACCAGGGAATATATCTAATTTTATGTTTATAGAACCAGTTATAGCTGTGATTGTTCCACTATTTCTTAACCTTTTTAATAATTGTCGCCGTACACATGAAATATTATCGTTACTATGCATGACAAGCTCATGATCATCAACCATAGAACGATTGGCATTTGTTAAACGAACAATGACAGTTATGTGTTTTCCTCGACAAGCTCTATAAAAAATGTAATTTGATTAGTATTTTAAAGATGAAATATAAATGAAATATATACCTGTGTAATGGCAACAAAGTACGATCTCCATTAAAAGAAGCATCACATTCTCCTAAATACTCATATAACACTTTCATAACCCTGATCATTTTAGTGATTTCTATGTTTCTTTCAATAATATCATCATTATTCATTAAAGGTTTTGACAGTATGCTTACTGTGTCATAATGAGCACGCAACCTTTCTAAACATTCAGCCACAAATGTTTGATGAAATTCTAGTGGATTAGCTTGCAGTCTAGGAGCCAGATTTGTATTGACTTCTTTAAGCAAATTTATTGCATGTGTTGCAATATCTTCGGTACAATTAGTCACCACTTTCCATAAATAATCTACACCAATTAAATCTATATTCTCCATCTGATAACAACGTCTTTTTTTCAATAATTTTCCTTCTTTTACATTAACTGCTTTGAAAAATCGTTCAAAACATCTAAAAAGTATTTAGATAGTTTATATTAGTGATAAAAGATAATAATGATTGATTGTACACACTTTATTCCATTTTCAGTAAGTAATGTTGGATCAAGCTGCAAGAGGTTATTAACAAAAAACTTTGTATTAATTGAGGGGTCAATGTCTGGTTCCTCGCCCATTAATTTTGAAAACCAACGAAAACAAGCTTCACGATCTGCTAAGAATACAGCTTTTTCAGCCAATGATATCCAAACTTGATGTGCTTGTTCAGCACAAAGCCAAAGGTTTCCATCCTAAATATGAATATAAATGTAATTTTAAAACATTTCTTATGTTATACAATTTATTTGGAATATACCTTTAAACAAAATTTTAAGAAATACAATCTTTCTTGAACTTGTTGTAAATGACAATAGCGCCCATCAGGACAATATTTAGCAGGATCAAGATTATTGTTTTCTAAAATAAATTTGATTATTGTAACATAAAAAGTTTACAAAAAAAATGTTAAATGAATTTACCTTCGGCAACTTTTCTTACATCATCCATATACTTGGATAAATTATCTGTGACCAAAGACACTAGAGTATGATTATTTTGAAGGCGTGCAATCATCTCTTGTCTGCAAATGTTCAAAGAAATAGTAAAAATTGTAGATATTATTAAATATTATATTTTTTGTTTCAGGCCATACTCATTATTTAATTAGTATCTACTTAATTGCAAGATGTACCAGATCAACAAACATAATTTAGTTTAGAATTTCATATTTGAACACTGTATTTATGTATTTTAATTGTTATAACAGAATGGTCCACGGCTTAAAATATAGAATAATATATATATAACTCTAAGATAAACATTGTTTACATAATATTAACAAAAATTAGCAAACGGATATTCATTAGTAATATGCATCATTCTGAACCATTGATCTATTATGGGAATAATTGATGGTACGTATAAAGGAATATGAAAACTGTTAGTTTTCATATATTGGAAGATAAAGATTTTGAAATTCAGTTGACTTAGAATATCAGGACAGCCAATGAAATCATCACTGTTTTAAGAACACTTGGTTAGCAAAAACATGGCTATCAGCTAGAATACTTCTAATATCTTAAGTATCGATTCATAATCATGAAGTTAGGTTTTAGTTAGGGCTATGGTCATTATGAACTGCCCTAGCAATAAAAAATAAAAATTTATATTGTACACTTTCAATCTGGTTCCTACTACTTACATTATGAAGGCTCCATATAGCAACACATTTACTTTATTAATATTACTGTACTTTTGGATTATGCATATTATGTAATAAAATAAAGTATAGTTATTAGTTAATTTATAAAAATACTTTTATAACTCACCGATACAAAGTATGAGCTGAAGCTTGATGAGCTCCCACTGGAGAAGAATCATATAGCATACATATATCTCTCATATGTTTTAAAACTGGAAGTACCCATGAACTATTACTTTTAAGTTCATCAACACATTTGTCAAGCCAAGCTGTTTTCTGCGCATCTCGATCCTAATTAATTAATATTAACATTTAATACGTTTAATTTCTATATTATAGAAAAAAGTATTATTACTTGTGCACAGCTATAATCCAGAATTTTTACATGGGCAGACAGTGCTTGATCTATTATCTCAGTTGATACATCTTCACCGTGAGCCAAATTCCAAAACAACATTAACACCTATTTGTTTTAAAATAATTGTTAATTTCTAATAAAAATTATAGTATTTTAACCCATTAACAAAAAAGATATTAACGTTTTACACAGATAACTTTTTTTTTTTTTAATTAAAATGTCATGTCCGTATTGGTTATACGATAATTTATGTGTTGTGTGCTACTATCTCCCAGCTAACAAAACATTATTTTTGCAAAATATCTGTATTATATTTAAGACATAAATATATGTCTTTAGATTAACCAAGCTGGTAAAGCCTAATTCACTCCAGAGTGGAAACTAATAAATACCAATTCACTTGTCAAAGGGTTAAATAAAGCATTTAAATTACTTTATGAGCCATAACACCATCTTTATCATCTTCAGCTAGTCGTCTTATTAGTTCTAATAATTTTTCTCTTTGCTTTGTATTAGCATTAGTCCAATTAGCCTATAATGAGTAATAATTTAGTATTCACTTAATAATAAATTACATATTATTCTTATCATTTATTACATGAAAACATTCAAATAAGTGGTCTAATTGTTCTGGTGAAAAATCCCAAGCAAGTTTTGCTAATAAATCATGGACATTTTTCACAATAGCATCATGTTTTCCAACTTGAGCTGCCCATAATGCATCCAAATCATTTAATGATAATGCTTGTTCTTTAATCACAAAACGTATAATTTTTTCAAGTTTCTCTACATACTGAGGCTGATGCAGAGAATCTCGAAGTACTATCTCTAGTACATTATTTTCTTTGATCCATTTCTATAAACAAAAAATAACAAATTTAGTTTAGGTATATTATATAATACTATTTTAATAGGTTATTATTATACTTATTTAAGAAAACTCACAGCCATCTTTTCTGGAGTTAAATATTCTTCATCATGATCTATATGCCTGTGAGGAGTGTATGTGACATTGGTAATAACTTTATTGACTTCATTTAAAGCATTCATTTTGCCATTAAAAGATGATATTTGTAATAATCTATTAATCAAAATGAATATTAAACAATGAATACATAATATAAATGGTAATATTTATATATAAATTACCTAAGTAACATTTTAAGTCTAAATATTTCTAACTGCTTAATTAAATCATCCTGTTTTGGTATTTTCACAGCAAGCTGCTTACAAGCTTTGATTATTGAAGAAATGGCATCATTCTTTCCTTCATTTTTGGTTTCTTTTTTTAATTCATCGTCAGTTAACACATCCAATAAACTAGGTATTTTTTCCTTTAAAATACATAATAATACAATTTAATTTGTTATAGCTGTGTTATAGACACTTAAAAAATGTACATACCACGATAGGCATCAAGTATTTAAGAATTGTTGGTTCAGTTAAAAGTTCAGAACAACTACCGAATGGCTTTATTAGACCAGAGATAATTGAAATAGTAAGAGTTTTATTAGATTCAAATCGTTTAGATAATTTTTGAAAACCACCTAAAACTCCAAATCTGAAAAATTTTACAGTAAAAGATTTACAAATTAAAAGAATTAATTAAATTTTCACTTGTTACATACTTATTTAACAAATCAACAAGCCAGCCTTTAGGAGCTCTGGAATCAGGCGGTGTTCTTGCATATAAATCAAAATCATTTGTATCAATTTCTGGTAAGTAATCCGAATGTTTTGTGCAATTGAATAGATGAAATCTGTTGGTAAGTAAAGATTTGGTAAACAAAATCAACAGCAGTTTAAAAGATAGTATTTACTTATTTAAAGGATTAAACAACATCCCCAACATCTCTAGAAATGGAAAGTTGTCATCGTCAAGTTTGAGCACCAACAGTTCTACTAACTTCATACAGTTATTCATGATGTATTGTTGAATATTTACTTTCCAACTATTAACGGCATCATCAGTTAATATTCGTGTAAATGATAAAACCATAGCATCACGAAAAAATTTTTGGCATCCTTCATTGTTGACGTCTAATCCTTTTTTGCAAAATGTGATCGAAATATTCAACAATGATACTAGTTCTTGATCAGGTAATACTGGCACAATCCAACGTTGGCTATGTATTTTCTCTTCCAAATTAACTAGTTTAATAATGGGAAATACAAGTTCTTCTTCTCCCTCCATCTCGTCTTCTTTAAGAGTTTCTTCTTTTTTGGTTTCCACATCATTTTCAACACTGTCATCTGCTGATGTTGCCTCCTCAATAGTCTGTTCGGGCACTTGATGTGATTCAATGGTCTGGGGCTGCAAAATGTTGATGTTTGACAGAACGCCATGGATTTGTGTATTTTGTTGTGGTACATTCTACAAAAGAAAAAAAAATATTGAAATGTCTCATATAAATGATAGAATACATGATAAATATCCGAGCACAACCGAACAGCAAGACATTGTACTTACTTGAACATTTGCCTGGTTATCAGCCGAATCCAATCCGACGGTTTGTCCACGAGTCGCAATAGTCATCCTGAAACAAAACGTACTGTTTGTACAACGACTCGCCGCCACAGCACCAGAAGCAGCATGTGTTAAAATGAGTACGACAGTCGTCGAGTGGCAATAATATTAACCATTACATGCGAGTCAATGCGACCAGCCGCCGTGCTAGTGTGATTGTGTATGATATTACGGCGACAGATGCAACCGGCACTCGGGTGTTCCCCGAAATCCCGTCATTCTCACAAACTTTGACCCGCCAGCCGACGGATACGGCCCCCATATCAATCATAAAGATACCATCTCATACTCACGGGATGGAGTTGAAGGCGTCCGGAGTCCGACGGCTGTATTAGACATGCACGGCCGGCGTCAGGCCAGCGTTTGTTGTTTACGTTTTCGTTCCAGTGGTCACGCCGGCAAGACGGCGGGCTGACACGTGCGGATGGCGCAGAGCAAACAGTAACAATGACATGGACGTCGAACACTGCAGCCGGGGGGCGCGGCGTCCGTTTGTTTTTCCGATCGCGTACGTTTAGGGGTACGTTACCGATGGTGAGCGGCGTAAATTACATAGGTACGAGCCAATGATTGAAAACCGCTCCGGCCACGATCAGTGTTTGCACTCTGTGTGTACTGCTGTGATTGCGATAGTACGAAATAGAATAGGTATAAAAATAATAACACGGTACCGGGTCTCGGAAAACGCGGAGTAATGCGAGCGGCGTCTGAAGTTTATTCGTTTATATTGTAGTAGATTATTATTATGTACTATATTACGGCGATTCGTGTTCACGACGGTGCGGTTGTGGTCGTAGCGTCGTACAGTAACAGCATTGGGTTATGCTTCGTTTCGATATTTTTGTGAACGAATTTCGGTACGAAATAAAAATCGTATCTCCTGATGGATCGAGAGGGGGATGTACGGACAGCGCGTCGGCGCGACGAAGATCGCTTGACGGTCGGGGTGGTGGTGTGTGAGCAAGATAGTTGACCGAACGGAAGATAGAAAATCTAACACAAAAACAACTCAGCTGAACAGCTGATCGGTACCAAAGACCTTGTACAACAATGCCGACAATGATAAAATGATTCGTATGTTATCCTTATCGTGTCCTAACTTAAGTTTAAACAAAATATGCTAGAGTACCTTTAATTAATTGAAACTTGAATTTTGATTCATGTCTACCTTTGAGGCTTTGTTAGTTGTTGGTTGCTATATCCAATATGATCATAGATTTTTTACTCAATATCTTATATAAGGTTTATGACGTTTATGCATCTATTAGCTCTTAATAGATAAGCTATATAGTATAATATAATAAGAATATATTAGTATTAGTATTTTTATTTTTTTTATCTATTTTAAAATAGTATTATTATTATTATAAGCTCCTCTTATCTATATTGTATATTCTGAGCTTCCACTTATCTTTTTGCTATTAACAAGATATTTTCTCTACATTGTGATTAAAGCCTTTAGATATTAGTTTAGTTAATAATTTCTGGTCAACAGGAATTGGAATGTATGAAATCAAAACATATTTTAAGGATGGTGAAAATCTATCCAACAATTCCAGGAAACCCTCTATGACCGGAAATGGTGTGATCTATATTAGCAATATTTATATAAAAATTTTAAAAAAACGTTTACAATCTTTTAAACAAAAATATATCATAGTTTAAACTTAGAAGTTTCATCAGTGGGTTATTTTGACCAGCCAAAATGCGAAATATAGGATCAAGTTTTGCGATTTTTGAATAAGACGATCAATACCCGTCATACAGGCTACAAGCCTACAACAGTGAACAGTTGAATATTTTCAACTGCCGAGTCGTGAGTGTTAAGTGTTGACAAATAATAACTTGAGTTCTGAACTGCCTGAACACCCTGAACGTCTGACACTCTGACCGTCGAATGAATTGCGAGTATTGAATAAGTGAATACTGATTACTAATGCTACAAGCAGTTAGCCGAATGGGTTATGGCTTATTGGTGGGATGCGATAATGTACAGAGTCCAAAGACCACGTAAGCCTGGCGTGGCGCTGGTCATGATAACGCGCCGTCGCGCGGAGTGTTGACGATTATATTTTGTGAGTTTGTATTATCGTCTAAGCGCTGTACACCTTAATATTTTATCGATCATATTATTTATCTCAATAGTAATATTTAATTCAATATTTAAATGCTGATATGTTGTTTTATTTGATTCTACTAGTGACTGCCACTCCACAATAGTAATAATAATAATAACATAATTTAATAGAGTCTGATCAAATCAACGAACGATTTTGTTCATCAATCGTCGCTAACGTCGCCATCGTGATTAAGTTTTCCTACTTCCCAGCGTGTTTCCTGTCAAAGGTAAGTTTGTGTTCACGAAATTTGTGTAATGGACAATGATTCGATTCCGGATTCATAATTATATTTACAAACTTGTAAGAGTGAGTACTGCGGTGGCGTTTCGAATTTTTAAAATGACTATCCATAAATGGAATTGTCAAAATTTAGTATTTTATTTTTTTTATTAGGGGATTTTCGAAATTGAAATCAATAATAATATGTTATGTACCTATATGTGACCATGTCCATATGTCATTGTGTTGATAAAATAATAATCAATTATAAATATAGGTAGGTACTTTCACAATTTGTTTTACTATAGACCCTGCTATATTAGTTATTGGTGGTCACTGTTTATTTTATTATTTATTTTTTTTTTTTTAATATGGTTTTAAGACATTAGAATCAATAGGTTTGTTAATATATTTAAAAGTTTATTTACATCTTATATTGTTTAATCTCTGATGTTTATGATCTCTAATTTGTATTTGGTACTTAACTGTTGTACAAGACTATCTTGTTTAGTGAAACATTACAATCCTCTTATCTAAAACTACCGTCATTTTTCTATTTTAATATTATCACGGACATCCATATTTGTATTTAAATTAACAACAATTCATAATTAATTGTAAATTTTTTTAATATGCATTGTAAGGATGGTCACATTCGAAGGATAAATAAAATGAAATAATGAAAAAATTTAAATACACAGTTATCATTTATAATATATTTTATAAGCCATACATAGATCATGTCTCACTCGTACAGTCACAGACTGAAAATAATAAATAACATAACAATAATATTTTTAATATTATATTTGCAAAATAAGAGTTTTCCAAAGTATAGTTGTGTGTCATTGTTTCTTTGGTCTTCTTTGGGTGTGTAAAATACCACATTCCTAAAGCAGCCTTACTACTTCTTCAATTTTAGGTAGAGACCAAATGTCCATAATATTATTTAATGAATAAAAAATTATTTATAAAATATAAATATAATATAAAGGAAACACAACATTTCAAAAACTAATAATATAGGACTTGCATATTGTAGATAATAACAGATAATTATAAATTGCAGCGCATGGATATTATTAAGATTGTGATAGTCGTGATAATAACTGTAAACTCATATAACAGAAAAGTACCTTATATTTACTTAATATTAAATTATTGTAAATGGTGGTTCCTACCAGATAAAGTTACAACTTAAAAGATATAATATAATAATATGATTCTGTGATTTTACCAGCAAAATGTTATCTATCAAAAACTTTGAATTTTTTTTAAAAACTTTGCATATTTTCAATGTACTATTGGAAATGCAAACAAAATTAGAATATTAACAGTAAGTAAAAAAAAACGAACAAAAATAAAGATGTACTTATTGCATGTATACATAAATCATTAAAAATAATACAGTTTGGATTTTCATTATAAAATATATTATTTAGGTTTGTTATTAATTATTTTTTTTTTTTTTTTGTTATTATCCATGCTATCTTTAATAGAAATGTAACCGTTGTAGTTAATTACATTTATGATAATATTTCAATTAAAAACCGTAGATTTTATAAATATAATTTTATAATTTACTATAAACAATTCGCCTGACAGGGAAGTAATGTTGATGCAGTTCACATGAAAGAAAAGGATTAATAAATGTAGTCTATTGTCTTTTATTCTATGCATATCTAGTATAGAATAAAATAATTTAAAAACTATTTATGTATAAAATTAATTTTTGTTTTATTTGTATATTAAGAGGATGTCAGTGAACTTTGTTTTCTCTCTGTGTTCCACAAATATGAATTTGCTTTTGGCAGAATGAATTCTGTGTTATTAGCTTTAATATTAGAGTAAATTGAACTATTATCAAACATAAAGTTATAAACATTATCTGTGTTTGTAAATTTGTTTCCTTACAATATATAAGAATTTATAATAATAAATTATTTATATAATATTATATTTTATTTTTGTTGTACCTTGACTTGCAAACAAATTGAAATATCTCAAAAAAATCAACATACAAACACAAATAATGTTTTTAACTTTAAGTTATATAATAGATAAATGTATTCTAATATTAAATTTAATAACACAATATTGGACTTGCTAAAAGCAAGTTGATATTTATGGGCCAAAGAGTGAAAACAAATAATGCACTAATATTCTCTGAAAATGTATGTATCCAGTTTGTTACATTATAATTGATTTATTTTAATGTCTACACATTCTACAGCATAGATTTTAATATTGTTGTTCAGACACTTAATAAATATTTGCATTACTGGAGTTAACATGTTTATTTATGTATGTAATTTATCAGGGCTTAAAATTGTTTTTTAACAAACCTGATAAAATCTTTGTTTTTCCATTTTCTAATATTGTAACCACTAATTAAGATCAAAAGCTTTTAAACTATATAGTTTAATAGCCTTTATTTTTGATCTTGGTTTGGTGGTTTAAGATAATAAAAAAATTAAGATTTTATCTGGCTAATTATAAACTGGTTTTAAGTCCGAGTTCATTTCTACGCTCCCCCCTCCCAATTTGGAATTTTAAAATTCTTTTTGGGCAGTTTGTTTGTGCATAATAATTTCCAGAGATATCGCTAAATCAAATACAGGAGGCTGTAAAAACAGCACCTCCTCATTTTACATTTTTAAATTTCTGATTTGACAGATCGTTTGTGCACGAAAATGCACACAGTCCAGTCGTTTGTATACAACTAGTTCCTGGAATAATATTGCAAAAGTCAAAGTCCATCGAAATGCTAGTAAAAACTATAACTTAAACCCCAAATTGGAATTTTAGATTCTGAGGGGAGCAATGAATGTATTGATTTTGCAAAGTTGTGTGCTTGTCTATCATCACGTTTTAGGACAGTAAAAATGCTCCGATTCATCAGCATCTTTTCTAATAGGAAAGTGAATCTAGTTGGTACTTTGGAGGGTCAAAAGTACACAATTTCCAATAGCTTTAAAATATGCTGGGAAAAACAAAAAAAAAAATAAAGGAAAAACTGGAATTTTTTGCAAAGCAAATTTTTTCAAAATGTATTTTTATATTTAATGTAACAAAAGAAATAATGACTGTAAATACATGATATTTTAACCGAATGTTTGTATAAGTATTTTCTACATGCTCTAAAATATTCAAAACATTTTGAATTTTTTTTTTGTTATTGCTGATAAAATTTTTTTCAAAAATTTGAAAATTTAATACGTTTTTCATAACTTGTTGTTAATGGAAATTAAAAAAAAATGTTAAGCGTAAATCTCTAATAGTTATCTATAAGAGTCTAAAGTTAAAATTTCGAAAAAATACATAAAAATCACGAAATTTTGCAATTTTCTTGATTAAGAAATTTATAAACTATTCTATTCAAATTTAAGATTTAAAAATTCAACACAAGGGTCTCTAAAAGTTTTTCTACCTTTCTAAAAAAAATAAAATTTACCGGAAAGTCAAAAGTAATTTATTATGGGCGTTTTAAATTAGACGTTGAATATTCAGCCGTTTTCTCCGGGAACAATTTTTTTATTTTGATATAATCAAAAAGGAATAATTGAAAACGTTTAAAATTTCATAAAATATTTATATTATTATTTCCCATACACCAAAATAATTTTAAAATATTTTGAAAATTTTTGAACTAATTGTTGGCTTAAGAAAATTTTTTTTTCTTTAAATATCGATAAAAAAAATGTTGTAGGGTCAAATTTCTTGAAAATTTAATACAAGATTCTTATAAGTTAATAAAATAGCAGATTAAAAATAATAAACTTTCCTTGGCACAATTTTTTTTATAAGTATTTATACTTTAAATTTTGACCGAAATTCATCATCGAATATTTGCAATTTATTTAGTAGTTAAAAATGTATAAAATTATCAGTTTTTATAGCTAAGGATTGAAAATTCAAAACAAAGTTTTCGGTAATTAATTTTAAATTATCATACAAACATTCGAATACCATTTAGCGTTTATTCATGTAATTTCGTTTGTTGGTAAATTTTTTCCATTTTTTTTTTTCCAGGAGTAAGTATAATATGTTTTTTTATTGTTATAATATGTTCTATAGTTTTGTTTTGATTTAAAATGAATTATACTACAACTATAAAATATTTATACAGTTATATAATTATTGATGAATTGAAATGCGTTGAATATTTAAAAAGTAAAAACTTTTTAAGTAACAATCATTTGGTTTGCTCAATAAAGAATATTGATGGCACTGAATGTGGTGGACATTTATGTTAAACAAGGATTAGTATCAAAAAAGACATTTGGATGGTACTTTAAAAAAAAATGTGACTATGAAGTATACTAAAAAAAGGATCCCAAACATATCAATCAACTGGCGTAGGAAAGACGTTTTTTACTTACACAGACCTCAATAGTAATTGTCACAGTAATTTAACTTTAACAGAAATATTAGAACTTGTTTGGTATTGGGTATATATGATACCACTACATAATGCAGTTTTATGAACAGGCAGAAATCCACTGTAATTGACTGGTACAATCTGTGCCGTAACTTGATTGTTGATCAGTTTTCAAAAAGACCAAAAATGGAATGTCCTGTTTATATCGTACAGATAGATGAATCCCTCTTTCAAGGGAAAGGAAAACATAAAGTGATTACGGTCCACGACCACATAAAGATAATGACGAAACTTCAAATGATGAAAATAAAACTCTGGTAAAAAATAAACAACGAAATTATGGAAATAGAATACAGTATTTGGTTTGTGTTGTAATAATGACAACAAAACTGAACGTCGATTTTTCTTTGTAGAAAAGAGAGATCTACAAATGCTCTTACTGATAATAGAAAGAAAAGTAAAAATTGGTACAACGATTCACAACAATTAGTGGCGAGCATATAGTTCTCTGAAGGACCATAGATTTATTTATTAAACTGGACATTTTATGGATCCAAATACTGGAGCTCATACTCAAACAATAGAGTTATTGTGAAAGTTAGTCAACTCCGAGTATAATATAAAAGTTAATTATGCATCTTCACTATTAGACTGTCAACTTAAAGAAGAATGGTGGCAGTCATGCCATCCAATAAAATTCAAATATTTGGTTTTTTTATAAGATTTAAAAAATATTTTTGCAGTATGAATATAACAAACAACATTATAGTAAGTACATTACTATTTTAAGTAGCATACATAAAAAATCATGAGTTAATCACACACTGGACCAGCCATTTATCAGTAGATCACACATTGGACCGGTCCCTTGGTTTCTTTAAATATTGATAAAAAAAGTTTTCGTTGGGTAAATGTCTTGAAAATTTAATACAAGTTTTCTCATACGTTGTTAAAATAGCAGATCAAAAATATTTTTTTTTATAAGCATTTAAACTTAATTTTGACCAAAATTCACCATCAGATATTTGCAAATTATTTTGTAGTTAAAAATGTATAAAATGTTAAATTTTTATAGCCAAGGATTGCAAATTTAAGACAACGTTTTTTGTAAGTAATTTATAGTATAAGCAAAAAATCCAAAAAATATATTAAAAAAATAATTTTTTATAGATATTTTAAGTTTAAATTTGAACGAAATTAGATATTTAAATGAAGAATGACAATGTTAGTTACTTCATTGTAATTTTAAAAAAAATTTTGTGGGTGCTTGAAACTTTATAGTATATTATGATTTTTTATACACTTAATGACATTTTTAAATGCAATGTTTTCTGCAAAGATTAATTCAACCTACTGTATTATTAGTAGTAAAATGAATTATTTTAATAGTAATAATATTTTTAAATACACTTAGTTATGTAGGCTGACAGACCCTCTTCATTTAGAATCGTTTTTGTATACAATGATTTATATCCATTGAATACAAATTTAATACATCCATGAAAGTGACCCACTTGACACCCACAGTACAGCAAAACGGTATCCACTTCTCAACCTTTTTTTCCTTTGGTTTATATTTTTTAGTTTTTTTTTCGTGATTCTGACACCTACTGTACAGCAGATCGGTATTCACTTGCTCACCTTTTTATTATTTAAATGCTTTTGAGTTTTTTTTCCTGGGGAATTCTTTTAAACTGTACCTATAACATTCAAAAACATTCTTGAGAATATTATAATTTACATTTGTTAAAAAAAGGCGTATGATAAATATAATCAACTGTTTTTGAATTAACTTGCATGTGAGCCTCGTGAGGCTTCATGAGCCTAACCTAACATTCATGCATAAATGATCTGCCCAAATAGAATTTTAAAATTCCAAATTGGGGGTGCCCTAAAAATGGTCCTTTAAGTCCTGCAGCTTATTAAATATTTATATTTTTTTAAATTTCAGGTTATAGTTTTTCATTGAAATTTCAATGTATCCGTCTAATGGTGTTTGCTGTGGTTATTATATTTGTCTGTGTGGCATATGGGAACTCAGCCAGGTTTCAGGACACTGATATTCACTCTGGAGACTTATCAAAAACAGTTAAAGACTATTTTCTTTGCCGGCACTGTGGTACAGATATTTCACCATTATCATCACTTATATCAATTGACAGTCCAGCTGCTTCAAATAGCCGTGTATCTCAATTATTTGGTTTGAAAGATGTCAAAGTCCAAACTGTAAAAAACTCACTGCACTCACAATTTGAAATTCTTACACTATCCAAAACTTTGTGTGTTGGAAAAGGCAATGTAAGTCAAATTGTTAGAATTAATTTATATTGTTATTTTAATATTATTATACTTTATCTAAATTATTTATTTAAATATTATACTTAACATAAAACACTCACTTAAATTGTTTTAACGATCAATTTGAAATAATATTTTAATTAAAAAATGTTATTATATTTTGTGTATTTATTTTGTTTTATAGTGGCAAACTGAAGATTCGTGGTTTCCTGGTTACGTTTGGAAAGTTTGTGTATGTGCTAAATGTGGTCGGCATATTGGATGGTAAGTTTAAAGAATGTATATCAAAACATTAATTTAATTAATTTATATTAATTAACAATACATTTAATAAGATGTTTAAATATTATTATTATAAAATGGTTATGGTCAGTGCTCAAAACAAGTATTTGTATATTCCTTTGGAACCAGCATAAATGATTCCAAATCTGATTTAAACACATTGCTTTCATAATACATTTTTCTCAAATTCAAAAATTGTTGTTGCTTATTTTTATATATTTTAACCAGTTTTTTAGTGATTGTGCTTGTACACATTTTTTACAAATACAAATTCATATTTTGTTAATAAAATTATAATATTTTAATATCATTTAAAAAACAATATAACCATTTAAATTTAATTTACAATCGTTTCTTTTACAATTTTTCCTATACAAAAATAATTTACACTTTATATATTTTATACATAACATATTTCTTATAAAAATATTGTTTTTAACTTTACATTTATAAATATTGGTTAAAATATCAAAAACAATATAAAATACTATAAAAAAAAAATAAAATAAGTTTTTTTTTCAATTGGTGTATATTTGAAAATTATTTTGCTATAAATAGATGGGTAAAAGAGAATAAGTCAATTTTGGCCATTTTTCAATTACTACGTCATAATTTAAAAAAAAATATATATATATATATCTTATGTTGTTTTATATGAAAATGAAAATATTATTGGATTATTTCTTATCTTATATTGGCTGTGAAAAATGCACAGATGTTTGTATTATCCTATAGACAATAATTTAAATATATTAAAGTATAATATAAATATCTGTGGAAAAAAATGGAACAAGTCATAGTGATCATTTATAACAGGGGTCGGCAATTAATTTATATGGCGGTCCAGATATTTAAAAAAAAAAATTTTGAGGGCCAAAAAACTTAAAACTTAATTTTATCATTAATGTATTTATTTTTGTATTAAAAACACATTTTTAGACAAAGTATTTAATATTTAATTATTTTAATTATTTATAAATTAATTATACATTCATACTAGTAATAACAAAATTTTATACTTAAGTTTAATGAGAAAAATGACATTTCTTTTCTTGAGCTAATTTTTTAAAATCTGGTACTCTTGGAGAACAACTAATGTGCAGCAAAGTGTTTTCAAGGTGGTGATTTGTTAATCTTGAACAGTATTTGTTTTTTAAAAACGTCATTTTTGAAAACGAAGTTTCACATATATAAGTGAAGCCAAACATAGTAGCTAATTTTATGGCAAGGGTTTTACAGTTCATGTATTTATCCAAGACATGCTTTATCCAAAAATCTTCAGTAGACAAAGTTTTATTCATTTGCAATGAGATATCTTCTTGCAAATCAATAATTTCCATTTGAAGTAAAGATTTTGGAAGTCTGAATAATTTTATAGCAACGTCAATCCATTCTCCAGTCGGAGAAACTTCAAATGGATGTTTTAAAAATTGAGACAGTTTTCCAATTTCTGTAAAGTCTTTGAATCTCTTACCAAATTCTTCACCAAGGTTTGACAAAAAACTTAAAAACATACTGCAGTCTATGTCGATATTCTTTTTATATTCAAAGATTGTTGGAAAATGAATAAAATCTTGATTTTTTATATCTTCTTTAAATATTTCAAGTTTTCATCAGAAAGCAGATACACTTGATATCAGATCACAAATTAACTTTTTATGCCCTTGTAACTCAGTATTAAGTATATTTAAATAAGCAAGAATGTCTTTTAAAAATGTCACAGATAGCATATTGCTCTCGTTTGTGAAGAATTTATGATACTTCTTTGATTCTTCTGAATTCAAGTTTTCCAAGAACGTGATTACTTCTTCTTTTATACTCCAAAAACGTTCGATCAATTTGCCTTTACTTAACCAATGGACATTGTTATGTTGAAATAAATCCAAATACACTGAATCACATTCAAATAAAAACTCTTTAAACTGCCTGTGCTGAAGAGCAGATCGGGACCTCAAAAAATTAATCAACTTGATCAGTATGTCCATTACTTCCTTCAGTGTTGTACTAAGTTTGCCACACAGGGATGTTTGATGAATTATACATTGATATGAAAGTATTTCAGCATTCTTATCCTTGATTCTCTTAACAAATCCCTTCTCTTTACCAATCATTGCTAGGGCGCCATCAGTTGAATAGACACAATTTTATCATAACTAATATTTGATTTAGTCATAAAGTCGTCAAAAGTTTTAAACAAATCTTCTCCACGAGTCTTGCATTTCAATGGCAATAATGCTAACAACTAGTCTCTAAATACTCCACTTTCAATGTCTAAAAATCGCACAAAAATTGACATCTGCTCAGAATCAACAATATCACATGACTCATCAACTGCAATAGCATAGCAAGGAGCCATCTGTAAAATGTGAATTAAATTATTTTTGTTGTCATCGGCCAACAGTTTTGTTCTTGTATTGCTTCTTGTTGATAGAGGAATACTTTGAATAGCATTAATTATGGACTTTTTTTCTTCAAAAAGTGCAGTGGCTACTTCCAACATACTCTTTTACAATTTCTGAGTCTGTAAATGGCTTTTGATGCTTATTTAACGTCCAGCAAACACGTAATGCTGCTTCTACTGACTTTTCTTGCCCACTCATACTTTGTACTAACATAGTCGTACTATTTTTATAAGAAAAGAGACACGCTTGGAGCTTATCTTTACGCGTTGCACTGCCAAGAGAAAATTTTTTTTTTAAATCTTTATGCATTGTATCATAATGACGCTTTAAATTAGCACATTTAACGACAGCAACTGTACTGTTGCATATAAGACAAACTGGAACGGCTCCAGCTCTTACTGGAATTGTAAAACAATATTGTTCGGTCCACTCAGCCAGAAACTTTCTGTTTTCATTGTCAACTTTACGTTTTTTGGAAAACATACTCGATTGCACACGAATAATATTTATAAATTAATAAGTTTTAACACTACGGACGCGATGCACTTTTAATCGAATACGAATAATAAATTATAATAATAATTTCTCGACAAACGACAAACGTAACACGTTAACGATTAAATCGAACTAAATAATATTATTAAATGTTTTAAGTAGTTTCAATGTATGGTGTTCTATTATCGTGACTATTATTATAAACAGCAGTACACGATGAACGCTATCGTAATTTCCAAATAAATCATAAAAATAGATCGCCTCATAAGTTTATTGTTACTTGTGTACATTAATTTACATACACACGCGTATGTACACGAATATGCAAGCGACTCGGCCCGCATCCGTGATTGCGGCACGTTCAACAACAACACAGATAATCATGAAGTATAAACTGTTATTATTATATAATAATATATACGAACGGAAAACTAAGAAAATTTTTTGGCGGTCCAGTTATTTCCCTTCCGCGGGCCGGACATGGCCGATCCCTGATTTATAATGTGCGAGTAAAGGAGAATAAGAATCAGTTTAAGAACACTGAACTATTATATAAAATTTACTATGTCAAAATATAATGATTAAAAATACTAGCTTAATGATAAATTATTCTCAAATTTGTAATAATACCCTATCTATCAGCATAAATTTATAAATTATGCATTTTATTCAATTTATAGGAGAAGTTGTTCATCTAGACAGTTTGCTTGTAATGCTTAATTACTATACAATTATTGCTACTGATTGTTTTATATACATAAATTGATATATGTATGTATTGCATAAACTATGTTATGTTTTAGGATGTTTGAACCTTTACATTTGGCTACCAGTGATAAAATATACCCATCAAAAGAAGGGTTTTATGTTGTCATCATCTCAAGTATTATTAACGAATTACGTGAGTTAAACTTGTTAATTGTTAGTGTTCAAAAAAAAAAATCAAATAGCCAGTAGGTTAGTTTTTAACTATACTGACTCGTATAATCATGTGTTGACCAGCTTATATTATTCATTTTTTTCATTTTATTACTTCAAATGATTTATAATATTATTTATAGTTTTGAGAAAAAATAATTTAATAATTATGTTGCCAATTTTTAGGTTTTATAGTTATTTTATAAAAATGTATAAATTACCTAATTTACATCAATACTACATTTTAATCATAGTTTTACATAATATAATATAATAAATTGTAAGTTTTGTTTTTATATAGTTAATTTATTCTATTATTGTATAATTTTTGGGTTCAAACATAATTATTAATTTCTAATTATAAATAAAATATTGGTCTATCGTATAGTATGTGCTCTATGCCTCTGTCTATAATAATATGAATGCAGTATAGGCTATTCTGATCTATAAGAATTAATATATACTAATATAATAATAATACATAGTTATTATAAATCATTTTATAAGGTACATTTAAATTGTTTTGATTTTTACAATATTTTGTTATTTTTAAAAAATATATTAAATAATTTTATTTTAAAAAACTAAAATTTTAATTCTTTAAAAATTAAATATAAAAACCATGTATCAATGTCAGCAATATACTGGAGGTGAACTAAAGTAATACTAAGTTACTTAATAGGCAGATAAATAAAAATATTATACATTGCCTGCCAGTAACATAATATAAAGGAATATAAATTATGAAAGGATAAATTTCAATATCTAATGCATTGACGCTGCTTAGAGATATGCCTGAAATCCCATCAATTAAACGATAAAAGTTCAAACCTATGCATAAACAATTAAATGTATGTACTAAACGTGTCTTGGTATCTTGCCACCAGTAGAGTGCATACTACATTATAGCCAAATAATAAATATGTTATAGGTATCGTGTTTAAATTATTTGTTTAGTTTTGTCCTTATATAGTCTACTTTTTTGAAACAATTTGTCATCTTTTAAAGCATATTTTTTATCTGTGTTCATAAATTCAATTATTTATGTTTGATGTTATTAAATACATTTTAAATAAATAAAATATATTGTGTTTAACAATAAATTCAACGATAATACTAAAATTCAGATTTATATTTATTTAAATATTGCTCTACACCATAATAATATTTTAGATAAAAAAAACTGTTAATATTTTAATTTTTATTATTAAAATATTACCATTCATATATTTATTACTAGTTGTAGTTTTCATTAATATCCACTGATTATAATCTGATTGCTAATTCTTTACATATTCAATCTCATTAACATTTTGGTTCTTTGTTTTAGATGCTGACTCATTGATTGTGGTACCAAAACATTTTTCTACAATAGAAGAGATCTCAGATTAAAAATGACATCTCCAAGTAATCAAATATCAACTGATAGCAAACACGAAATAATTATTAAAGACAACATCACTACATTTAAAATCCTTGAAACGTGTGTTGATGAACCACCAACAGAGGATCAGAAAGAAAAATTATTGCAATTTGAGAAGGAGTTTATAAATCGATATACAGATGACGATGAAGATTATGTTGCTACAGTAAAACTTGGATTTACAACTCCACCATTAATTTCTTCTTACAGACCATTCTGGAATCATAGAAGAAATAATAAAAGAAAATGGGAAAATAGGAGCAGTAGACATTCATATTATTCTGATCACAATAATCAGAATTATGGTTATATTAATGATTATAGAAGATAAAATAAACTATTTACAGTTAAAATATTGTGTGAATTATATTATCCAGTGGTTCTGACTTATATAATAATTTTTAAAATGATTTTATAATAAAATCTATTATAATAATTATTTTGTTTCAAAAATAAACATTTTGGGATTTAATAAATATAATATATTAAATAAATAAATATATATATATATATATTTTTTTTTTTATTTGATCAAGGTAAATTTTTTTTCAATTAAAATTATTCTACATTATGTTAATATTACTCTTATTTTAAACACATGCAATGCATGATTGTCCATTAATGACTTGCATTATAATCGTTTTTTATTTAGTAAAAGCACATTGAACTGGTTAGAAGGTATGTGTATGTTTGATTTGGTTGTTTATTTATTTGAATCAATAAAATGTGCTTAAACATCTTATACATAAATAATGTTGATGTATGTTTACTATATAAAAAGTAGTGATCATATTTCTTTATTTATTAATTTTTACGAACACAATTGAAATAAGTTTCATTAACAATCACTTAACATTTAATAAATCAATAGTTGGCTAATGATCCCTTAAACATTATTTAGTGGCCAGTGAATCATAATTGGTTTATCCAATTTTAATACACCAATTAATTAATTATTGATTATAATTTATGTTGGAACATACAAAACAGTTGTTAAAATTGTTTAATAACACTAAACTGCCTACTAGAATATCTACTAACATTTTTATTATGTAGTATAATAAATGAAATCTTTAAACATTAATATTTCATTAATTATGCTGTATATCAAGCAGTGTACAAGTCAATCTTTCAGTATGATGGTGCTAATAATGCACCAAGAGTCTCCAAGACCTCTTAAAAGTACAATAAAATTTAGTTGTTGGAGTACAAATATGTCTAAATAAAATTAGGATTCACAGGTTTAAATTATAATCAATTTAAGATGTGCTACATACATCATATCTCTAGTCATATTTTTGTAAAAGGAATTTGATCTGATAATATCATTTAGTTTAAATCACGAATTAAGATACAGGATATGAAACAAACTTGTGATAAGTGAAACCCACGAATTAAGATATATAGGATACAAAATAATGTGTCTTTTCAATAATATTTTTGAATCTGTGACCTTCTCATCTTGCAGCTAGATACTTAGCGCTTTAAGAGGATACTGATAGAATAAGGAACTAATGCAATATAATACGTAAAATGAATTTTTTTGAAAATTCTTTAATACTTACCTAACTGAAATGATAAAATTAAGATAAAAAGCCTACAAAATCAAATATTTTAAGTTTTACATTGTATACAAATGCATATATTATAAATTATAAATTAAAAATATAGACAGTAAATAACAATAAATATGTCAAAGTTACAGGCAATTCAATTAATTTGCAGATAATTTTGATAACTTTTTCTTCATTTTATTTGTTGTTTTCTTTTCTTTATTATGCATAAATGTGAACTGCTTTATTCTCATTGTCAAATATGATATGAAAATATATTGAATAATTTCAAATTTATGTTCATTACACAGAAAAGGGATTGTGTAGTTATTGTTAAAGAAATGTTCAATAGTATCATCAAAAACATTTGGACTATTAGAATTAATTGCAATTGATGTTTCAATGAGTCTTACTAAAATAAAAAAAATACTTTCCAGATGAGTTAGAATCTTTTAGATTTAGTTAGAAGGTGCGGGTTTCGTTTATCACAAGTTCGTTTCGTATCCTGTATCTTAATTCGTAGTGAAACCTGCAACTTTACACGTTAGTGTTACTAAACAATTTTAACAACTTTTTGTATGTTGCAACATAAATTACAATCAATAATTAATTAATTGATGTATTAAAATTGGATAAACCAATTATGATTCACTGGCCACTAAATAATGTTGATCATTAGCCAACTATTGATTTATTAAATGTTAAGTGATTGTTTATGAAACCTATTTCAATTGTGATCATAAAAATTAATAATTAAAGAAATATGATCACTATTTTTTATATAGTAAATATACATTAACATTATTTATGTGCAAGATGTTGTTATGGACATGCACTTAGCGACTCCTCAACAAATAAAAATAACGAGACGAAATTACTTTGGCTTTAAATTGTATTCTTTATTTAATTGTAATAATGTTTTAATAAAATAAATGCTCTGAAATGGTCTGTAATGGTTATACGTTACTTTAAGACTGCCTGTTACGTATGACAGTCCCCGCATACGAGCTGGTCGTCCGCTCAAAAAGGTTTATTCAGCAAATTCCTTAGACCAGTCGTATGGAAAGGGGAGTATCAGTTTACAATATTATTATATTATTACAATATTAACAGTATTCAGTGGTTCTTAACAATGTTTAAGCACATTTTATTGATTCAAATAACTTAAAAAACTTAAAAATATTTGATTTTGTAGGCTTTTTAACTTGATTTTATCATTTCAGTTAGATAAGTATTGAAGTATTTTAAAAAAAATACATTTTACGTATTATATTGCATTAGTTCCTTATTCTACCAGTATCCTCTTTAAGCGTTAAGTGTTTAGCCGCATGATGAGAAGATCAAAGATTCAAAAATATTATTGATAAGGCACATCGTTTCATATCCTGTATATTTTAATTCGTGGTTTAAATGAGATGCATCATTTCAGTTTTCAATAGGGAAGTCAAAATTTTTGACCAGCCCAAAAACCATTACCAAAAAAAACGGTTCGCTTTACAATAAATCTAATTTCAGTTTTCACTTACTTTTTTTTGATCTCAGTACAATTATTATAATTTATCATCTTACATAAGTGCATAGTCATAATATGACTATAATATATTATAATATAATATATATAACTTATAATATATTATATTATCATAGAAAAAAATAGTCTAATTGCATTGCAAAAAAACACGCAAGGAACTAAATAAATATAGTACCTAGTATCTACCTACCTTGTCTGACAATCGTTTTAAATTTTTTATTCATTCCACAAATTATTAACATTAAACACAATAATGTTGTAATAATAAGATAATATTAATTTCATCTATCCCACAACAAGCTAAGGTTAAAGGAATTTAATTATTCAATTCTAATTGTATAAGTAATTTATTATATTGAATATAAATTTAATTCTATCTAATAAAAAAAAAAAAATAATAATGTACCTACTTTTATTATTGATTCGTCAGTCAGTATTTTGTGGAATGCCAACAACTGTCAATTGCTGTCTCATTGTACTGACAGAACTGCTACGAAAATATATTACCTACATAATATTAGTCTATAGAATTTAGGTAATATTCGTTATTTTGTTAAAACAATATCAATTTAGTTGCTTACTACATAGGTAATATAATATTAAACATTTTAAAGGCTTAAACAAATTTAAAGCCTTAATTTAGATGTATGCGTTTCTCTAAACTTAAAAGATTAAAGTCTGTAATAATAAGCCTACGTCTCATCTTTGGAAATTTTTATATTTGTATCATTGCAATATTGTTATATACGTACAAAGGTTATAACGATCAAAATTCCAACTGGACGAAACTTTAAAATGCGCCCCTCAGGGCCATCGAATATGTTATGTGTTGCATATTCAGCATTTATGTACGCCACACGGCACACGTAGTATATAAGAATCATATTATGATCGGTGGGGACTGTCCATCGTTCATTAGTAAGTAGACAATTTTTATGTTCATCATTACGGTTTACACAGTTAATAATAAAGGACTACAAAATACGTTTGTGTTGTTATTTATATTAATGATCCACAACAAA
>JACXSJ010000359.1:0-45766 GCA_014851325.1 Pentalonia nigronervosa
TTATTTGAGTTCTTATATTATGAATAATAATAACAAATTTGTTTAAACTTTAAATAAAAGAGTATTATATTATTTACGATTGCTGTTTTATTTATTTTTATTTTTTGTCATCCCTATAAACTACCCTGAAACAAATTTTAATACTATAAAAATAATGCGAGAATCTTAAAAAATGTATAACCTTTTTAAAAATGTACTTTAATAATTTTTACCTTTAACCAATTTTTCTCTATAGTTATTTTAATCACGCGAAATAAATTCCATGCGTGTATTATAGATCCAGTCCATCAGACGGTGAGATTTTATGACATCATGCGTAAAACGCGACTTATATTTAAACACGGAAGCAATTGTCCGACAATGACTTTAATACCACCAAAATCATTCTTTTTTAAAGCACTATGTTTTCACACAATAAAAAAAATCAGTTTTTTTAGTTGCGTAGTCCTTCAAAATTATAGAAATTTGAGATCGTTAACATTTTTTGAGTGATATTCTTACTGTTTATTAATGTTTAGATAAAAATATATATTTATGACGTTTTGCCCAGTCCCTGAAACTCCCAGTGGATAAATAACATATCGCGATATTTATTTTAAAAAATTCAAAGAATTTCGATTATATACATAGGTATATACTGTATATATTATAAAATATGTTTTCTATTAAAAGAATATTTGATTTATTCAAATTACCGAAATCATTTTAGTTATTATTATTATTATAGTTTACGGTTATAACTACGAAGTCCTGAAACCAAGTGCTAAAATTATTTTTGTAAACATCAATGGTACATAAATAAAATTAGTTTATATTCATTTTATGAAATAAGAATGGTTACATTTAAAACGCATAAATCTTAAACTCTTTATTTCGCCTCTTTAGTTAATTATTTTAAATTCGTTTAAGTTGAGAAAAATATAAATGTTTGATGACATTTATTTACAGTGTACATTATCCATATTCAAGATTTAAATTGTGTGTTTTGTTTTAAGATGTTACTAATTATGATTTTGTGCCAAAGATATGGTTTGTTTATCACCTCTTCGATGTAATATAACATATTGTAATAAAATGTATACATAATACTAAGCCACCCAAACTTGTCACTACTTCATGTATGGCACATATTATGTATAAAATTAATTGTTAATTAATCTTTTATTATTTTTTATTTCTTAATCGTCATCTTGTTATAAAAGCCATAAATAAAAATTGTAAATATTATCACTAGATAACATAGGTAGCCCACAGTTGGCTAGGAATGTCTTATAATAATAATAATAATAATAATAAAAAAATACATAATACTTCGACGACGGCATTGTTATGTTATATCAAGGATTAATTACTGAACTATTAAAAATATAGAACTAAATCGTCGTTTTATTACAATACGTCTATGAAGAAAATTTTACTAATAATGTTTAATGTTTAAGAACATTTATTTTCTGACAACTACAGGCCAAATGTTCATGATGAACCGCTTTTTCGACGGTGCGTTTCTGACGTTCGGCATTGACGTGATCCGGTTTCTGGAGAGCGACCAAGAAGACCGGGTGGACCCGATGATTTTCATATTTCCCAGGATGACCAAATGCATTTTCCACAAATTCGGCGTGTCCGGCGAGGTGGAGACTCATGACTCCATATGCATACTGCCGCTAAACGCCGTCAACGAAAAAATCTACGTCTTCCTGTGGTTTTGGTTCATGATTCTCGGCGTCTTGTCGGCGGCCGTGATCGTTTACAGGTATTACAGATATACGTACTCACAGGTGTCATATAATAATGTATATTGCTGAAATGGTTTTTTTTTTATGTTATATTACATAAAGTAAAAAAATAATATTTACTGACTCCTTCACATTCTCCTCTATACACATTAATGGTGCGCGTCCCGTCTAGCCTAGATACCTGTTTAGACCAAAGTCATTTTAGTCGTTTTAAAATTAAATTGGCAATGGTCCTTAAATAATTTAGTATATTATAATTTTTTATTGAAATGTTTGTAAAAAGTCATCACAAAATTCAAATTATTATTTTTTAAATTTCTTCACGCGGTTTTTACAAACTCATACCAATTATATTAATAATTACCCAGCAATTTTGCAAGATCTATATAAAAGTATACGTTTTTCGTTGTATTCTTGTCTTTTCTTCGTTTTTTGTCTTTTGTTTTTTTTTTTTTTGCGAATTTCAACGCTATTCATTTTGGCATACATATACGTTACTGTCTGGATGCCATTGCGTATAATATTCAACCAACTTATGTATGATGAAGAATCAGAATAGAAGTTTTTATTGTAATACGAGTGAAATGATTCACACGATAAAGCTGGATTAAAAACACGGTCCTTAGAAACATAGTTGTCTATTACATAATCGTAATATTTAATTTGTTTTAATTAATTTAATTATTATATAATATCATATTGTTTAAAAACCATTGCCAACTTAATTTATAACGACTAAAATTGGTTTGGTCGAAACGGGAAAGGTTGACTTTGGGCATAACGGGTCCCGTCCCACATAAGAAATAAATTTTACAGTAATAATTATATGCTCTACGAGTGGTGTAGGGGGGCGTCCGTACATTATAGATATTGCTTATATGAATATAAAATTATATTACATAGCGACCGACACTACTGTTGTTTGACTCTTGTAGTTATAGGTAAGTATGCGTAAATGTAACATAGGTGATATATTAATACAATATCGTGTTGTGCAGTAAATAGTAATCGATATTTTCATATTGAAATCGAAAATCGTTTTATCTCGTGTTCGATTTTATTAGACTATTATAACATATTATTTATTTGTACCGACAAGAAAACACATTTTTGTAGAGAATAAGATGAAAAATATCGATGGATAATGAAATGATTTAAAAATGTTCAAAAGATAATTTTTTTCTTTTAAATTCGTAAATCGGACAACACAATAAAATATGATGACCCAAATAACTTATAGTTTTTACACAGTAGGTACAATATATTATAGTCACTATAATAGATACTGGATTTCATTGAATCGGATGGTAGACGATCTGCAGGGTTCTTTAGTATCCGTATAAAATTTTTCTATTTTCTGCAGGTATACATTCCACATAGGGTTTTATAGACCGTTGTAATTTATTTATTACGATTAAAGATTTAATAGTTAAATATAAAATGCTGCCCTATAAAAGACATCGGTATAAGTATACAATAACGGGTTTAACTACAAGTAGAATATAAAACAAAATACACAATCGCGTCGCACAAAAGCTAATCCCAACAATAAACCAACAACAAAAAAATGTCGACTTAATGCACAAGGGCATACACCTGTATACAATAGCATCATTTTAAAATTTTTGATTTAAGTCTTACATAATTAATACGATATACCAAGCTGTGCTGCAGGGATACCTATACCTATTGGTTCGATTTTTCCATGTTTTAACTGTATTTAACATACTTATATTATTTGGGCTTGATAACAAGGTTGTAGTTTGTGTATATCTTTTAGCTTATACGTTTTTACCGAATAAACAAAAATAAATAACTATAGTAGTTTTATATGTCTAAAATTGACAAGATAAATCTTCGAGAAAACATATTATTGTACGCGACTCTACGGAGCGTATCCATCCGAAAGCTGTGATAATTAGATTTGCATTCATTTTCTTTTATTTCGTTAACGAAGCTGCACGCTAGAAAACGAGTAAATATGTTATATATGTATCATTTGTTGGACTATATAGGTAATGATTAATACAGCAGACGTTGTTTTCTCCGGTCTTAAGAAGAACGCATCAACCGATGACGTATTGTTTTTACATCGACCGCGGAGTAAATAAGACTGTCGACATGAAAACGAAAATAATAATAATAATAATACACGATCCTCGGTGCGGAATTTTTAAATAAAATAAATTACATTGGACACGTCGTAATTATAACAATAATATTATATTTACAATAATACACATAAATGCCATGGCGGAAATTCCGTTTTATGGAGTCTCGATAAGCGTATTATTAATTATATATTTTTAATACCAGCGGGAGGATAATATTAATATACGCGTATATAATATATACCATTGAAACAATAAGTATATAATATATACATATATAGGTACCAGTACTTTTATACTGCGGTGAACTGTGCTTTGATGTCGTAGATGTCAAACGTAAGAGCGTATAATTTAGTTTTTATGACTTGTATACTATACGGGTAGTTATTATTGTTGTATAGGAAATACATTTTATCGCGATAAAAAAAGATCAAAAAATATTTCAGCTTTTTAAAATAGACTAGGCACGTATTGACTTTTCGCCTCCATCTCCTCAATGTTAGCAACAATAACGTAATATTATGTGAGCATCGAACGATTTGATTTTAGTCATAAACCCATATTTGTGATGGGTATGAAATTCGATACGTTTTAGACGGCCGTAGCCCATTGTCGTCCGCGAGATGAGGTAGGCAATTTGGGCGCTTGTAGGTACAGAAGCATTCCGACAATTTTATTTCTTGAACCTCCAAAAAAAAAAAAAAATATTTTTATTTTTAGGTTCATCATAATAGTGTCACCGCGAATGCGCGTGTACCTTTTCTGCATGCGATTCCGGTTGATCAAACGACAGGCCATCGGAAACATTGTGCGCCGGTCGAAGCTGGGCGATTGGATGCTGCTGTACGTGCTCGGCGACAACGTCGACTCAGTCGTGTTCAGAGACATCGTGCACGATTTGTCGCATCGACTGGAAACGTACCACAACAAAAACTCGACAGTCAGGACGGTGGACGCGTGATGGCGGCAGTGGCGGCTAGTTAATAGTATATATTGTGCTCAAATCGGTAACGAACAAATGTAATAATTGGTAAGCATATAATGCATTATAATATTACTATTCTATTATAATGTAGGGAGGAAATGGAATTTTCGGCGTTCGAGTCTTGACATGAAAACCATAATGATGGTCGTTTTAGGAAATTTTTTTATGCCTATTAATGTTTCTGCTCATACTCTTGCTCCTACACCTAGTGGTTACCTCCTAAAACCACAATTGGTTTTTAGAATTTATGAATATCTAATTAAAAAAATACGGTATTTTGTTTCTAAGAGATACCATTTATATGCTTGCTCTTATTTTGGTTTTTATAATTACGAATGTCCTCGTATACTGACACTGCAATAAATGATGGAGACCACACCGAAACACATAATTTTTAATTTTTAATTCATCATCAAATAAATTCACTTCACCGCGTATACTATATTAATTTATGTTGTTTGCCTGTTCGACTATATCAAAATATCTAATCACTCATCAAATTACCACTGTGTACGACACGTGTTCATAAGTAAGCGCGACTTTCGGCGCTTTTCACTAAAACAATCATATTTAGTGTATATAAAATTGACTCTAATTCATATAATTGCTAGCAAACACCGGTTGAAATACTTAATATTTTGTTTGATTCGGTTTTGTCCGACGACGGAAACAACCGACCGACCAAATCGATAGTAATAAAAATAAAATACAGGCTAAAGAATTTGGACTTTTCACGACATTTCTGTCGGATATATTATTCCTTGCTATATATACCTACCTAAGTATATATACGTAACACTTGGCAGGGAATGACGAACGTTCCTTTTTATTCTTTATTTTTTGTTTGTCTCGAGTTCATTGTGTTCCGTCTGCCGATAGTATTTATTCAAGCCAGGGTTGAATAAAGGTTTATTAATAGATTTAATAATAATAATATTATAAAAAAGGTCTTGACCGAAATTTCGTGTTTTATTTTTGCCTCAGTCTAAATTTGATGTCTCCTGCATTATCTTTTGTATTCCACATATTGTATTATATTATGTAGTTTGAATTCCTGTTTTTGAGCAGTTCATTGTTTTTACGTATACATAAACTATTGAATTGTTCGTTCTTTTTATCGCGTAACATAATAAATATATGTCTTTTGTCTTTTATTTGCTTTGTTTAATCACGTCAATTATCTGCAAATAGTTTTTTCCTTAACACCGACAACCAATAAATTAACAGCTTTACGATTATATCCTTTTTCAATATTGTGACGTTACAAACGTATCTAAAGCTAAACCTATTATATTTTATATGTACATACACTAATGTACACATCTGGAGATTTCAAAATATTGTAAATTATTTATATTTATATATCTATTATCACGCCTTTACACAATCATATTTATTTGTTGATGTTTTTTTTTTGTCATCAAGCAAAATTATATTTTCCACCAAACGTTTTGTTATTTGCTACAGTATTAAAGTATATATAAAAAAAATAACAATGTCCATGTTAGGATAAATACCAAGCATTTTAAGACATTTCTATACCTATAGGTACTCGTGTTCCTAAAATTTCGAGAGCGACGTTTCTGTATTATTTTCCATCGTTTCTATAAGAAAAGTAAATCCAAAAATAGCATTAAAAGTGTTATACTACTTGTGGGTGTAAGTCACTAAACCCAAGATTGTATTATTGGTAATTACGGGAAAGTTGATGATCTCGGGCTACTCAAAGATCATAAAGGCATTAAACAGACTTAGGAATTTACCCACAAATCAGTGAAACAATCTATTGATCGGTAGGATTTCAGCCTTGCCGACTTCGTAGAGTAGGGCGGCGACTTGCGAGCAGTCAATGAATGTGCATATAAAGGACAGATGTCGTTAGCCCCTGGGCTCAGAGAGCTGCTATTATTGTAGGTCGGGACTGCAGAGCGTATAATATCGCGTTCACAAATATAATAATATGTCACTTTCATTGTTTTCAAAAATTTTTGTCTCGTGATTTCGCCTCGAACTTCACTATACCACACGGTTATCTAACCGTATGTTTTCAAGGGCTCAAGCACCAAATCAGATCGCCGGTATAGGAGAGAGGTATTATTACACTCAAATGCCGTGCGTGTCCACAGACACTTGTTTGTAGGTGTATTGTAACAATAGTCCAAGGACCGAACCGCTTGCCGCATTCCTCATAATTATTTATTATTATTGAACCGGTGCTAATAAATGTATATCTGTGGGCATAGAATTTTTTCAATAGACATACATTGACGTCGGACGGCGCTCGATTTAAAGCAAACTCGTTTAGTATACAGATGTACCTGTATTTATAATAGATGCACGTAATATTTGGTTGAGCAATACATATCGTTAAGTATCAATTGATTTTATTCAATTGTGGACGTATATTTTTTCCTCTCCGTGCATGTGTGTAAATAACTGTTATGGTGATTAAAAAATGAATAAGGTTACATCATTACGTATCTAGTTATGTTTTTTATAGTAACGGTCAACTGGTGATCGTGACGACTCTGCCTTTACAGCCAGTCTCTACTCCATCTACTAACTTACTGTAGAGAATAACATACGTCTTATGTTATAATATGTCTTCGTAAACAACGTTTTTATTCGTTTTTGTCAAAAAAAAAAAACCATTTTAATTTTTTTACCGTTGAAGATCCATTCAATATTTCTCATTATACCCAGAACATAGACGATAATATTTTAACGAACCTCTTGGCGGTCCATCCGACTTTTTAAAACTGCTGTGACTAATTTTGACAATTTATTTCGTCGTCGACGCATTGTGTGTTATCGTATCGAAAGTCGTCCGGACACCGAATAGCGGTTTAGAAGCGACGTAAGTTCACGGCTAATAATTATTATCGCGTGAAAACATGATTTACTTTGCTCAGTAGTATATAGCTGTTGGTTATATATTTAATATGCACTGCGCATTTTTTTTTTTCACTTTGGATTCGTTTAGGATTCTAAAGTATAATAATATATACGGTGTACCTAAAAACAGAAAGCCTGTCTGACCGAATGACCGTGATCGACGGAATAAAAGCGTGCCGGACTGTATATGAACGCAATAACAATTATTGTACTTGGTTAAACCAGTAATTAGAGTAAACTCATCAAGGTCTGATAACTGAAATCGACTCGTATGTGTGTGTGTGTAATACATAGCGATTAACAGCGCGTTGCATTCAAACGAATAATTTAACCGCACCGATGCAACCAGTGGTTTTTCATCTTTTTTTTTTTACACATATCTACAATACATCTAATGAGCATAAAAATAATGGACCGTGACGAGCGGTTTCTTCGATGCACTACACAGCCGTATTTTCATAAAAAATATGAACTCGCAGAGAACTAGATATTTTGATACGAATAATATATCTTTTAGCTGGGAAGGTCTATTTGAAATTCGTAAGACAACGTATTAGTTGTTGTTATAGAGTATGCACTTAACATGTAGGTATATACAGCTAGAATGAATTATACACGATGTTTGTTTTAAGTGCAGTAAATAGGGTAATCATTATTCTGAAAAGTATTAAATTGTATCGGACCCATATTTTTTAAATTTTCTGGTCTGAATCGCTTTCTGTTTATAATTCGTATAAGCGTTTTAATGGCTTAAAGCAGCTTCCACTATTTGAAACCTTCGACATGAATAGGCATATACATTTATTAAAATGCTTATGGATAATAGTAGACAATTTATTTTCTTCAATGTTTCAACATTCGTAACTAATTTTAAGTGCGCCAAGATTTTTGGTAAATATGAAAACAAAAGTGAGGGGGGCACCGTTAGAATAATATAAAAATAAAATCATCGAGATAAAAAAAAAAAAAAAAATAGTGAAAACACAAAATCGATCCAGTACGAAAAGAAATTATGCGTACGTCATGAAAAAAAAAAAAATCGTAAATTGTGAATACATTTAAATATATCGCAACCGAAAGTCGTTCTAGGACGGAAAGACTGGAAGTCGTCCAACCGCAGCTGCAGCTATAGCTATATCGTATATTAGGTATATAATATTTACGCGTCTCGTCAAATAGCGATTTTTTTTCGATGACGAAACATTATTATTTTGTCAGTTTTCTAAACAGTTTGTACAACTGTTAGTTACGTCGTTACACGCGAGTCTATGGTTATTATTATTATTATAAAAAAAAAAAAAAAATAGGTATAATATACTATAATATACGACGTCCGCTGTTATAGAAACGATCTGGTATTTTAGCGACTTTGCTGCTGCAGCGTGATCGGAACTGGCACCGGTTTCGGTTTGCGCGAAAAAAGTTATTTTTGAGCGAGTATCGCGATTAGCGGGTCGATTTTAGCGTTTTACGATCGTGCCATTAAGGAACATTTTTTTTTTTTTTTTATTGTCATAAAATATAATGTACGGTTATTCACGACGCCGAGCTTTTTGATGTTTGGGCGTTTAAATAATAATAAAACGATTTTTTCACTTGGAACACCATCAATGACACGCACACACACACACACACGGTGTACACGTACATGTGTCGGGCGTTTCGTCTTATAAACACGTTTCCGGAACAACGCACGGCCCGCGTATAAACGGAAACAATTATTATTCGGATTTGTTTAACGTTTTCTCGGAATAACACTACTAGGCGCGGGAGTCCATTAGCGGATTTCTCTCGGCGGACACCCTTTTTTCTGCGTTGAATGTCCTTGGGCGTATTATAAAAATATAACATTGTGAGGTACGATTTTCACCGCACCATGTGGTCAGAATTTTCTCCCGTCCGGAGCGGTACGATCACGCGCGCAAAGGCGTCGTCGCGTGTGCGTGCAGATACAATACAATAATAATAATGTTGCTTCAGTTTTTACGACGACGACTGTAAGCGACTTTTTTTCCTCGTCCGCAGAACACTAATGTTCAAAAAATCATGAACCGCCAGAGTTTTTTTTTTTCTCAATCGACTAAATAAATCTTAGGGTGCTAAATAATTTAATACTTATTTACGGCTTCGCAAATTATCACTTGTAGGTAGGTATTAATTATCGACGACGTCCACCGATCGTTGAAAAATCGTTACGATTTCCGTTGGTAGGCCATACTAGTTATATTTCTTTAGTTACTTACGTATACGTACCTATAACGGGTTTATTGAACAATTAAAATTTTTACACTTTATAATACATACGTGACGTTTATTCAGTGTTTATCCGTACAGTCGATTAGGACATTGGGTTGTGCATAAATATAAATGGTAATGATTTGTGTAATATTGCTTGTAGACATTATAATATTTGGACATTATTGTACAAGTATAGATTTTGGATTTAAAGTGAAATTTTAGGTTTATAAATATAAAATGGAATTTGACTATCGTCCAAAATTTGACCGCCAATTTATTACCGTTTTTCTCGGAAACAATAAGGGGAACTAGGACGAATAAGACGATCTCCTAAAACTAAGTTCGTCCGGGCGACGTCGTCCGTCGTGTAGTTATTTCACCATTAGTAGACCATATTTTTTTAGCTTTTCGCATTTATGTCTCTTCGTCGGTAGGCGATTTGATATACACAATAATATATAGTATAATATTATAATATATTGCGGCTTGTTTTGGTTTATATTTCAACATGTTTATATAGTTGTATGATTATGCGCTCAGACGATAATCGTGTGTGGCATATAGGTAACCACTTCAGTATTAGTGCCCGGGCTCGATTTGAGTGTTAATGACCATTGTACTTACTGTTGGAAGGGTGATAATTTCACCACCACACTTTTACCCACCCAATTTTTTAAAATTATTATTATCGGCACCACCATCGCCGTCGTCGTTGATTCGCGGCTCCTCGTCGACGGCGTATAACTCTTGTCGTATACAATAAACGCCGCAGAATTCCGTTTCTGGAATATCATCGTTTTAAAATAATACTATATCAGCGTATATCTATATCGTTATTATTTATTATGTATATTATAATACGTATTGTCGTCGGATTTTTTTTCAAACGAATTTGCCGCAGTTTTAATTTTAACTTTCTAGTTTGAGCTTCATTATTCTTTTTAAACACTATTATATTTTTGCTGAATATACCGATTGATGCGTATAGGAATGTGACTCACGTGCAGACACTACACGATATTACAATAGATCCATCACAGAAGATGGCTGATATTATCGTTCGGCGTCCGTGAATACCGTTTTTTATTTTGGAAAATTATTAATATTATAATAATATAAAATAAAACAAACGAACGAACGAAAACCCATTCGACGCAATGCCACGTGTATGAAAAAAAACTTTTTCGTTTTTTTCTCCAATGACGCCTTCCCTTAGGTGTACATTCATTAGTTATATGATAATATTACTGTCGTATACATTTTAGAGTTTGATTTTGAGGCGCAAGGAACCCATATTGTGCGTGGTAATTTTGATCAAAAAGAGAAAATATAAAATCTACGAATAAGACTTTTCAATCACGTTTGCACAAAAGCAATATTGTGAACCGTTAATATTCGTTCACCGATCGTAGTACGCGGCTAAGAGTTATGTTTATAAAAAAAAACACGATAAAAATACCACGTTTTTAATCTAATTCGTTTTATTGCCGCTGTTCTTGCAGGGACCAGTGCATATTCATTTATGAATTTCATTTACCACATAATTTCACGCCATGCTCGCGCGTTATTATTATTTTATCTCCCGCATAAATGATTATAATATATTACCCACATATATATATATATATATATTATATATTTGTAAATTGACAATTTTGAAACTATGATGATGATCGAATCGCTGACAGAGAGCGGATATAATATTGTACGCGAATTACGCGTTTATTTTGTCATCCGCCCGATGCGGCGTGGTGCCGAGGAATTCTTTTGCTTTCCCTTAGTGCACGCGTCTATATTTAATCCGACGACACTATATAGGAACGTGTTTAATGGTCCACCATAATATTATAGTGCAGCATGTTTATTGTTTGGTTTTTATAGTCGTCTAATAACGGCCACATGGCTCTAGACATTGCGTCACAAATCGTGTATACCAATTAAGGTAATCAAACGCCGAATCCACCGTGCCTGGACTTTTGTACGGGAACAGTGTTGCACATCAGCAATTTCGACAATATTCGAGACTCTGCGCGGCCGCCGGTCTTGTCACAACGCTGAAATACTCATATGTCGATGTCGTGTGTACATTGTACAGCGTTGGGTATATTGTAATTATAATATAAGACATTTGTCAAATGTTATTGTTGTATAGGTACACCGAAAGTTAAGACGGTGTAATCGATAAATATACATATTATATTTATATTAGGCACACAATAAAGATGTCTGAAACGTAATAAAATCGTGTCCTAGGAGCGAGAAAAAGTTCTGGACGATGAGTCGACGTCGTATACTATGCGGTATAGTTAATTTTTGTTTATTTTACAACTCTCCGGGGAAAGAAACCACACATTTTATTATAATACATATATTATCTTATATGTATATTATTAATACGATGTAATAAAATACTAACCTCGGGGGGTCGGGGATCGACTATCGTGGATAGATGAGGCCTAAAGATATAGGTAGTAAGGCGGCGACCTTCGAAAAAAGTAAAAGCGGACGTTGCTCAACAGCGATGCATATTAATATTGTACCCATTACCGTAGTTATGGTATAGGGGGTATTCGGTATATAATATATTGTATTATTATAAAACTATGTAGATCGGCCGCCGTCCGTGCAGTCTTCGCGTGTTTCGTCGGATCGAGTGTGACGGTTTACGACGACATAAAAAAGAAAAAAAAAACCGAAAAAATGTATTTGGATTGCGCAACTCGTGTTTGAAAACGAAGGAAAGACGTTTTTAATTTTTTTTTTATTTATCGCGTTCCGCGGTATAAAAATCCGATTATAACGCGTATATAAACGCACGTCGTAATATATATTTATAGGTTTATGGCGTACAATGTATAGGGTTATATTATTATATTATATTTCACATACGGACAACCCGGGGGGTGATAATAAAAGACGGAGAAGATGATATTATAATAAATCAGACGATTCACAAATCAAAATAATAATAATACTACTGGTTGTAAACTTTGGATTTGTCGGATGTCTTTGAAAACAACGTATCATATTATATTTATGAAATTATTGTTACGTTTTGTTATTATTATTATTATTATTATTATAATGTTCTATATAGTTACAGGGTAAACGACGACCGACTTGCACGCGACTATAATATTATAATATATTATACGACGACTGCTTACGGATCTCGTCTGCAATGGTTGCGGAGCAGAAGACTATATTTTTATAATATATAGGACGGTGCAGTTGCTGCTATATCAGTTGTCTCGGAAAACAAAGGTCGTCGGACATCAGAACTAACGAACGCGTGCACTACAGACTCGTGAATTGTCGCCCAAACGAATTGTTAAAAAATATAATATTTGTAATTTTTTGGTTTTTGAGTTGCTATTGTCGAAAAAAAAAATGAAAACAGCTATGTTTCAACAAAAAGCTATTTTGTAATTCTTTTTTTTTTGATAAATCTCCCAAAATGGCTCATAATTTATATTATGTAACTGTAATTATTAATATTATGCCGATATAGTTATTAGACGTGTCTCACCAAATATAAGTAAATGTTGTAACTACTAAGATTTTATAATATATTATAAAACAAAATACTATTCTAAAAGAAGACAATAACAAATATTCATTTAAAATGTCTAAAAATGTTACATGCAAAATATATTATACTCAAGTATTGATGTTAATTTTGGTTGTGTTAAAGATGCCAATGTCATTTCGTCCACAAAAATACACTCCACGGAATAATAATCCTATCCTATAGAATCAAGATCAATCAAATTTTATCTTTTTTTTAAAAAAATATAGAGACTTGAATATTACAATATTCTACAGGTCGCAATAAACTTCGTCTTTCAATATTTTAATTTCAAACTTTAAGGTTTTTTTTTACAAACTATTATGAATAAAATAAAAAATCGGAGTTTAAGCCGCAGCCTGTAGTAAGTCTTCTTCATTCAGATAAAAAATAGTTATTAAAATCCGACAAATCTACATGGACTGAGAGTTTTTCTTATAAAGTAATTTTTGTCGATGTAATACACCATATCACTCCTCCCTCTAAATATGTATAGGACGGTTAATTAGTGGAAAAGTATTATAATTAAAGTGGCAACTAAAATATAAAATATAATTTTCAAATTTTATAGAATTGCGAAATATTTTAAAAATCGACACAAAGTTTATATATTTTTTTTAATTCTTAAAAATGTAATTATTTGTAATTAAACTTACGCTGCAGATTTACAAAATTAGAAAATGAAGTTTTAATTATCACCGATATTTCCAATTTGAATTTTTTAAGACTTAAATAAATACTTCTGTATATTATGTGCCATTATAAAATATAAAACTTAATTTATACTTTATTTTGGTCATAAAAGTAAAACACATATTTTTGTCTGTATCTGTTTGTATTTTATTATAAATTATTTAGATTGAGATCATCATTAATTTCATACAGTTTTAAATATAGGATTATTCCCGCAGTTCCAAAAGAATCTATAAAACCTATAGAACCTATAAAACATTTTTTAAAAAACTTTGTTTCCGAGTTCTTAAAAAATTAAATAAGGAATCCGGCTTCATAATTTTCAAAATACTTCAGTTTTAATACCAGTTAGTTGTGGCTCAGTTATTGAAAATCATATGGAATCAAAACTTTTTCTTTATTGATTTTTTTTATAGTTCAAACTGATCTGAACTAATATTTTGAAATATAGATGGTTTTTTCTAGATTTTACAAGTTTTTGCTTTTTAGCTTTTAATAAAATTAATAAAAACAATCACTTCTTTCACGTTTAGTACCCAATTAAATTCAATAATGATAAAACATATTGCAGTAGGTACAAAGTTTAAATGTATATAACAAATGCACCTATCATATAATCTTTCTTTGAGACCAAAATAAATGTACAAATTAAGTTTAGACTTTAGAAAAGGACATTGATATTACTATAATATTGGTAATATTAGTATTACCACATATAATGCCGATTAACCAAAGCCAGAGTTTTGTGTTTTTAAAAACCTATACAGTAGGTACTTAACCTTAATTTGCTTATCTCGACATATTAAAACACGTGCTTTCGAAATCGTGAAAATTCCTGCAATCCGTGCAACAGCGTCTCTCGTATACCTACGCATGATAATAAAATGTAATTAAACTTAATATTGACTACATATTATTATTATTTTGTAAACGTGTGTGTTTTACATATGCAAATACGGCATTTAACGACGATAATAATTGCAGGTGGCGACGGTTGCAAACCACAATATAATATATTATGTGTAACGCGCGTGTAAATATATAATAGGACGCGAATAATAAATCGTGACAATATCGCGCCGAGTTTCGCCTGCGCACAATAAATCGTGATCGTTAATAACCGTAATATTATTTATTATTTGTCGTCGCGTGTAGAACACCATTGATAATATAGGTGCACGCTATTAAACGGTGTCGCGGTCGCCGAAGACGACGTAAACGAGGTTTTGCAATGATTAAAATATAAAAAAACAGTAAAGTACACTGCAAGTCTTCACAATATACTGCGTTTGTATAGTGTGCGGTTGGATGTCTGGAATAGGTACCTCTATCACATACCGTGTGTGTCTCCGCCGATAATTTTTTCCTCGTCTTCGAATTACGATTTTGTTTTTGTTTTATTCTAAACCATTGAGTCACCAGCGGAAGGCATGTAGCTTATTTGTGTAAACGTTTTATGAATATTTACTGAACTTACGGGTACTTACGTCCTACGCCACAAAAGACGTTTTAAGACGAAGCGCGCATTCACAGTCTGAAACTCGATGAGAACTGTCGCTGGACGAATGGCAAATAATTATAATAGTGTTATAGTTATATTAATGCTGAATTATAAACATTTTTAGGATTTAATTCTTGTTCCTCCCCGCTCTTGTATATCTTTAAGACGTTGTGTTATATTTGAATCATTATTAAAAATTTGGAATCGTATTTGTCATTATTCTATCGATCGGCTTTTGAAACCCAACCGTCGAAAATTAATTTTTTTCTATATTTATTTATAATATAAAATTATTTGTGTTAAAAAATACTAACAAGAAAAAAATATGTTTTAATAGTGTCTAATTATATTAAAATAGTAATTACAGCGGACCACGGGCTTAGTATTTTAAATTAAATTAAATTAACTTATTTTGTTTATGCCCGCGCTGATGGTTACAATTGAAAATTTGAATTTTTTGAACAATTAAAAAAAAATTAACTGTCAATATTTTTTGTGCAATTTACAGATGAGCGGATGATTTTTATTAGTGTAAAAATAGTTTTAACGTTTAAAATCAAACTACTAATGTTTAAAATGTTCTTAAAGCCAAAATGGACGTATAGGATTCAACTTTGGGGATCGGCTAAGAATTTAAATTTAATTTAAACTCAATCATTTCCAAAATATCACACTCTGTAAGATTACAAATGCGCAGCCCCTTTGTTTCAACCTGACCCCTCACAAAAGACCTTGCTATTAAACAATTCAGGAACAAGCAACAATATTTTATAAAATATGTTTTTTTACTACATAAGAAAACTGCCAAAATCCTTTTATTAAATGGTTCTTATGTTCCTTTACTATCTGAAAATCCTCGTTGTAGACTTAAAAGAAAATGGTGTCATGATCTGATTTCCTATAACTTAATCATCTAATGTATCAATTTCGAGCTAAATGTCACTAATGGGTGGCTCCTTAATCCCTCAACCCTAATAATGTTTTTATTCCTTAGATCGCATATATAGGTACTTACTGTGTTAGCTGAAATGGTTGTGTATTTAAATATTATTAAAATAAAAAAAAAAAAAAAACGTTTGAATACGACTGTTGGCTACGAATGTCTAACCAACATGTCGTACAAATACCGATTCCGAACAAAACTCGCATGATATAAGCATAAGTGGTCGCATTAGTCGGTTGCAGTCACAAGTCGCTATCGGAACGAGGCGTGTTTGCCAGCGGCGCGAGTTTTTTTATTTAACCACTAGAAATATACGTATTATTATTATTAAGCACTTACGACTATATTGACAAATGAATACATAAATCACGTCAATGAACGTGGATGCCATATAATCTGCATTAAACCATATTTACATGACGTCCTACGCGACGACAGAGAAAATATAATAATTATTGTAATATGTTATTTTTTTTTAAATGTATAACGTGTTTAACGATTTTTAAATTTATACTATTAGTCTACACACTACACGCATTCGTTTTTAAATCATGTTCGTGTCGGGGAGTTATATATTTTTCGTTTTAGTCTACATATGAAACGAAATGGCCAACTTGTGTTTGTAACGTAAAGGATATTAATTAAAACAACTTTATTTAAAATGTTTAAATTTTAGTTTGAAAAAAGTCTTTCTCTCAAAAACCTTTGAAAGTAGACGTAAATAGTAATTTATGTTATATTCGAACGAGCATATTTTACACATTAATAATACGTTAATAATTTGAAATTTAACCATATACTTCAATAACATATTGTTGTTACTTAAAATCTTAATAATAACCGCGTGTTACAATTCCATTTTCATATTTTTTTTAAATAATTTGTACACTTTAGGTTAAGCGAATTTTGTCGTAGAGATTTTTATGAAAAGGCAAAGAAAAACGCACTAAGCACTAACGTTTTTTAAGTTCCAATTGGTTACAAATCTCGTTACATTACTAATGGTTATTCTTATAAAAATACAAAAAAATAGTATACAAATTACAACAAAATATCCGAAAAATTATCTATTAAGCGCATTTGAGTAGACGTATAAGTGTATATGAATATGATATGATATTTATCACAAAACAACATCAGTAAAGGTAAGTATAAGAAGTCTAAAAAATGGATTTATTAGACTTTGTTTATTTTTATATAGTAAGTATAATACCAAGAAATAAGCGTATATTAATCAAACTCCTAGGTAACAAAGGATAGAGAATAATAAATATTGATATAATTTATTATTTGTATATTTTTTTTTTAATTTATATAATATTGCATATTTTTTTGAAAGAAATCATTTATATTTTCCTTTTTTTTTATTTACAACTGTATAACATTTTATAAGGAAAGTCATTCGCGTATTTTTTAGAATATTTTACAAGTGTCGTAGCCAAAAATTTTTTTTAAAGGACATTTAATTTTTTTTCTCTTATTTTGATACTTATCAGTTTACCTATAACTTTATAAGCAGTAAACACACGTGAATTTTTTTCTTTTGACAGTACAACTCTGTTAGAAACTGAGGTATACGTTTAACATAATAATATATTAAAATTATTGTCAACGTAACAATTCATTTTTATTCAAATAGTATTATTGGTAAAACTCATAACTTACATTTATGAATTATGATTTGTGATGACGTTACGACCGGCTTAAAGATGTTAAACACAAATTACAAATAATTTACCATAGATTTTTCTTATATTATATTATTAAAACAATAAAACAAGGGAATTTCTGTATACTATCGTATGGCCCATAATGTAAAAGAATTTCGAAAAGAAGAGTGGCGTGACCCCAGTCCCCCCCCCCCTTGGACTATGACTGCGGCAAGTAGGTACCGAGTTTTGTGTAATTTATTCGTGTGTCAAAGTGTGTTAATTTTACTAGTCTGATAAGCAATAATATAATAAATTAATCTACAATATACAATTATTGACAAACGTTTAGGATATTATAAATAGGAACCTACAAACAATGAATACAATGATATAATATTATAATGTGTATTAATATTATACTCACACTATTCATACGCATTATTTACACCGTTGAAACGGATAATAAAATAATAAATATTGACGAAACAGAATTTCGTAACAACGTCTTAACACGATTTAGATTAAAAGTTAAACCATTTTGACGACGTTATAATACATATATAATATTATTACCGCGGTTTAGTTTTATTTTTCGTCGTCGGACGTGGTTGCGGCGCACGACACACGAAAAAAGCTGTTTCGAGTCCGACCGTATATTATGATAATATATGATAGTAATATGTAACGCTATTAAAAACTGCCTAATATAGACGCATAGGACAAGTAATAATAATATGATACACCGACATAGTTATGCGATACGCGTATGCCTATAATGCAAGTATTTTTTTGCTGAAACAAAACTATATGGGAAAACCTAACTTGTTCACAACACGCAATATAACACGTCCTACGTAGTGGTCACGGTGACCGTACTTTTTAATGCGTATATTATGCAAATCACAAAAACAGGTCGTAAACTCGTTAGAGGTATTTTAAATCGCAATTTTTTTTCCATTTTATCGTAAACAACGATTTTGTTCAGTCAAAAGCCCAAAAGTTGTGTAACGACGATCACATTACAGGTATTTCATATAATGACAGAATGTATGACACATTTATTATTATTTTTTTATACATATCTTATGTATGCATATGGTTTAAATATAAATATCAGTCAACGAATTCCTGAGACATAAGAGTATCGACCCACAAGTGTGATTTGTAATTTCGTCCAGTTTTGTTTAAGCGCAAAAGCGCAGCTTTTCGATTTAATACACTCTTAAAAAAAAAACCATCCATATTGGCTCTCCTACCTTAAACAAAAGTTAGCACGGGAGTACCGCCGGAATTTACCGACTAAACGAGACTGAATTGGTATAAGGTACACCTTGATGGGAAAAAAAATCCGTTTGTTCCGACGCAGTTCGATAAATGCAGGTCCTTCCCGTCAGTCCGGCTGTTTCCGTTTTCGTTTTCATCCATACTATTATCCGACGCACGAAGGCCAAAACGCTTTGTAAAATCACTACCAGGTCATGGTCCGGTGGTTCATGAGTGATGCTCGTTTCAATACAATGATCAATGGTACTACTACACGCACATGCGGTGAGACATATATAATTCGCATGCAGGCCTGAGGCCCTAAACATCTGAAAGATCACTCAGTTAATATACTGACCACACTTGTACTATTCGTGCAATAGTCATATACAGTTGGTTACAATTTCTTCTCTAAAAACAAGTGCTTTAGGCTGAGGTTTCTGCTGCACTTCGGAAAACACGAGAGTTGTCAGTCAGACAGTCTTTCAAGCCTCTCGATATGAATGTTTTCTAAAAAAATTAAAATCCCCTTCTCTTTCACGTTTTAATCCTATTATTGAACCTTTTATATTCAATTACATTTTCCGCGGTAACAACCTACTTCAATATTTTAAGTCATTCCAAATACATATCAATTAAAATTAACATGAAACAAATTTAAATGTTATACAATGTATAAATCACATTACGGTATAATATAGATTGCATACAATGCACGTATAATTATACCTTTGTTATATATTTAATCTGAACTGTATAATTTATCTAATTTTTAATTAAAAAAAATATTTTTGTTTCTAAACGTTGTTGTATTAAAGAAATGGACCCATGAATAAAAAAATTCAAGAGTATATTGTGGAAGAGATTGTGCATAGCTTGTAGTATTATGCTTGACCTGTGCTATACTCCTATTTTAGTGATCCCTGTAAAAAAATTAGGTAGGTTTGTATAAATTAAATTTTCAAGATATAATTTTTCACTTTCATTTTTTGTGGCGATCAGAACAGATCAAGTTTGGTGATATCAACACGTTATGGCTATACCGTCGGAATACGCAAAATTAATATTTCAATATTCCCGTGACTACATAACATTTTACAATAATAATAATAAAAACAAAACTACAAAAGTGATATTATAAGCGAAATGAAACTCAAAGTACAAAACGTTAAAATATGCGAAATTTATAATATATCGTCAACTATCGTTAACATTTGAGTTTAAACTGAACCGTAAAGCAATAAATATGGACTTTATTGTAATAACTACACACGTATATTTAAATAACATTCATGATTTCAGATTTCCTTTGGCGAAATACCTACGCTAACAACACACGTTATGCGATGTATCGGTCGTAAATCAAAAACGATTATAACGGTAGTTTAGTATTACCTATATTGTATAATATACGGTTTACCTTTACCACCAAATGATTGTTTACATGTGTCTATTCATGCGTAGTCTACAACTGAAGTATATAACGCTATTTGATAATTTATAGAAAACTATTTTGTGAATTCTTAATTCAAAATCAATTTTTATGAACCCAACTTTTAAAAACGTCGGCAAGTGGATACCGCTCTGCTGTACAGTACGTGTCGAGTGGATCACTTTTATGGGTGTGTTAAATTTGAATTCAATGATATAAAATCATTGTGTACGAAAAAAAATTCTGAGCGAAGACGGTCTGACAGCCACATAACAAAGTGTCTTTTATGATATTATTGCTATCAAAGTAATTCATTTTACTATTAATAAAACAGTAGATTGAATTAATTTTTGTAGAAAACATTGAATTTAAAAATTTAATTGAGCGTATAAAAAATTATGAATACTCTAAAAGTTTCAAGCACCCACAAAAAATATTTTTAAATTACAATGAAATAACTAACATTGTCGTTTTTTATTTAAATATCTAATTTCGTCCGAATTTGAACTTAAAATGTTTATAACATTTTTTTTGATTTTTTGATTTCACTATTAAATACTCACGAAAAACCTTTTTTAAAATTTCAATCCTTAGCTATGAAAACTGATAACTTTATACATTTTTAAACAAAATAATTTGCAAACATTCGAGATTTTGATAAATTTGGTCAAAATTTAAACTTTAAATGCTTATAAAAAAAGTGTGCATTTGTATCTTAAATATTTTTAAAACTGTATTTAGAACAACTTACAAAAAACTTTGTTTTGAATTTTCAATCCTTAGTTATAAAAATTGAGCATTTTATAAATTTTTAACTACAAAACAATTTTTAAATGTTTAATGATGAATTTCGGTCAAAATTTGAACTTTAAATTCTTATAAAAAAAAAGAATTGTGCTTATATATTTTTATTATTTTTGATCTGCTATTTAAACAACTTTCGAGAAATCTTGTATTCAATTTTAAAAAAATTAGACCCAATAAATTTTTTTTATCGATATTTATAAAAAAAATAATTGAAAAAACCAAAAATTTTTTAGGTCTACAATTTGCTCAAAAATTGTCAAAATATTTTTAATTTAATTTTTTTTTGTATAGAAAATGATATTCTAAACAATTTGTAAAATTTTCAAATGTCTTCAATTATTCCTTTTTGAATTACATCAAAATATTAATATCGTTCCCGGAGGAAATTGGTGAATATCCAATGTCTAATTTCAAAGTTCATAAAGAATTAATTTAACGTTCCAGTAAATATTTTTTATAAAAAGGTAAAAAAACTTGTAGAGATCTTTGTATTGAATTTTCAAATCCTAGATTTGAATAGAAAATTTTTTATGAATTTCCTAATAAAAAAAAAAAAAAATACAAAATGTGATTTTTACGTATTTTCTCGAAATTTTAACTTTAGATGCTTATAAAAAACTATTAGATACTTACGCTCAATTTTTTTTTAATTTTCACTTACAACAGAATATTGTATTACATTTTAAAATTTTTCAACCAACTAAAAAATTTTTATCGGCAATAATAAAAAAATAAAAAATAAATTGAAAATTTATTACGTTTATAAATAGTTCAAAAAAGTCAAAATATTTCGAAAATTTTGTGGTATATAGAAAATATTTATATACTTTCGGTGAAAATTTCATGTAGTCACGGTCGTTATTTCTTTTGTTACATCAAAAATAAAAATAAATTTTGTCAAAAATTTGCTTTGCAAAAAAATTCCCGTTTTTCCTAAATTGTTTTTGTTTCTCCCGGTGCGTTAAAAAACTATTGGGAATTTTTTACTTTACCCTCCCCTCCAAATGTATCAACTAGATTCACTTTCCTATTCGAAAAAACGCTGATGAAGAAAATCGAATCACTTTTACAGCACTAAAACATGATGACAGACACAACAAAAAAACACACAACATTGTAAAATCAACACATTCATCGCTCTGCTCAGAATCTAAAACATCGACGTAAGAATATAAGATAATATAAAATATACAAATATTTTTGAGGAACGCGTAAAACAAAATGTTTACTTCAATAATCTCGAATTTCGAGTTGAAACGCGATTAAAAAAATAATGGGAATATTATTATGACATAACAACCTTGTATCATGTATAATATATATAATATTCAACATGCAATTTTGGAAACCATTATTTGAATATAGTTTTCTAATAAAGGTAATTTAATTATAGTACCTACAGTAGTTTTATTATTATTTAAAATATTTGTGTTATTTAAATACATATTATAAAACAATATTCTTCTTGACTGCTAAACAGAGATATTGTGAACCTCTATGGCCTATGTTGTCATATTCTGTTTGATTTTATAGTTAATAATCTTTGTTTATTTAATAGCAACGATTAATTTTCAGTATGTCTCGGTTGGGTTTTTTACATTATATAATAAAGGAAGAGAAAGTTTTTAAAATATGTACTAGATGAAAATACATTTTGAGTCTAGATAAATATATTCGAAAGAAATATTGATTTCAGAATAAAACTAATCAAGTTAATCAAAATTGGTACTAATTATTACCAACGAAGTATCATTTGTATATAAATTATTATTTGTCATAAACACGTGCATTTGAGCATTTCAGTAGTTAATAACTGATTATTATTTTTATTTATTAAATTAAAAAAACTAATTTTATGATCTATTTAATATTATTTTTGTTGAAGAATACTTATTTTTAAAATTTTTGTATTTGTTTTTAAATATATTTTACCAGATATACACATCTCAAATACTTTTAAAAATATTGTATGCATTTATCTTTATTTAAATTGGATACAACACTTAGGGTATTTTGGCTTAAGTATAATAACTTCATATTTTAAGCTAATCAGTTTAGGTGTACCTTCACCCCAAAAATGATCAATCATTTTAAAATACTGCATCGTCTTGTATTAAGGTTAGTATAATATATGATTTGTAATCAATAAAAATATAAAAAATTTTTGGCTATTTAATCGTAGTTCAGACTACTCTCTTAAGCTTTCTGGTATCTCCAAAACAACCTTTGAAATTCTCGTGAAAATTGGTCGAATTGTTTTTGAGCAGGTACATAATCATAACCACTAACACATTGGCATTTACAAGTGTATAACAAACATATACTTTTTTTTTTATTTTAACATTGTTTATGGATGGATAATAATAAGTGCTTTCCAAAATATAATTTCAAGATTATCGATCGGAAAAAAATGTAATCGACGAGGACGTTCTGTACACAAATTATTTACCTAGCACGTATATAATATATTAATAAATAGGTATATCTCGACGTGATATTGTGGTCGCTGATAACGTCACGAAATCCATGAGATTCGTCGGTTTTTTCTAGGGATAACGCATAATTTTCTTTATCTTATTCTACTTAATCTTTCTTTATCCACGAAGTTTTCTCTCAAGGCAATTTTTTTTTGTTGTTGGCCGGATCACGAAGATCTATCGGTTTCCGACACCACCAACCCGCGCCACGTCATTCACGATGACTGTCACCTCCTACGCCGCCCACGAGCGTTTCTCTGTGATCGCGTCACGTTCGTGCCGTATATAATACACAGTATTCCCTACCTGGATTTGCAAGTATTGTTTCGTCGATCGACGTTATATAATAACTAATAGTTCGTACCTTTCAGATTTGCCTCTGAAAATTTTCGATTTTTAAAATAAAAATAAATTATAGCCTGCAGTGCTGCTCAACGAACATTTTTAGTTTTGATTTCGATCTTATTTCAATTTATTGGCGACGGCGTTGAGTGGTTAATTTTATAAAACAAATAACAATACGAGTATATAAGATTGTATCTTTATTGTGTTCATCCAGAATTACGATCGATTTTCAGGACAACAGCATAGTTCTCTTATGAACAATTTTTTTTCCATAGAAAGTAGATTCGTGATTCCACGTACATTATGCTAAATTTACTCCAGTTGATTCTATAACCATCACATAATGAATAGCGTCATGGCTCGTTATTTCATGAAAAAAGAGAAGTATAATAACTAAATTTTGTACCAAAAGATATTATTATAAAATGTGTATAGTATATATGTATATGTACATGTTGTATACATTAATTACAACTTATAAAACTTTAAATATACTTAATGGAAATTAATAATTTAACTCATAATGCTTCTGGATTTTTCAGTACCTAATACAAAAATAAAAAAAAATGTAATTTTCTACATAAACATTCTGTTTATGTTTACACAATACTTTACTTACTATTATACTATTGCTGTGCAATACCGTTGTGTATATTTTTTATTATTATTATTTAAATAAATCCGTGACAACAGTGGTCTTTGGGTGATACCGACGAGATTAATATACATAAAGATATAACGATGTTAAAATGTTAATTCGAGTACAAACTAAATACTAAGCGATACGTTGGGAAGAGCACTATTTTATTCAATAGATTGACGGCGATGGTGAATTTGTTTATGCGGAAACAGAATTGGGGTTCTGGTTGAGTGGTGTCGAGAGTGATTCCGGGAGCATAGGATTTTCTCTGTCCTGGCATATTTACCGTATCTAGTGAAATTATCATTATGTATTGATGTAGCGTATCATTTAATAACTATACCGTAATATTATATTATGATAAATTGAATTATACTGTTAAAGATTTTGTATTAAGTACAAAATATTTGAGAATAGGTAAATTCCTAAAATGTAAATTTTATTTTTATATTTTTTAAAGAAAGTATTTTTGCAGTCTAAAAACGTACATAAACACACAGTGATACAAGAGATTTAATTGCAACATTTTGACATGTTGACTCGAGGTAAACGTGAGTCTAGTGATGTAATTTAAAAACTCCAAACTCATTTGTTTAGATAAATTTAATGTTAAACACATTTTTTGGTCTTTAATTTTATGGCTCTAAGGTATCTTAGTCTTAAATTACCTATGTAAAAATGCAACTAATAAAATATTAACGTTATAAATCATAAACCAAAACCATTGATTTATATTATTTTGCATTTTATTTGTGACAAGTTTTTCTTAATTTTGAAATGATTGATCAAAATATTTATTTATTAATACCCAGTACCGGATCTAGGACATTTGACGACTGGAGCTAGTAAAAATGCAGCACTCTTACATAGGCGGAGCTAAGAGATGTGCCGGGTGTCAATACAAAACAAATTTTTTTTTAAATAAAACTCAAAAAGTATATTTTTACATTAAAAACATTGTTATTGAAACTTTTGTTTTCATATACATATATATATAAAATATGTCAATAAAATACTTAAAAGTCATTAAAAAAAATATATAAAAACATAAATAAAAATTAAAAATCTCTTGGTTATTTTAATTTAGTAAAAACAATTTATTTCTGAAAAATTGAAAACTCAAAAACAGGGACATGGATTTTTATTTGAAAAACAGAAGTTTATATTGTCACAGGATACAAATAATCTTATATCTTAGTATTCGAAAATATGGTCTTCAAGTGTACTTACAAATTCAAAAAATCAGAATTTGAATATAATATGCATAAATTAAACATAAAAATAGGGCGATCGTGTTTAAAAAGTCACCTTATATATTCTTAAATAACAAATGTGTAATATTACTTTTTATTTTTTGACGGAAGTTTGAAAATATGTATGTCATAATTTGGACCTACATATTTTATTATATATAATTTATGGTTTTTTTTTTATTTTTCGTAAACTTAAAAGCGCTCTTATAACAAATGGCGCCCAGGGCAAGGATACTCATTTGCCCCCTCCCTCTAAATCCGACACTGTTAATACCAACACTTTTCAAATAATGAATGAACTTAAAGTACCTACTTGATATGCCTACAACATTTCTCCAAAAACATATTAATTATATAGTCTCGTTAATGTACACTGAACATTCATCCTGATGACTATGTATACAGCTATTAAAATGTATATAATATCGTATTTTGAATGACTCATTTTTAAAATTTAATTTCCGGTTTGTGAATTATCTTATGCTTGATAAGATATATGAATAATAATTCATCTTTGCATTTAAATTTCCCAAGTGTCTTTACATATATATATGTTATACAGGTGAAAATCTTGTTCATGCACAAATATTATTCAATAAGTATTTATCAGATTAAAATTTCGACCGAACAATTATTTAATACATTATATATATGGTTGAAAATAATAATACTGTACAAGATAGTTTTTACTACCATGTATAGTAATTGTGAATAGCCGGTTTACTGTAACATAATAACGTTAAGCTAATAATATGAGAGTACTTTATATTTTTTTCAGTTTTTAAGTAAATTATTTAAATACCAACAAGTTTTGTTTGAAAAATTCATTCTTTTTTTTTTGTAATTACACGAGTAAATATTTTCTATGAATGTATTGAATACAGCCCAGCAGTTCATGATATTGTACATAATTAAGGTATGTCTAGATGTTTTGTTCATAAATAATATTTCAACTTAAAATTGTCATAAATATCTAAGAAAAAAAATTGCATGCATAACTGAATAAGATTAATTTTTAATATATGGCCTATATAAATGATCGTGGTATGAAAAACGTTAAACTTATTCTTTAAATAGTAATAACACACGATAAATATTTATTAGTTTGACTCAAAATTTTCAAATAACTATATTAAGTATATTGTATACGGCGTATAACAACCAGGTATATATCATTCTATATGAAAAATATATTGTAAAATAATGTGGGTCAATAAAAGTTCTAATAAATCACAAATTGTTTGATTATTAATAACATTTTTTTTAATTACATTTTTAATTTGACCATGGTTTATTAGTTTATTATTATTTTTTTTTTATTTAATATCGTTTAATTATATATTGTTCAACAATTTAACTGTAGAAAATATAAATTATTAGTATATGTGATTTATATGATTCAAAGTAATACGACCGTAACTTTCATATTGTTAATAATTATTATAGGTACCTACTATTTATTACATATTTATACATCATTACGTTAATGGAAAATTACTTTTTATGATTGCGCTACAGTGCATTTTATTGTAAATTATATAAATGTCCCATAATCATGTATAATACTGACGAAACATATTATATTTTGAATAATCTAATCTGATCTTGTATCATGTCTTACAGTTTAATATCACTTATCTCGAAAATCATTCATACTCAGTACCCATTGATCCTTAAACTTGACTCCAACAATATTCCCGAAAATCTTCTGAGAAGGTTCAACACAGAGAAACTGATATAGAGACATAGCGTTAAGAAAATTAAAATAAAACTACGAACCTAAACAATGTTAATGATGGGTAATTCTTTTTAACTCGTTTTCCGTGTTTGTATGAATGACCTAGTTTATTGTAAATAAATATACAGATTTAAAAAATTATTATTTATAAACTATATATAATTCTAAATGAATATTAAAATAAAAAATAATTCTTAAATATGTATTAGTATAATTTTGTATCCGGTATTATAGCTTAGATCTATATAATATTGTATACTGTTATTTTTTCATTCGTCCCAGACACAGTTATATAATATCATAATATCATAATATATACAATAATAAGAGCACGTTTTAAATTTTTTTAAATCGACATTTTAAATACTGATTATTGACTTTGGGAGGGGCTTATTTGTACGCGGTTTATAATTTCGTATTGAAACTATAATATGATATTATAATTCTATGTTATAATAATCCGATAATGCGTACATTTATTACTCTTTAAAAACCTACAAAATAATAACATGTAGCGATATACATATTAATGGGTAAATTAACATGCATGACTCTGTAAGTAGTTTATAATATTATTAAAAAAAAAAAAAAAAAAAATGTTTTTCTTAATTTATAAATTGAATATAACGTTTAATATGATATATTATTGTAAATAACATAAATGTTCTGGTATTTTATAAAAGTAAGTTTTATATATTATGTCAACTCGACTTTGTGTGCGTACCTCTATATCTAATGTCCCATATAACCAGTTGAATAATATTTTTATTTATTTTAAATCAATATTCAACACATCAGTTAAACATTCAAGACAAAACAACTTGTACATGTTGATATATATTAACTGTTTATTTAATTTCATATACATTATACACATGAATACTGGGGGCCACACTAAAAGAAGACTCGTGACATTTTATTCAGACTACTGAAAGCTTGTTACAACTATAAAGATAAAATATTCGGATATTCTCTCTATCATGTCAATCGACATAGTTTTTTTTTATCTAATAATCTCTTTGGAATAATTATAAATCATAATAATTGAATCATTTAATATAACTACATAATATACATTGTATGTATAGGCACTTTTTTTTTTTTTTTTTAATTACAAAACGAATACCTACATACAACCTGCATAACATTAAAACAATGAAATCGTGCGGTAGTATTTCTGCATCAGAAACGATTTGAAAATTAATGGGAAATTTTTCAACAATTGTATGCCGTTAATTAATAATATATATTTGTTTAAAACAAAATACGTAAATATTGCATCATTGTTCAGTTATAATTGGGTAATAGTTATAATTATTAAATAACAATATACAATTATTATGAAAATAATAGATATATGTTTTTATGCGTTTATAATTGGCCGTGTTTGGCCAATTGCATGGCAGTGTTTTCCGCAAAACCTATTAATATTGGTCCATATTCATCCGTGCACACGACAGCTCAAACTATATCGTATTCAGATGTTTGCGGGCTATTCCACTATTATAATCGAGATCGGAAATTAATAATTTCTGTCAAGTGTATTCGGTGCAACCGCGAATACGAAAGTATACGTAAACAGCATTTAGGGTGGGTGTAGACTGTCGACCAATAATTGTTGTCAAGTATCATGGAACACTGTCTGTGATTGGCCGTGTTAATAAAAAAAAAAATATATCTTTTATCATTAGATTACAAATCGTGATTAAAATTTTTGCTCAAAACACTAATATTTATTGAATATTATGTATAATACCATGTATTGTTATTTATTGAATAATGACGCAATTTACGTATTAATTTTTTCAAAATAATATATACCTATAATCTATTATTGATATTTAGTAATAAAATACAATTATTACGTTTAAGAATATGGTTTCTTATAATAATTATTCGTTACAATTTTTATTTGGATGAAATTCGTATTTTTTTATAATCTTATCAAGTATGATTAAAAAAGAGAAACTATGTGCATTGATTTGCGATAGGCTAGATGTTAATATATGGTAAAATAAAATCCCAATAAGATTTTATAGCATTAAACATTAAGACATTGAAGACGCATTTTGTGGGTAACAATAAATGTGGTATAAAGAGATTCAGTAGCTTCAATAGTTAAATAGTTATTTAGTTTTAAAAACTGAAAACGCAAAACTTAAATATTAAAATCTATTACATTTCTTGTCGTTTGAAATGCTTTTGTGAAACGTCTTGATACTAATAACAAGAAACAAAAAGAAAAACTAAAATTGACGATCAACGTTTTCATATAAAAATACTAGGCGGGCACTTCCAGAATGTATATCCAAAAAAAATTGTATTCAACACTAACAAAAACGTTGGTATTTTGTCGTTGGTACAAACGCGTGTTTAATATACAATTTAAACTTTCTTAAAAGTATAGCGCCCTAAAAAAGAAAGATACGAGCAATTATCTTTTTTTTTTTTTTTAAGTTGCATTTTATCGATAATAATACGCGTCTTCTCCATAAGCCCCGCGGCTTTCGGCAGACTAAAATGCGTTAGATTCCCATTATTCTCTATTTACCTAGGCATGATATGTATGAAGATTGAGTAGTGTCGTATACCTATCTTTCGACGGTACACTTCTACCTAATTTTGAGAACTCAAACGACCACGAATCGACCGGTTACAGAATTGTTCTCAAAATGTTGGTATGACCACTTTACCTTTTAGACCTCGCCTTCAAAGACCATATAAATCAATCGGTTACAGATCAGACTCGGAGTAAAGCTAACGTGTAGTGGCTACTCAATAATAATATAATAATCTTCACTGAAAACGTATTTTATTATATTCAAAAACAAACAAACATATAAAACACGGGTCTCCGTGAAACTCTACACACTAGTGTCTCGACAGAAAACCCGCATCGCCGTTTTACCGCGGTGCTCACGTTCTTAAATATTATTTACAAACCGCTGTCTCGGGTCATTTGCAAATCATTGACTCGTGTTATGAATATGATACTGTCTATTTGACAGTATTATTTTCATTATATTTTAATTTAATTGCGTATTTCACCGGAACACGTTGGCTCATACTAAACAGTAGGCGCCTGCGTCTTGTTCGGATGTCTGCTGTGTGCGGCTCGACGCTGTTGAGCGCGGCGTGTATACCGCGACAATTATCATCGTACCCTCCCGCAAATCTGCCGTTCGTACGGCAACGTGGCAAATCGCCATAATTATTACCGCGATGCACACGATATCGGATCGTATCGCAATACGGGCGCAGTCGGCGACTCGCGGGGCGTCGAGGCGCGGCGGTTTCCCCGGGCGGCAGCAGAGTCGGGGCGAAAATGTCGTTTACTACACGCTCGCCGCCGTCCCGATCCCGTAACAAGCCGCACACGCCGTAATGACGTTATTAATGACAATCGTCCCGAGAACGCCAACGTGTTATATTATGATGTGCCGGCCGCACTGCAGTGTCGTCGTGTCTACGTTTTTTTTTACGCCGTCGCAAACAATTGTAATCATCTTACGGCGCACAATCGGCCGCGCGCGGTCTTCACGTGACATTCGCGGCGTGTTCAACGCGTTGCGCAAAGTGGAATGGATCCATAACAACGCACCCGCGGATTTACGGTGCGGCGAATAAATCGTCGTCTCTCCTCGGCTCGCCGTTATAAACAATGTGTGTATATCGGGCGGTGTCGAAACAATAATATTATTTTACGGCGGCGCGTCACGAGCGCGGGTAGTGGTGTATTGCCGCCCGTATGATGTACGCTAATTAATAATGCCCGCGCGTGCGGTTTTATGCGAATGTCGTCGGACCATCGCCGAAACGCGCGTGTGATAGAAAGGAGAGCGTGGACCACGCGTTTCTATACAGGCGGGGGCAATGATTTCGCAGTTGGCTTAAAACGATAATGCGTGTTTATTTTTTTTTTTTGCCGTGTTATGATTCGGTAGATTACGAAACGAATCGATTGTTGCCGTGCGACAGTGTGAGAGGAGCATTTGAACGTCGTTTATGCCGAAACGACCGACTGTATCGACACGATTGGTTTCCGCTTTAAAAACCTGTAACATTGCACTTAAACCCAATTATCCGCGTTCGGTTGTACCTATACAGAGAAAAGTCAAGAACATCTAAATACGATTGGGGCTACCTACTGAAATGATTACAAATCGAGTAAAAGATATAAGACATATAACATAACCGACTTAGAACAAAACTACAGACATCGACAGGTGCAACTTTGAAGAGTGGAATATGAGAAACGATCTTTAGTGCGGAAAATGTTGAATACATTTAAAATAGGTATTAAGTACCCAGTAATTTTTTTTTTAAATTAAAATAACTGTTTAAATTTGCTAGTAATTTCACGGAGAATGGGTATGGCACATATTTATTATAACGTTTATAATCGAGCGAATGAAAAATTAAAATTAAAAAACATAATTTATTCTTCATTAATTAGATATTATTATGGTTATATATGTTGACCTGTAAAACGTGTAGAGAGCGCATAATGCGAGTGGCGATTGTTAGAATAAAAACAGTTTCAAGAATGGTTCTAAAGAGCTTTTATATTTAAATAATTTACATAATATTATAATATTATACTTGAAGTCGGCAAATGTGCTCATTATTCAAGTAGCAGAATAAATGTTAAACGAGTATACATGTACAATCACATATACATAATATACCATATACGCGGAGGTACAGGCTAGGAGTAAGTAAGTATGGTTTATAATTTGTTAATTAACTGTATAGAGTCTTAAAACACAATAAGTCCATCGACCAAATGTGATGAGAATAAAGATACTATAACATAAATACCAAACGCATGTTTGAAAATCACGAGTAATACAAGTCAAAACACTGCTTTAAAGACGATTTCACACTCCGTTGTGATAATACGGAACTATGTGATTTTCGAAGTACAATTTGGCACCGTGATTTGATGAATGTGGTGGTTATTGAGTAGCACCTATACCGTAAAATATTATATTGCATATAACTACCAGAGAGTAGAATCCAATAGGATTTGTATCTCTTTTTATACGAGGAAGGTTTTAATACATTTACAACGTTTTTTACGGAAAACATTTTTTTTTTATTAATATCTATCGGAAATAAATTAAGTGAAAAAAAAACCAAAAACTTTAAAATAGGTATCATAAAAACTTTGTATATAGAATACAATATAACTATAGTTAATATATTAAATAATAATCATTAATTTCATGCTAGGCAATATTCGGAGAAAATGTTTAACTTGGATTTTTACAAACTGGTGGTATAAGCTGGTAGGTAAATGTGATGTATTAACTATTAACTATTTACTTGTTATAAATATTTTAATTCTAAAAAGCAATAATCACATTTATTTATTGATTCATAAAAAAAAAATATGCTTATATAAATATGTGCTCGTGCGTCTAATATCTAAATAACACCATCTAAATCAATGACCAAAAAAATAATATTTTATATTATTATTGTAATTTAAATTTAAAATTATAAGCTTTTTTCGTAATTGTCATTTCACATTTCAATGAACAAATCGTAAACACGGACCTTTTTGATATTATGAAAAGATGTATTATAATATATCAGCTGTGGCATTATCATATTGATGTAATGCAATATCTATCATCTATTGCAATTGCTAAAATCGTTGTAGAGATCGAAGTCGATTAACGATTCTAAAATTTCATCACGTAAAGCTAAATAAGTGGACACGAACAAAAAAACATATTGCGTTAAGAACAGTTTAAATATTCATAAATCACAATATTTTCCATTCAGATGAGTTAAAGCGTTCCTCGTCGGTGCTTCGGTGGTGCACTGTGTATACGGCACGGGGATTTTACAAAAGAGTATAAGTCTACGTAAGTTTGTTTTCGTATTATTTTAAGGCTCAAATTTACTTTTTTACTTAAAATACATATTTAATGCTACCCAAGTGTCGTGAACGCATATTTTATTTCCGAGCGCGCAACGTACAAAATACCTGAACTCGAATATCTAACTTAAACGTCGTCGTTGTTTCATCGCGCCCTGGTCGTAAAATAATAATAATTAATACAATTGGTACATGAAATGAACATACATTTTAGTTTAGTTTACAGAAATACACGTTATGTCATAAGATACAATTCTAATTTATAACTGGTAATTTTTTTTTCCCAAACCCAATGACATAACGATTAATTTAGTGTGACATACGTAACTTTTTAATATTTCATTTAATATATAAATTAAGTCATAATTTATAATTATGACGTACATATTATTGTTCTGGGAAGCCAACAAGAAAATATATTATCAGAAACAACTGTAATTATTTACGTTTCTGACGCAAATTTTATTATTAGTTACAAAACTCACATGATCCAACGGAACATTTGACACTTACTATTTATTTCTTAGTGGTATTTACATGGGTTTTTGTGAGTTTTTAAATCTACCAATTATAGATTCTAATTCCCCGTTAAAATTTCTATTAAACAGTGTTCACAATTTATTTTACTATTTTTTGGAACATGTGACTTTTGATTCTAGCCTACTCATTTATTCAACGTAAAACACTCTTATTGAAAAGAATCGACCTTTTTTCAACATTTTATTTTTACATGGTTTCAAGTTGTTAAAAAAACCCATTTTTAAAAAAAAATTATTTTTTTCTATATTTTTTATCTTTATAATTTTTAAGTTTTTTTTTAATAACAACATACAGTTTTAATTTAAAATTTTAAAGCAAAATACATTTTTTAGGCTAGTGTCCCACTTGTGGATATTTTCAGCAGACGTTCCGCGTCGGTGTAATTTTCGCAATATCGAACATGCTGCGAAATTGTTTCGTCTACGCCGAATTTCCACCTTAGTATATTATTATACACATAATAACATGTATTTAAAATAATGTGTTTTGATATCTGCGGAATCCACGGATCGATTATTCGCCGTAGATGTTCCTTGAATGTGATACCGGCCTTAGTATTTCGACATATAAAAATCGAACTTTGAACAAGTAGTTCATGTGTTATAACTTTATAGAATTATTAAAAATTTTTGATGAGCTGCTTAGTTGACTTTTGTGGGACAATCGTGTACTACTTTACTCTGCTTATCTATATTTTATATACTTGTAATTCATAAGCGACTCGTCCGAAATTTATTTTTTATATATCGAAATGTCTGAAAAATCATTCTGCTTTGGAATGTGAAATTTAAACTGTATGCTGTCGTTCAAAAATGACAAGGATTAAAAATATGAAGAAATATTAATACTTTAAAATAATGTTTTTGTGTATTTTATATTACGGGTACGGCGAAAATATTATTTTCTCCGTACACGCTTAGGCAATACTGTTTTTATTTTCACAATTGGAATGAAATCGGTCCCGTACCGTTCCACCTTTTAGTATTGTCAGATTCCTTATTATAAATCAAATAAAAAAGTCGGGCAAGCGAGTGCCGCTTTGCTGTACAGTGGGTGTCGAATTGAAAAATATTGTAAATTCTTTAATGTTCTTTGCTCGAAGGAAAAAATCAAATCATTAATGAAATAATTTTTAATGCTATTATATCAGTCTGTGTTCAACTTGTACCTAAAACAAATGCATTATGACTAAAAACATTATTATATATTAATTTTTTACAATAATAATTTTTATTATAGGGTTATTTTTTCTGTGGTCACTGTTTCAAGGAGTCAGTTTTTTGGGATATTAAATTTTCAGAGTTGTTAATTGGGCAATTCTACGTATTACAATACCCACGGCGATAAATATACGGAAAATCCTATACCCATGACACCTACAATTGCGCATTATCAATGGGTAGTAATAATAACATTGTGGGCTGTATGTACGGGGCTCTGTTATCGTCATTCGTCGTCGTTACCGATAGCACATATAATAATAATAATGATCTGATAATCCATACGGTGTATTACGATATTAAATCGTGTAATGCTCACACGAACGAGACGCTTCCATCTCGAATGACGACGGCCAGACACAATACTGTAACGATTGTCGCCGCCCGTCGGTTATTGATTAATGTTCGGGGCAAGTCACCGGCCGGGCTCAACAGCAACAGTACTCCGCGGCGAAGTTCGCGGGGCAGCGAGTACCATTACGTGAACGTAAGATGAAAACCGCCCGACGCCGGTGCCGCCGCGACGATTGCGGGCTTCGGAAAAGACGGAATATCATTACTATTCGTAGGTCCACACATAATGGGGTACACGTAATATTATATGTATAATAGAATATACAGCGTAACGCGTGCAGTTACCGTCACGATTCCCGGGCCACCGCATCGACTTGCGAGTTGGGCACCATCGACCGAAGTCGTTTCTGCGATGACTCGACGAGTTTTCAAATCGTTAATATTATATTATGCACGCGTGTGCGCTGCTGTAGAAAGGATAAATGCACGTGGGGGTATCTGTCCGCGTGTACGTATTATTATTATTATTATTATTATTATTGTATATTCTTATACGCATAGCAATATAAACAAATGGTGTGACGGTCAAACCATTTGATTGGAGCGTTGTCCACACAACGACGATTTTAATGATTTACCTACAGTGTTATTACAGCGCTTTATACACCTCTGTATAGTGCACATAATACAATATTATTATACTCGTAAATCCACTAGTTGCGTGAAATCGATTATTCATCGTTATAAAATTATTGTTGGTATTATAATTTTGTTGTACCTATAGAAGTTATTTTTTGTTTATAGTTTTTGAAAATCACACGGTGTTATAGGAAATTATATAAAACATTTATTCTGTCCTCGTGACACGCGGCATCCAGGGCGAATAAAAAATTGTTGGTCCCAAAATCGTAGATTAATTCAGACCAAAGAAAAAAATAATATAATGTGGTGCACACTAAAAATTAAAACCTTGGTAATTATTTGTATAAGTATAATTACCTAGTAAAAATATTACAATAATAAAATGAAGGTAGGTAATTTTATCTTTTATCGACAAACAGTAAACTTAATCATAATAACATAATAATAATATTGTATTATCTTTGTATTGTCACTACGTTGTTTGATTAACCTATTATGAAATTCGAAGAGAAATAAAAAATAATCCAGGTCTCCTGGCCTCCCATTGGCTTTTTACATATTTTATTTTACAAGCAAGCTATGAACGTTTTTTGAACATACAAATGTTTATGTTAAAGTATTTCGAATAAATTCTCTACGGCCTACACTAATAAGTGCTGTAGAATATGATTATATAATAATTATTATAACGATTTGTGAGCATATTACAACAACGCGTACCTAGTTATTAATTATTAACTATAATTACAGGTAACGCAAAATTATAAAATTCTTTTGCAATATTTGATTGTCAACGTCAAAGCAGTTGTTGATATGGGATACTTAATTCCTTTTAAATTATTTAATCAAACGTCGGAAAAAGTTTTAAAACCAACTATTAAACGTTTAGGTTGGGCAAATAATGAATATCCTGAAGCATATTAAATATGAACATTCCACGAATCTATTGAACCTATTCTAGATAGAGTTATAGTGAATTATGTAGATTTATATAGGACTTCTAGAAATAAATATTTTATGTGAAAAACGATGAATATTGATATGAAGTGCATTTAAAATAAGAAACACGTTCTGATCAATCGTCCAAGGATAATGTACTTACCTAACTTCCAATTAAGCGTCATTAAAAATAAATAGTATATACATAAAAAAATATACAAATTTAGCGTTACCTTGTAATTTTTATATTAATGTGGTTTTAAATGTCAAAGAAAGTATAAAGATTTGTAGCGTTTAACTAATAATTAACCACGTACTCAATATTTAAATCTACCTATTATTCTCGAAATGTCTACGTTTTTCATGTATTATTATTTACATTATACAATTAGATATTCGGTATTTTATAACAACATGATAATATATCTTTAGAGTTGTAGACAATCATAAATTGTTATCGTCATAAGTTTTGTAATGAAAATTAGAATAATCCTGTCGTCTATATTATAATGTAATGAAGTGTGCGTATATATATTATGATTGTATACATCGTGATGCGTACATAAAGTTGAACAGTATTAAGCTATTTTATCTATTCAGAATGATTTCCATCAATTTAACAACTAAATTTGACAATAAGACATCTAAAATTATTAATGAGTTCAGAAAATTCAATTAAGATGTCTTTAAACGTACTTCATACAAATTGTCGTGCAATTTAATAAACATTTCAAAATACAACCCATTATCATCACGGTTTAAAATTATTTTTTATTAACTCAAACACACCTCTTTAATACAGTCGTTTAGACGATGGGTCCACCTACCTAATAAATATTTGTAGTTGCCACCCACGTGCAAATAATATCCGTTTACTCATTTTTCGGAACAACAATTTAAAGGGTTTGTGAATATAAAAAAACTCGATTAAAATATTGATAATAAAAAGAAAGTTATGTGACAATTAAAAATAATAATTGCAACAAATAATGTAGATTTTAAACGATTAAAATATAAAAACTATTAGTTTTCAAATATAAATATAAAATATTATGTATTAATATAATATACTTATTATGTAACAACACTATAATTAACCTCGGCAGAAGAAATGGAATTTAATAATTTTTAAAATATTTAATTAATTGTGTTAAAATACTTCATGTTTTTATAATGTAACAAATATGTGATAGTATTACGTAGATACTTGTGGACCATTATGGTCGTTAGAATTATAATTTATACATTATAAATTGGATAATAAAATAGAGGAATTTGCTTATAAGCTGTCTGTTTGGTTTTTATATTTTTTCTGTAGGAAGATATGTTGTGGTAAGCGTGGTTTTAGTCAATGTTTGCATGGTTTTCGATGAATTTAAGATTTCTTTCGGTTTTAACTAGATTATTTGTGGATGGGTTTAAATTGATTTATCATTATATATAGATTGGTATAATAATCTCGTGTCATCATGAAGCTGTTTATTTCACATGAACCATAGAGCATTTAATGGAATTTATTTTGGAGAATTCGTAATTTTTTAATTACCTAATGACAAAAAAAAAATACTACTTATGAAAAAATAATAATAGTTACTGCATTTTCTTGATTCGTACTGTTAATAATATATTATAATTGTACAAACTCAAATAATATAACTAAAACATATATTTATTACGCATAGCAATGCGCTATACCTACACAATATTTAAAGACTTTTCTTAGAAATTTTCCTATTGCTGCATTGGTATATATTATATTATAGTAATTTAATCAATTTAATAATGATAGCTTTGTATATGTTTACACTGCAGGGTACTCCGTAAATGGTATAAAAAAAACTCTATCGTTTGGAAATGTAGTCATTGAGTATACTCAAGAAATTACATAAATTAGAATATGAATAAATGCTTTATTAAAGGATAAAATAAAGGGGGTGAGCGTGCTTGATGAATTACGCTGTATGTTGCCCTATACCCACATTAAATATTGCACGGGGGTAAAATAATGATAGCGACTGTGTACTATTATTCTTCGCTGTCAACGTGTCCGAACGAATTTATTACGTCTGCGGACATAGAAAACGTTTGAATGCAAAAAAAAAAAAAAAAACAGCCGATGGCGATTATCATATTATTATTATTATCATTATTGTCGATGCTGTTGCTGTTCGTATATATACGGTCGTTATATCACGTCGGACCCGTGTACGTGTATGGGGTACACACTACACACGACTGGGCGATATTATGCATTGTATGCTTACAGCCTACTACTATATATGCGCGTCGGACGGAGGAAACGCCCTGCAACAACCCGCGCGCATTATACATTGTAGTGCGTTACTTGTACGTTATATTATTATATTATGCATAAGTAATGATAATCTTTGCGGGTCCCCGAGTGTAGTAGTGCTCTGGGCGAGAACTGTACAGTGTGTCGCAAAAGAAATATATATATATATATATAATATACACATAATATCGGCGTACATATACAGACTGGTTATATAGGGCATATAGGCCTCCTCCGCGGATGTACGCGGGCCTGTGGACTGGACGGCATTTTGCATACCGACCGCCGGTTGGTATCGGAAATCGCAATTATACAAAACGCATGCAACAGATACGAATCAGATTCGTGTCGCAGACCGTTCTAAATATTATGAGTGTTCTATGTTTTGCACGATAACCATACGTAATAACGTGCAGCGCGTTATATAAACCCGTGTGCCCGACTGTTTTATTATTATTATTATTGATGCATATTTTGTTAAAAAGTAAACGAGAAAAAATTATTGATTTGTGCCAACTGCACGGCGGGACACACGCATGCCATATATATTATATTATATTATATTACACGTGCGTATTAAAATATATGCGTGGAATATCATAAACGTTAATTTTCTACATATTATTGTATTTTGTTTTATAATTCTATTAAAAATTGAAAAAAAAAAATCTTATATTGCATTTATTTTATACATTTTTAGTGCACAATATTATTGTATGTAGATCGTATTGAACGATTTCTCATGCTATTAAATTGTTCTACGTGTATATTGCATATAATATAAAGAACCATTCGAATGTTGTAAAACAACAAATAGTGGGAATTAGGTCAAGTTTTTTTTCAAAATTTATAACGCATCCTACAAGTTATACTTTTTATCATTAAAATGAAATTTTAAAAAAAATGTAATTTTGAGTTTATTTGGGTTCCCGTTACAAAACAAGTATTCTATAAGATATGAATTAATACTTCGGCAACTGATAAACTACATAGAACAATCTTGAGCTTACATAGATACAGGTCCGTGTATTAGTATTTGGCTATGATTTATAATTTCGGTCGCAAAATACTCGCATCGAGTATCGGAGACGACAATGTTCTATGCTAAAAAATCATATAAAATCAATAATATTATAATGTAATATGATTATGTGAATTATTTGCGATTTTATGTCGTAAAAAAATTTAAAATCCGTTTTATTTTTAGTAATCCTCAAAACGAGACTTTTATATTGAATTAATTAAACGTTATAAGTCACTTTGTAAAAGGATTAGGTACATGTATAGTCGATTCCCATTAAAGTATACGTACAATATCTAGTGTTTTAGTTACCTTCCGTTGGGGTTAGGTTAGGTGTGAATTTTTCAGTTTCCGTAAATCGTCAAAAGAATTGTACACATAAATAACTTAACGGACGAGAAAATCATATTCGCCACACATTTACAGTCTAACAAATATAATTACTGCACTTGAGATGTAAATTTATCGTGTAAAAAAACGCATGTCTTGAATTTTGTGCGTGTTTTTATTTTTGTTTTTTTCGATATGATTCATTTACTGTTGGCTTATACTTTTAAATATTTTTAGTGAAACAATATTAAAATAATATATTATACAGTACAATGTATATGTTCGTAGTTCATGGGATATAATATGCCGATTAGACTTGCTGCAGGTAGAGAGACGCCATTGTATAACTTTAGATTGTATTGCGTTATTGCACATTAATTAAAAAACCGCAAGAATCATGAAAATACATCTCACAGTTGTGTAATTTTCATAGTTGATTTCCCCGACTGGAAATAAATGTTTTCGAGATTAATTAAACAGCTGTGCGTTGAATGCGAATTGTTAGATAGGTATTCGTTACTTTGAATGCGCTTCGATTAGAATGTTTAGATAAAAGTCTAAAAGAAAAATGTGATAATCATAAAGCGTAATATGGATTAATGTGATAAATACTGTTAATTAATTAATGAGTTTTAAAATATGAGTGTAACAAAAAAAAAAAATTAAAAAAAGGTCGGCAAGTGGGTACCGCTCTGCTGTACAGTAGGTGTCGGTGGGGTCAATGTTATGAATTTGTTAAATTTGAATTCAACGATATAACATCATTGTATATGAAAAACGATTCTAAACGAAGACGGTCTATCAGCCTACATAATTATGTGTATTTTATGATATTATTGCTATTAAAATAATTAATTTTACTACTGATGACACAGTAGATTGAAATTATTTTTGTAGAAAACATTGCATTTGAAAATTTAATTGAGTGTATAAAATGTAATAATATACTTCAAAAGTTTTAAGCACCCATGGTAAATATTTTTAAATTACAATAAAATAAATAACATTGTTATTCTTAATTTTAATATATAATTTTGTCTAAATTTGAAATTAAAATGTCTATAAAAAAATTTTTTTTTAATATATTTTTTTGAATTTTGGTTACACTATTAAGTACTCACGGAAACCTTGTTTTAAATTTTCAATCTTTAGTTATAAAAACTGATAATTTTATACATTTTTAACTACTAAATAATTTGCAAACATTCAAAATTTTGAACTTTAAAATGCTTATAAAAAAAGTGTGCTTATGTGTTTTCATTATTTTTGATTTGTTTTTTTTTTTACAACTTATGGAATATCTTCATTATTCCATTAATTCCATTTTCCTTAATTATTTTTTGTTTTTCCTGACGGCTTTAAAAACTATTGAGAATTTTTTACTTTTGACCTCCCAAAGTACCAATTAGATTTACTTTCCTATCAGAAAAAGCGCTGATGAAAAAAATTGAAGCACTTTTATAGCACTAAAACGTGATGACAAACAAATAAAAAAACACACAACATTATAAAATCAATACATTCATCGCTCCGCTCAGAATCTAAAATATTATATTGGTGATAGAAATTTAAATAGGTAAGGTATTTAGTATGTCTAAAATACCTAATTATTTATCTCTAAATTTGTCTGATTATGATAATAGGATATACTCTAAAAAACTGAATCTTATTTATGTTTTATACTTTAATTACAATTTTATACATTTTTAGAAAACTTAAATGTGTATGATGAATCATATTATTTGTTTAAATTTTAAGTAAATAATCGAAATTAATCAGTTTTTGATATCCAAATAGTCGAAATAATCTATAATTTGATAAAAGAAGAGTGACTGTTTGTGGGATTAGTGTCTTGAAAATAAACAAAAAATTAATTTAAGTTACACAAATAACACTCCCATTAGCTGTGAAAAACTGTCTCAACAAACAAATACAATACATTTATCGGGCGCTTTCCGAAGTCGTGATGAAAAAAAAAAAAAAAATGTAACGTTTTCATTCTACAGCGAATCCTCCTGCTGTAATAACCCGCGTCCAATAACCGATGTAACAATATATAGTAAACCGAAAAGCATTTCAACTCGTCCGATATGTTATACGAGTATGCTACTCGGTTTGCGGAGAGTTTAACGAACGTGTAATGTATTTATTATATTCAGTCGTGCGTCGCCAAGTCCGTGGACATATTATGATAAAACCTTCCATCACATGGGTACCGTACACGCGGTTGACGATTCGGTACCCCATAATCTGCGGCGGTGACGAAATGCGTAATAACGCGGTCATAGAAACGCGGTTATGCCGGTAGGCTCGCCCGATACCCAGCGCGCGCGGCAGACATACGGTCTGCGGCGATAGGCCAGGTGAACCGGTGGCCGCGGCGGCGGCGGCGGCTTCACGGTGGGGATCCGCCGTCGCGGTATCAAAGAGTCCGCCGCAATGCTGCACGCAGTACTACCTGTGACGTTGCCCCCGTCGGACGCTCGTGTTTTACGGTTTTTTTTTTTTCATTTTTTTGATCCCATCTCCTCGTTACGACTACCCCGTCGGATGCACTTGGTCTAGTTGTAATCGGCCACTTCCGCCGCCGGCGGGCAATTTCTCCCTCATCGGTGAATCGCGCGCGTCGTAAAAATACAGAGAAGCAAACGAAACACATTTTTTCGGTCGAAGAAAAGTAGCGTAAATCTCTAATATACACATAAATCGTACTGCGGCGATTGTCGTTTAGTCGCGCGTTTTCACGGTACAGCAAATAATGATCCGGACTTGGCGGCCGACCGCGGATTGTTAACGACCGCCGCCGCCAATCCATATATTTTTGTGTACATCGGCAGCTACGCCAAATCGCGTCGCGGACTTATTGAGAATCGACGTCGCTCAGGTATGTTTTATTTTGATCGCGTGCCCTCCGAGGGGGAGGGAGTGTGTGCATTTTGAATTAGGTACACGCCGATGTGTTATATATATATATATATATATATAAACGTTGGAATAAGAAATCCACTCCGGAACACACCCCAACATCAGTGAACGATTCCTGCACGTGTGCCCACAAATCGTTAACATTATTGTTTTCGTTTTTCGTATTATTCCACGAGTCTATCCAGTAATCGAGTCGAAATTAATATTATTTTTATTAAACATTTAAACTAATTTTTATATTGATAAAAAAAATACATTATTATGCTCTAAGAATATTCTAATATAGATCGTGTAGTATTTTGTCACGCGTGTACATCTATTATGTACATCTACCAATTGTTAATGGTATAAGAAGGATATTTGTTCTTTAATATTTTAAATTTCTAATACGTATAAGTTTTAAGTTACGATAAAAATAAGAAATAAATATTTACTTATTGAAAATATCGTTATCTTTGTTTGTAGGAGAATGCATATATAAACAGTAAACACCTACATCTGTGCCATATACTTACACGCTCCAGCAAGGAGTCAACATAGGTTTTTCGATAATATCTAAAATACACTTTTTTTTTTATCTAGCCCGTTAAAAATTGAGTTTTGGCTGTGGTATTTACACAAATTCTTCAAGAAGCTTAATTTCACTGATATAAATATAACATTTTAAAAACTACCAACCAGGGTACCTAGAACAAAATTAGTATTTAAACTAGAAAATATGAAAAGAAGTTATGTGTGGAAAAGTAAACATTTTGATTCCGATTCTATAATATTCGAAAACAACAATAATTCATGTATAAAATTCAAAATTCAAATTTTTGTACTAAATTTGCACGAGTTTGTGTTTGGTACTTCCGTGAAATGAAAATATATGTAATCACATTAACCGTAAATTAATTTTGATAAATATTTTTTTTTATTATTATTAAATATTGGTACAATTGTTGTTTCTGAGGGCTTTCGGATTATTTTTCACATGATAAAACGTGACGTTTTTTTCCTCCTTTAATTTCAACTATAAACAAGTTACTGACCCTAAGAGAGTATATTATTAAGTTTAATCAAGACACGAACGAATATTTATATGGCTAAGTGACCGAAAAATGTTTTTCAACGAATCGTTTACAGAAAATCATTAAATGAGTAAATTCAAAATTGTTAAGTTCAAAATTTATAATATATTATGATATTTACATGTTGTATATCAAAATGAGTACAAATACATACTTGAATGCATATTGTTTGTCGATTGTTTAAACAGTTTGAGTACTTAGGATTTGGGTAATAACGATTGTATAATATTATTATAATGATAATATATTATATTTTACGAAGACTATTTTTTTTTTCTGAAACACTAACACACACTGCAATACATTTTAGATATGCGTAGGT
>JACXSJ010000359.1:45866-63846 GCA_014851325.1 Pentalonia nigronervosa
TCTACACATATTTTAAGTAAAAAAAAAAAAAAAAAAAAAATAAACCCTCAGACGAGTATATCAATAATACGATCTAATATAATAAAACGATTTCAATAGCAACACTCACATTATTCTAGTTGTTATAATAAACGCAAGTACCTACACAACTATTTACATTGTATCGCGAAGCTTGTAAGTCACAAGATAAACAATATAGCAACAATGGGCGAGAAACGTAATGCACACGAGTTGGGTGGGCCACTATAAGCACGGCGCGTCTTTAAATGGCCGTCGATGAATCGACGGCATTCGCGTTCCAAATAACGATTGCGAACGGATTATAGTTTGTCGGAAAACGAGAAAGATAAGTAAAACGAGTGCCATCTAATCTGTTTGCATATTATGTTTCACGAGTTTTTGTAAAATTTTACCACTTTTGAGCGTTTTAGATCTAGTCGAAGGACGGTTGGACGAGACTTTTTCAGTTTTTTTGACCGAAGACTTTTTTTTTGTTTTTAGATCCCTGCAACGTGTATACGACCACCATATTATTATTATTATTATTATTACAAAGCCTATAATAATGTATAGGTTTGCAGAACGACCCGCAGTCCCTGGATCCGACGAGACATCTTCCACCGAAATCGCGCGACGGCTCTCTTCCCGTTCCCACGATCAGGTCCGCGTCGCGCGACCGGTCCGAACGGGGGCGTTTACGACGACGATGTACCTGCACGGCCTACGCTGCAATTACATAACGGCAGTGGCCATTTGCGTTTTATTTTATCGCATGTATGTATATAATATATTATATTGTCGCCAGAAGCCGTCTCGACGACCGACGGGTATTATCGTCATTATTATTACCAGTAGTAGTACGTTTATAGTGGCAGTACCAAGCTATAACAATAATATTAGAGTAATAATAATAATAATTATAGTACCTACGACAGAGTATATAATAATATTAAAGTGTTGGTACGGAGATGACGGCCATGCGCGGGGTAACTCTGATGCGGCACTGTATGTACCTACATCAGGATGCGTATTCCGGCTGTTCGTTCGGGTCGTGTCTACTGTCTATACATAGGGACGGCGGAATAGAGTAGAAAAAAAGATTATATAGGTACTGTCCGACAATAACATAATAATAATAATAATAATAATAACACTGTCGTAACATGGCCAATATTACAGTCTGGTAGACGGGGGAGGGTCGGTCGTTAGAAGAAAAAAACGTATATAATAAAATAAATACGGGGTGCGGTCGAAATGGTAACGATCTGACACGCCGGGCGTGTGGTCTTCTTTGCCTCTATCATTATATAAATACGCATATTATGATATAGCGGTACACACGTACATATATACTGATGATGTAAATTATACATAAATATTTTGTAAGAAAAGTCAAATGATACTATACAACTTTAAGGTAAGAACTAAGATCACTATATTCGTGTTTGTATGTTGGTTTATACGATATTTCAGTTCCTAAGCAAGTTACGAATATAATATTATCAATTTATCGGTTACGATTTAAAAAGTTGATAATTCGCTTAAAAAATTAATTTATCGTAAAAATCCGACATTCAAGCATCGATATTATTCTTATCTAAGGACATAAAAATATACTAAAGTTAACGAAAATTGGTTCTGCTGTTCAAAAATTTGATATGATGTACGTTTGTAAGACGGCGGGTACAAAATGGAATAGTTTGAAATAAATTAATAGACTTGAGATTTATTCGTATCGATCGTAAAAAAATAATCGTCGATTACGTTGCACATGGGCTCCATAGTACTTGTATCGTGTATGCATTTTTACTCGAAACGAAACAAAGTATATAATTATGAATTATAATGATATAAGACGATAGACTCTTATTTTGTTTAAAATAACTGGTGACAATATTCCGTTTTTGACGGTCCAATCTATTTTTTTTTTCTATATTTCGACGATGACTGATGGCAAAAAATACATCTTGTTATAATGTTCCAAGTACAACTATACCAACGGGAAATGAGTCGTAATTAGATTTTGTCTTTCTGCTCAATGGCATAAATCTAAATGTGTCACGTACGATAAGTAGGTATTAAAATGTTATGTACACTTAAAGCTATAGTATCGTTGGTGAAGTGGTGAAACAAAATCGACTTGTTGACTGCGGTATGAGCCTATATGATACACGTAATTTATATTATTATTTCTTGCGGATTTCCGTCGCCATTTGTCTTGTATTATAGCTATACAGATATATTATAGTGTCGGGCTTTCGGCTCGTTTGACCGGACGGGAAATCTAGGGGCGTGGTCGAAGGTCGAAATTGTAATATTGAAAAACCATACCTGGCGGCTATAATAGCGTTTTGCTTATAATATACATTAAATTGTTACGTTAGTGGCTATTTTTGTGCGAAATCGCAGGGCGTGTATTATATTATGGTTTTTAATGGTTTTCGAGGTCTACCGATGATACCAAGTTGTTGAACCACTGTTTGAGATTATGTGTGAAGTCGCGTGCATTGATTAACGCTGTTTCTAATAATTTGATGCAATTTGTATAATTTATGGTACGGCAGAGATCTCCACTTTATACTTCTATCGGAAATTACGAGGCGCCGGAAATGACGGACCGGAAACACGTATTTAGTATACACATATAATGTACGTTCCCATTAATAGAATGCACTCGAAGACGCAGCGACTCAAATCTAACAAGATGTCGCGCATACTAGCAATAAACAAAAATCTCCGAGGTCTGTCGATTATTTTTTTAATATTTTATACAACGTTGCGATAAATTGTTATAATAATATTATTATCTCGCTACATTGCGATTTATTTCCTGATAGTATTCTGCCATTAAGGTTTTTTATTTAACTCGAAAAATGTGTGACTTTAGCGTTTGGTTTTTTCGTATAATATGAAGGTCATCGGACATACTTTTATGTACGCGAAATCTTCATTTCCATAACAAAAAAAATTATAATAAAAAATAACGCACACTTTTTCAACGTAATACCCGAATCATATTATGCAGTTTAATGTATGTGTTTTATGGTAGGTATGTGTTTGACGCACTCGATTATGTATTTATGTATAATTGTTACGCGTCCTCGTTTTATTATTATTATTACACATAATGGTGGACACGCGATGAATTTATTTATTTGATTACTCAACAACGATACGATTTTACGTGATCTCTATACTGTATATAGCCGTCGACAATTATTATTATTATATCCATCGATGTTCGCCGTAGGCACTTGTTTGATGACGACCTTGTCGTCATTGACTCACTCGGAAAATATAATTTTATAATGACCATAATATATGCACAAGTATAAAATTGGACCAAATACGTAGAAATTCATTTTGTGATTCACTTTGCTTTTCCCTTCCGACCGGCAATATATCTTATATTAATGGAATAATAAAATATTATTTACGTTTATCGCACTATCACGCCCGAATTCCGTCGAAACGGGATGGCACGCGCGCGTCTGGATACGAGAACGAGAAATACAAAAAAAAAAAGTTAGGTATAATAAACCGAATACGCATAATATGGTGTACACTTTTTTTTATCTGGTTCACCATACGGCCAAAAAACAATAAACAACGCGGAGCAGTGCGACGGTGACGGTTTTTATGCGTTTCTGAACTATTCTAAACAGGTGGCTCGTGTATAATTTATGATTAGTATCTATATACACAATATTATTGTTATATACTGGTAGCTGGCGTCTATATTATTATAATATACGGCCAAAGCGCCGAGACGTTTTGTTTTCACCGCGGCGCTGGTCACTGCATCGTACCTATATATTAATATAATACGTGTTGTATACACTTTTATAACACAACAACAGGTGTGGTCCGGTTGACTGTGGTCACGGGCGACATGCAAACGGGCAATAAGATATTAAATGTCGGACACGCGGCTTTGCGCATCGCGTGATGGTTGTGCGGATACATCGTCGCGCGCTGACGTCAACCGAACGTAGTTGTAATATGTAACATTTTTTCTTTGTCCTCCGTGGTGGTGGTTAGTTAGAATTCTGTTTTCTGAACGAATATGTGGCTGGGGGTTGGTTCGAGTTCTTGCGGTGCGGGTGTGGCGAGACAGAAGACGGAACCTTTACAACAACGTGTCGGCATAATAATAATACTATACAACTGAACACGTATATCGGTTTTTTTGTACCTACCTATATATATATATATATATAACACGGATTTTTTGATTTGTGGGTTTAAAAATATTAACAACAAAAATGCGATTCTATAGAAAAAAAAACTTTGATGAGTTTAATGACTGTAGTAGACTAGGTATCATGAATTCTTTTATGTTATTAAATTATATAATATATGTTATGTTGCGTGTTGATAAACTGAAATAATATTTTGATTAGAACTTTTCGGAAAACAAAAAACCACGATTGCAGAATTTTAGCGCATTTATCTCGTCTAAAAGATTCGAAATAAAAACCGTAATGTAATATTTTATTATAATTTTGCATGCTTGCGTCTTAGACAAGTTTTCGGGACTGAATATAATACCTTATCGACTACGTCATGTTCGATTGTCCTGTACCCTTTTAACTCGGCGCATCTATGAGTGCAATATCCATAATATTATATTCGATTCGACGATCGATTACGGTGCCACCACCGCGATATTGTCTCGACAATGCCATCGCTCACACGCGTATAATGCCATACGTATACAAATACACTGGTAAATATGTTACCGGCTTGTGAGGCGCGTGTGGTACGTACACATAACAATCGTGATATACACATTGCAGCAGCCCTGCACTCCTGGTAATCACGGTATAATGTAATATACGCGACATTGTAATATCACTGCTGTAACGTGTTGAAATGATAGCCGACAAGTGTGCTGATCGGATCGTCTGACAATTATTATAATTCAACGGTGAACGAGAACGGCGAATTTAATGATTTTGCATACCGATCGATTCGAGTATCATGGAAAAATCGTAATTTATTATTATTTGTTATACCTACACAATGCACATAGACAGATTCAAATTTCAAATCCGGTTCACGTTACAACTATTCCCAATAGGTACAACGTTTTATTGAGCATCCAACATACGTCTCAGTGTAAGCAACTCTAAAAAAAAAAAAAAATGTAGATAATTTTTTAAACTTAAACTATCTATCTATTTAATTGAAAACATTTTGACTTTTTTTTATAGTCGATAATGTTATTATATTATAATATGGAAAATATGCGTGGGTAATGATCGTGATGCTCATGCACGTGTACAATTTTAAAACTCCTTTCAATCAAAAATGTAATTTACCACATAATGTATATAATAGTAAGGGTAAAATTGAAAAGTAGCCTGAAAGTATCTGTTTGCTCGATAAGAATTTTAGAGCTACTCCATGTATGGACTCACTTGTTAAACGCGTCACGCATACGAGAGGGACCAATTTATTATTTATGCACTTATAGGCGAGAACGTACACTCTCAAATATTATAATATAAAATACTTACATCGTATAAACTTATTAATTTTGTTTTCTCATATACGATCGTGAATATTTCGTAACGCGTGCTCGTTATACCGAGCAGGGAATCTATACGACGACATGTTATTATTTTTCAGACGTTATTATATCATATCGATACTCGATATCACGCCTGTCTGGCGCTGAGGTGGTCGTTACACATGCATATATTCATTTACCTATTCACATTTATGTATATATCCATCATCAGGTGCTCTCGGTATAATGTTACCGGTGTATCCTTCAAAGAGTATACGGCGACGACGACGGTAACAATACTAACAAACAATAATCGTTATTTTTATTATTTCGTTTTTACTGCCGTGTCGGACACCGTGAAACATCGTATAGCTGTACGGCAGCCGCGCACTAAATCCACGATAAAACGGCCGCCCGGTCGACGATAATAATGTTACGTGCGCATATCTCTTTTAATATTACGTGTATACCTGCGACGGTCGGGAAACGCGTTCTCGACCATTTCCCGATCGACCGGACGGTTAATATGCCCACCAAAGTAGGTACCTATTAAATATAGGTGGCGTGCTTTTATACCGCGCAGTACTGCGGCGACCGACAAGAGTGTATTTCGATTAATCCGGCGGCGAGACGGACGGCGCGTAATTCGTTATTCGTTTAAAAAAAAAAAAAAAAAAACCGAACGTCACGATCTCACGATTTTTGGGAGTTCCGCCCGGGAACCGATATACTGTTATATCGTATTAGCACACGGTGCGATCCGCCGTCCCGGCGCTTGCCCGAGTACGAAAACCCCACGTCACCCTGTATACCTGTACAGTTGTATTACACCGCGACGATGCGACGAAGGACCGCTTATGTATAAAGTGTCGGTAACGAGCCGGCCAGCGCATACATGATACGCACAGTCCTCAAGTCCTGAAGTCGCCGACGCCGCTCGTATATACGAGTACCTCGCAGAGTACCTATATATATATATATACGTATACTATATAATCGTCTATATATGCGCGCACACTGCAGAGCCGATGAACCGCGAGTTGGTTGAACTTTGATCTTTGCCACGGCAGATGGTTTAGAGGTGGGTCGAGGGGAGGGGAGGTACCTACGCCGCCGCCGTAGTATTAATATTGTTATTATTATCGTCGCGTATAATACGGTTGCCGCGTGTATATATTATATACAAAGTCACCAGAGTCCGTATCGTATATATAGTTATACACTCATATATATATATATATATATATAGGATATCGCATGGCGTATATTATATTATTATACTTATACGCGTAATACACACACACACATACACATATATGTATATAAAACATATGCGCTGCACTATATTGTACCGCTGTATGCGGCGAAGACGACGGCTACAGCGATTGCCCTCGGTTATATTATTTTATTTATAATATAAGGTACGAGATCGGTGAGACCGTGGTGGCGGCAGTCCGAAGTGGGGGATCGAAGAGATAAAAATAAAAAATAAGGAGCACGTCGTAATAACATATTATACGCGTATCTCCTCGGTGCACGGCGTGCGACGGTCGGGTGGGAACGTCGGGGCGTGTGTAAACCGAGATAAAATATCTGGTTAGATAATGCGCTAAATCAACCAGTCCCGACCATGTTTGGTCATACCGAACTAGTCTTCTCCGGTCCCGTATAATACGCTCGCCGCAGCATATTATAAAGGACAACCACTATTACCCATGTACGCATATATTTATATGTGGGTTTTTGTTTTATATATTTTTTTGATCGCGCGCATAGTAGTACGACCGTTTGGCTGACACACGACCAAAAACCTGTATGTTACTTAATTTCTTTATGTTTATGGGTTTATGGTTTTTTTTTTGAAATAGCGGGCGACGCGTTCATGTGTAATAAAAACGATAACAATAAATTCAAACGAAACGTATCGCGCTCCCGCAAAATCCAATTATTCATACGTATTAGGTCCCTATATACCATAATATACAGCTGACACGGCAATAATATTTGTTGTCACGTCGCGTACTCGCGTCCCGATTACCGCAGTGGTCCGCCTAAGTAATAATCTTAGTCTGTATACCTACGCACGTTGTTATGTTGATACGTCAAAATCTCTAAAGTCTCCGTTGTGGACGTGCCCACGTCCTGGCCGAGCCCATTAAAGTTATTCCGCGCAGGACTCGAATGGCTAACAGCACCAAACGCTTGAAATTTAGACGTTAGATAACGCACCGTTATTATATACCCATTTCATAGGCGTTGTAAATATTCAAAATATGATTTACCTGGCTATGGACATATACAATATATATGATTATAATGTAAATGCTGTAGATTATTTTGATTTTTTTTCTCTGTTAAATTACGATCACATTCATTAATTTTTTCAATAAGCATTTAAAGATATGACGAGGAATAAAGTGGCGAGGGAAAGAGCCAAATACCCGCAGTGTGTGGCTCAAAATATTTTGTATTGAATATATATTTCAATTTATACTTTTGTACAGTAAATAAATTTGAATGTAGTGATAAAAGACTGTGATATTGTATAGGAAGACTTTCAACAGAGTCACCTTCATACGCATAGTGGTTATAGGTTATATACAGTTGAGTCTTCCATGCTAAGTCGATCTTTGGACATTTGAAATGTCTAATAGAGTTGATTTTGTCGAAAGTGTTTTTAAAGCTCGCTGATAGATAAGGAGGAGATTGAAATTTGGTTGGAGTATAATATTATAAAACTTTTTGTAAAATATGAAAGTGCCGTTTCATTGATAGTGCTCAGCTTATCTAGAAAATTAAACCTCTTATAGTTAATAAAACAGATTATATTCGTTCGTACTACACCTACCTACATATTATCACAAAAACATATTTCGTAGAATAGAAACATTATTTAGGTTAGGTTAGTATTTGCAGTTGTTAACTCAAAAAAATATTTAGGTGATTATAATGATCATAAAATGTTATTTTATATTTGGAAAAAAGTCAATACTTTTCGAAATAATATAGTGTGCAGCGTTGTGCACTGTTAAAAGTATCACGCTATACAAAGTGATTCATTAAACGTAAAACACTTATTACCTTAAAAAGTATTTACTTTTTTTATTTTTATTTTTTCAAAATTTTAGATCTACGCTGTTCTAGAATTATATAAATGTTTATTATTTTTCACCTTTATATTTTTTAGGTAAACCACCATAAACTTTTGATTTTCAAATGGCAACCCATACTAAAAATGCCATAATTTATTAAGGCTTTTTTTCTTATGAATTATCACGTTTAAATTTTCATTTTTAGTTTATTCATTGACGATATATAACTCCTCAAAGTTGAGTGGTTTTGGGAGGTATTTGTGTATAAATGTGTTATACCTATTCGGTAGATACCGCAACAATTAGGAGTTATAGGGTAAAAGATATTACATTTTTCAGATCATTTCAGTAAGTACTGTAAATTAAAGTTGTGCCCCTAAATGTATTTTATAATGCACATTTGGCAGGATTCGCGTAGATCGCCCCACCGAAGGTGTTTGCGGCACTGGTCATAATAATACTTATCAATTACAAAAACCAGAAGCCATAGTTATAAGTAATAAATTCGAAATCGTTCGACCACAAGGTATATCAGTGATAACCGATAATCGTTGTACTTACTCACTACAATAACGATATCGAATTTATTATTTATAACTTTTGGTCTTTATAAGCGATAAGTAATATCATGACCATCTACCAGTGATACTATTAGCGTGGGGAAAACTGTGAAATATACTGCTAATGGGGTATTTGGGGTATAACTTAAACTTACCTACTGTATTTACTCAATTGATTTGAAAAGTGTATTATCTTTTACGCCGGAGCACAAAAATCCCAATTTCTGCGGCCTGCGGTATTGACTAGGTCTAACACGTTTACACACAAATATCTCTCAAAACCGCCCAACTTTGAAGAGTTCTATCTCGTCAACGAATTAACGAAAAAAAAGTGAACGTGATAATTCGTAAGAAAAAAAGACTTAATAAATTATGATATTTTTAGTATGGGTTGCCATTTGAAAATCAAAAGTTTATGGTGGTTTACCTAATAAATATAATGGTGAAAAATATTAAACAGTTATATAATTCTAGAATAGCGTGGATCTAAAATTTAAAAAAAAAAATAAAAAATTGAAAAAAGTGAATACTTTTTGAGATAATGAGTGTTTTACGCTTAATGAATCACCCTGTATGTGTATTTATTGGTAGTACAATAATGGTCTTGTGTACTCACTAGTTCCTGGTAAATGGAATGACTCGAACATTACTATGACGTGTTATGTGCGGTGTATCTATGTATAATATATAGGTGCGTGTATACATATACGAGTCGAAATCACATTTCGTGTGTAGACGATAATATATTCATTAAATCGACGACCGATAGACTCATCATGTATATTATGATCAGCCTGCAACAAACGATAAACAAAATAATTCGATAAAGTATCCGAGTTCTAAACACTCTATAAGTACGCGTTTGAATGATTCGACGCTGCAAATGCGTCTGTCGTAAGGTTTACTAAGGAACACTTACAATTGCAGTGTTTTACGTAAATTTATAAGTTGTGTAATAAAATAATATTGTGTGATGATAATATGTACGTACAAGGACCCCAGAGAAGACTGCGATTACCGCAACATTTTTAATCATCATCGTCGAAATAAATTTTAAAGTAGCTGATTAGGAGGTGCCTACTATCGCAATAATTAGTACAGACTGCAGCAACAGTCGGCCTCGTCGAATTCCGCCGTCACTCGGATCCGCTTCTATAAATACACATTATAATATTATCCATAGGGTTTGTATATGTGGAGGATTACGCGTAATGAAATTTCACTGGCATCGTAATATAATATGTACCAGACACCTAAAATCAGATTAATTTCAGACATTCTGAATATGCGCATATCATTGTATTTAAGTCGATCGGCATACATATTATTACGCAGCATTGTCGACAACGGCGCGCCAGGAGGCGACCACGGCGCGAGGGTCTTGTGTACCTATTATATTACCTGTATTGCAATATACGGGCCACCGCGAAATGATTCAAACGGATCTCATTCATATAGTCGGAGGATATCACGGCCGGGTATCATGGCGGTTCCCGAGTAGATCAATCGGTTGTCATTAAATTATACGCAACGTAAAAAAATTATACATAATATATCCATGCAATGCAATTATCGCGCACCTCCGCAGCCTGTAGGCCTAACGCTGGGCCCCTTGTTCGTGAAATGACTTGCGAGTCCGACGCACACCGACGGCTGCGAGCTGTACAGGCATTATGCGTCGTCGATTACGAAAAACGTAAATCACATTGTATTTAACACGACCACCGACTCCGTGGTCTTCCGGCAACTCGCGCATATGAAACACACGTCAAACACAATATAGACGACCAGATAACAATTGCAGCAGAGCCGAGTTAACGGCGGTGTGGCGCGACACGCAGGCGCGGTCGGGTTATTATTATAATATAAATTAGCGTCATCACGTCTTGTGATCTGCGCGCGTGTCCCGTATTAACGCGCTCGCATGTCTTGTATAATATTATTATGATGTAATAAGCATATTATTATTATACTACAGTCTATAGCTGTATTCATTTATATTCATTGTCGGCGACGACTTCAAAAACGACTCATTTCTCTGGACCGGAAAACCGGCGGCGGCGTTCAGTTAATTATGTTTTACAGTTGTCGCCGTCTTCCGCGGTGTAAAACGGGACTATCATACTATAATAATAGGTATTATAATATAGTTATCCACATGCTCTGTTGCAATACTTTCCGAAAACACGAAAATAAAAACCAACGACTACGTGATTTTGAAAATTCCGCGATCGAATGGGATCGATTGGATGCCTACTCGATATTTTTGACTACCCGTTGTAGAATACCTATCTAAGTTGGGTTTCGTTAAAAAAAAGTAACCATTAATTTTTTGCCACATTATGATATTTTTTACAACGCTGTTCGTACAAAATGAGATCGGTATTGTAGTAATGTTTCTCCGGAGAGAGCCGCAAGTACCTGACTACGAAATTAAAGTATAAATGAGACTATCGGCTTCGCTCCCGTCTTGCAGGCGGTTCAGTAGACTCCGAACAAGGGTTTATTACGATATTTCATATTATTTTATATGTTATTAAGATGATCGTATTTTTTACGTGCACCTATAGGCAATATAATGTAAACGTATGAAGATAAATGATAATCGATGTTATTGATATTTTTATTGTTGTAACGAGCTAGAAAGGTATAATATGTACACAATATTATGTACAAGTTTTGCGACATTGGCAAAAAAAATAAATATATAAAGGACTTTTTAATAACGAGGTAAAAATTAAATCACAAGTCAAGGTCGGTTAAATCGCCACGCGGACTCGACAATATAATATAATACTGCATTTAATACTATGATATATCTGTACCTATAGTTATTCCAGGTCGTCGCGTGTAGCTTAAATAGCCACCGGTCTCATGGCCAACCCTTTTATGTGGCGGCGCTGGTTGATTGCGTATACTGTATCCGTATTATATGTACAGCTGGATTCTGTTCAGCTTTGACGACGAACAGATTGATTTTTTATTGGGCTTTTTTTTTCTTCCTCCGGCGCAGTAATCCGTGCGAAATCTGTAGGAAGTCTGCACCGGTATGATGCGTTTACACAAAACGCCAAGGATACAATCTACTCCGTCATCGTCGTCGTCGTCGTCGTCAGCTATTGTTCTGTCGCTGCCGGGAAAAACACCACATAGACACGTTTTTATAAGATAATAATAACAATAAAATATATATTATATTAGGTAGGTATAGGAAGTGTCGGCGGTATAGTCATTGGTATACATTATATACACATTATTATTGTTTATATAATGTGCATGTAGCCGCCGCGTTTTTAAACGCGTGGCGTGGAACAAGAGTAGGAGACGAATTGAAAAAAAATTGATTGTTCGGGTGAAAAACAAAATACTGACACGATTTCAATATTGAATTACAATTGCCCAGGGTATACATTATAAACTATACGCGTATGCAATAATATCAAATAAGTAGTGTGATTCGTTGAAATTCTTTCAGTGGCGTATATAAAAGACATCAGCAACAATGCGAAAATCCAAAAGGACTACTTGTTTATTCAATAGAAATGTTGAAGATCACAATAAATACACGCCTAGTGTATAATTTTCGATGTGTTTTGATTGAAATATGAGATCTGATTACTTATATAAAATAGGTATAGTAGTCGCTTTGATATAAGTTTATTTTATCATGTTTAATGATTGATTTAGATACTATTTATAGTTGAGTTATCCATCTGTTGTTTTAGAAATATCATTTATGTTCCGTATAAAAAGTTTTTGATTTCGGAATTTTTGTGAATTGAGGTGCAAGTGGATCATTCAATTTTCAACGTATTGGTATTTATGCTAATTTTGAAAAAAAAATGCCTAGTTCTTTGGAATTAGTGTTTAGGACGTTGATTCCTAGTGACGAGGTCACGTTGCCTGCAATGATCTATGTATGCTACCGCACTCATTAGATGTGAATCGTATAGAAGTGATGGAATCGCATCATTAAATGACGTTATAGGGCACGACTTAAAAATTAAAAATATTATTACGATGAAAAGAAAATGAATAGGTAATTGTGTTATGTGCGTATGCGAATACCACCGAATATCTGACGAAAAAGGCATGTATGTCGGCGTCGCGAGCACGCGCTGTATAACGAAGTGTGATGAACGGGCTTATAATATTGTATAAGTTGAACATTTACATGCAATATTGAACACCGTATAAGTCGCGACGAGGCCGATTATTATTAATACTATCGATCTCATTAATCGACGGTCCATTGTTTCGGCGCGACCGCGCACATAGCCGTCGAAATGAGAATATTATTATTGCGTTTCTCCGCCAACTCGTCCCCCTCACACTCTTCCACCGACCGGCCATGCAGGGGTGATTATACGCTTGCAGCGACTAGTAGAGATACATATTGTAAGTGACACGGCTCATTGTGCTCGAGCGTGCATATATTATTATAATAACACGAACAGTGTACTATAATAATATTAACTAGCTGTACTCGTTCATCGTTATGCGTATATAATACGATCGAAGACGACCCGAGCCGTCGACCCGATACGTCTCGTGCACGACCTGCGTACCCGACACACGTGATTAGAAAAACAAAAATTCTTTTATGTCTTTCCACGTCAAAAGTATACACGCTGAACAGCTCCAGGACGAACGAGTGTATGGTTTTTGTTTCGGGATTCTTATTAGACTTGGCCGTCGCCGCAGTACCTTTGATTGGAACCGCGGACTCCTACGGGCACGCGTTATTCCTCGCCGCATGCGCCAGTAATTATTATTATTATAATATATTATTATCATATCATTAGTCGGCCTACAGGGGTACTCGCTGTCGTTGCCAGGTCATAGATTCTATTTTATATCACACGTCCCATTTATAATATTGTAGTCCTCGCGCATAATAGACAAATATTATAATAAAATAAATTATGATATGCCTATATACTTTTTGAAATGTATGAAATGATCGGTTTTTGATTTGTACAATAAGCATCCCGCGGTTTCTGTCGAATCGGAATGCTGACGATCGAACGGATACAATAATAATTTTGATTTAGATAACTATCTTAATTGTGAAGAGAATTTTGGTAATTCAAACCGTAGTAGCATTAATAAAATATAATATTATAATTTATAATATAGCGCTGATAGATGAAAAATAGTACCATCGTCGCCGGAACGTCACTTTTTGGTCGTTGGCACAATAAGACAATATATACATCAAGTTTGCCCGATAGTCTATATAATATATAATATGTATAGTGCATTATATGTGTACTAAATTTACGAAACTGAAAATAAGCGCAAAGAAATGTGAGAAAATATAATATATACATGTCATAATATTGCGATGGACATCCAACTGCAGTTAACTATTAATAAATTAATTTATAGGTATTTACATACAAAATACGGACTGCATGTTGTAGACGGTCACTTACGACCGAAAAAATTACGGCTGTTAACGGTTTTGTGCGAGTAGAATACAATGATCTCGAGTAAATGTCATTATTACGATTTTCAGAGGGTCAACAACATTTTTGAAACGTTCACTTTTACCGAATGTGTGCCGCCGATTGGGAGCAGTTCCTTGTAAGGACAAATCTTGACGTATTACTTATAGATACACGCGCACGTAGTAACGTCGCAGCTATAATAGTTGTCACATTTATAATCGGTCGACCGTTCAAAAAACCTCGAGAAACACGAATCCGCTCGGGCACATGAATACGTACCTTTATGTAGATACAATACAAACGCAAAAAAGCACACATGGAACGGACGCCACGCGTTGCGGCCGTATAAAAATAACGCATTATTGTAACCCAAAGTATATATTAAATTCAGGTGGTTTGTAATATTATGTCACGAGTTTGTTGCATATATATATATATATATATATATATATATATAGGTGCACTAGGTGTTTGGGTACTATCATTTAAAGTCGGTCAAACTATATTTATTGTAATGTTCTCGTCAGCACACACAGATAATTGGAGATCGTGTACGGATTTTATTTCAAATTTTATAGTAAGTATATTGGATTTCGGTAAAATGGCTATAGCTTTGTCGCAGTGGATTAAAATTTATAATAGACAGTTTGCACTGGGGCTGCACGCAAGTTTATAGTATATGTATACGTAGGTATGACGTACTTATATGTATTGAATAACTCTACACGAGAGAAGGAAAAACGTAATTACATAAAAGGAAATCTAATAGAGTTTATTTGCTGTGGGGTTTATTTTCCGTTGGAAGGTAAAGGAAACATATTATGCAGTATGTAATTCGTTCAGACGAGAGTTTTTATCGCCGTGAAACGACAACGATGGTTTTGTATGAACATGTACATTGTACACGCATCACGGATCAGTACCTCGCGCGCTATTCAACTACGGCAGGCGGTAGGTATATAAATAGTACGCGTATTGTGCGTATCTTGTACAATCACACATTATTATATTACACGCCTATATATACACAATTATTGTTTTCTCTGCTTTCTTCGTCGCGAAGGAAATTTGCGGAAATCCGAAAATGTTTTTACCATCCTTTTATCCGATGAACATCGTTGTCGGTCGCGGTTGCGACCACGGCGGCGACGAGTATGCCCCAACCAACCGACATAAATTGCTGCTGTATAATAAATTGTTATTATATGAGAATATAAGATGTCGTGGAGGTTTTTTTCTATATTTTTTCTTTCGTCACTTTATCCTCTACGACCACAAGTACAAAACGTGCTAATAAATTATCGCAGCGCCGTCGTCGGTCGCGTTGAGTCTCCGGATTTTTATCGATCGAGATCGGGGAAGGGGGAAACGATACATATAAACAAACGGACATCAGACACGTCCAATTTGTATGCGTCTTGCACTCGGCTGCATGTTGCACGCACCCCCGACCGGAGCACCTGCAAGGTTGTTGTTATATACACATGTGCTTAGATATAAACGATGTAGTCAGAGAGACGTTGTATTATTATTATTATTTGTATTATTGCGTCGTATGTCTTAGGTACAGTATTGTCGTCGTCGTCCTCGTAAGTTATGCGCCGGCTGATGCGATGGAATTCGAGAAAAATCGTACGTAATATATAATGAAATATAATAGGCACCTACGCCGAACACACGTCGTGGAGTCGGGAGAGATAAAAATATGTGTAAAATGAACGAAATAACAGTTTACGTCCGACACGACGACAGATTTACCCAATATGCAACTATAATACAAGCACGTCACTGTAATATTAAAACACTGTATACTCACTATATTATATTATTATTATATGGCGTGTAGTATGCATGTTTTACAGAAACGTAATCCATCGGTCAGTGGCGTGTTTAACAAAATCTATCCTTGCTCGCTGTACTTAAAAATTAGTCTAAAATTGACTTGTGCATATATAATTGCCATCTAATAGACAACTAAAATAATAAACATTAATAAGCTAGAAAACATTTCTATATAAAAATATTTATTTTTATTTTTTATTAATTAAATTTAAAATGTATTAACATATAGCGTGTTATTACAAGTTTGATATTTTTAGTACATGATAATATATACTATTAATAATTTAAGATTTAGTGAAAAAATGTGTTGTGACAAAGAACAATTAAGATTATACGTTGGGGCGCAATGTATTATTTGTCGTCGTATAAAAACTAAGAGCTGCCAGTAACATCTGATAAGAGTATAGGTATGCATTATGGCAGCCAAGGTTTTAAGTGTCCATATTCTTTGTTTTGTTCTCTATAGGTTGTAGTACTAAGCTCCTTTATTTAAATGTAACATTTTTCTTAATTTAGTCTTAAAATAACCATACAATCAAATTGATTATTTATTTTTAAATGCATGATCATAAAAATAGGGTTAGGATGTTTATAACTTTTACATATTTTTTTTTTTTTAGTTATGTACGCTGCAGAACCGAGAAAATAAATCCGTTTGGTATGATGTAAGAGCTGTTACGTATATTACATTTTATATTGTATAATTTTGCGTTTTTTATTTTTTTCCGAAATTACTTTTATACTCTAATGAATTTTTTTTTATTTTAAGTATTTTTTTTCGAATTCTGAAGGTGCTTTTCCTTAAATTTTAGATTTCAAATACTATTTTTTTTAATATCATGTTTACCGTGTAATACAAGCGTTTCATGCGTATGCTTTTACTGACATACACCTGTATAGTCAATACTCAATACCAATTATAGGTAGGTATTATTGTCGGTGTCATATAACTCACTCGAACGAGCGAATATGAAACGATAGATTCTATAATCTACTCATATTAAGCATATTTGTTTATATATATTATAAAATATATTTATTATTTTAGACGGATTATTATAGTATATTTTAAATCAATAATACAATTTTTAACGCATTTCATATGCCATATTTGATTGTTTTAAGGACATATTTGATATGCTTGGGGCATATTTTTAAATTTTTCATGCAAGTGTTTTTGAGGACATAAACATCTTAACCCTAACCATCAATAACCGCTGTCCGGATAGTTTTGTAACGTAACTATTTATCAAAAATATTATTAAAATATAAAAATAAGAAAAAGTTCTGGTGGATTATATATCACCGTAGTAGTCTGCGCACTGCTGTATAGCAAATTTTAGATAAGATTATAAGAAGGTTATTAATATTACACCGGAGACGTTAATGCTGCAGGACTCTGTGCTCTGCTAGTTTTCTTAACACGCTTGTGCACTGATCCCAACACCATATTTTTGTGTATTTACTTGCATAATGTTTCATTAAAATTTTATCATCCTGCTCATCGCAAACAGAAGC